>JAWWEU010000081.1:65059569-65089476 GCA_035583155.1 Acropternis orthonyx | reverse complement strand
CCCGGTTATTTTTTTGTGTGACAAAATATTGTTGGAATAATCCAAGAAAATATTATAATCCAAGAAGCAGGTTTCTGTCAAAATTGCTAAAAGCTATTTTCTATAAAAATAAATATGTGTATGTGACAGAAAAATAATTCTAGGTGTTGTGATTCTTGGTATCTGGGAAGTGGATGTGTTTTGAGGCTTTCCTTTCTAGAGGGCCCTGTCTAGTCTCTTCAGGTTTGGTGATGAAATAGAAGTAGATAAAAGAACTGAGCTCTATTATTCTTCATCTTGCATGTAAACAAAACCAAAAATAGTGCTGCCTTAGCAGTAGGAATGACTGAAAACCCAGCAGAAAAAGCTAAATGGATCATTTATCTGAGTCTTTACTGATTCAGAGTCTGTTATGTTCTAGTATTGCCTACTGGGTTGTACTTTCAGAAAGGCATTTCTTTGCTGTAGTCCCTCCACCCCAATCTTTTGCAAGCAGATAACAGGCTGTTTGAGAGAGAATATTCAGAGCATAATCCCTTTCCCAAAGAGGGTCCCTGAGTACCTCACGTAACTCTTGGATTCTTTCTATGCACAAGCAGAAACAGAAGAACACTCAGTATAACACCTGTCCCAAATACATGGAGTAGAGGTCAGAGAGAATTCATATGGATCTTACAAATTTTTAAATTTTTTCCAATTTGTTTTTTTGGCAATGGTAAGTGAAGTATTATTGCTCCTGATAGATGAAATTTGAGAACAAATATTGCACACAGATTAAGGGCTAAATTCTGATCTCCCCTATGTGGGTGTGTATCATTAATGATTCATTGCGTATTTTTAATAATAAGCTGTCTGTGTAGCAGAGTGCAGAACATAGTCCTGGGAGACTATTGCATGTGTGATGCATTAAGAATGATATTGAGAATGTGTAGCTTATTGAAGTAGCTGTCTTGGGTTAAGTCACTTTTGGGTGGATGTATGTATATTTATCTGAAAATCAGGGGAAATTAAAAAGTGATCTTGCAGAAGAGAAAGACACTGCAGAAATACAGTTTTAAAGGAAAGCCATTTTTTCTGAAAGGACATGAAGCATGACTTTCACCTGCTGAGTTAATAACATTTGAGTAAAACTGACAAAATGTATTTGCCTGTTCTACTCAGTTTAGATTCTTTTATCTGTTTAAAGTGCAATCTCCATCTTGTAAAAAGAATGTGGAAAATTAAGTGACTTTGGCAACACTCTGCTTTCCGGAGGTGATAACTATAATGGAAAATGAATAATATTTTATTTGCTTATAGAAGTATTTCCTTTGTAAGAGAGCAAGCAGAACCTTGGCAAGCTGGTATGTGTATGACCTCTACATGAACATGTATGCACTCAGTATTTCATATGGGTATGTGATTTGCATAGACATCAGACTGTCAAAATGTGTTTGTCCTCTTATTGTCAGGTAGGTATAGTTAGAGTGAAGTAAAATTAAAACACTCCACCCCACAAACTCCCCTTCTTTTTCTTTTTCCCCTCTCTCTTTCAACGTAGATAGGTACAGCTGGTTTCTTATCTTTGGGCTGAGTTACAAGGGTCTGTCCCAGCTGAGGATCTGCCTCATCATAAGTACGGTGTAACCTGTTAAAAGAACATCCTAATACAACATTATTCTACATTCTATTGTACCTTTAATGCATTTAATCATGCTGTGATTATGCATATTATGAGAATGATACCTAGTATGATCATGAAATACAAAGCTTCATCATGTAATCCTAGCATGGCTGAGGCCAATTCACTCTCTCAATTCAGGAAATTAACTACAGCTCTTAAAGCAGTATTCATTTGCTATACCTATGCTTACAGGAAAATGCTATTTCTAAGAAATAGCTTCCATTTTTCAACTCTTTCCATAATAACACCTTGCCAGCCTACTTTAGAAATGCAGCCAGTCTGTTGTGTCCAGATTGGAAGGTGACGGTTTTCCTGCTCCCTCCATGCTGTTGGCTGACACTGGGAATGAAAGAAAATAGGAGGGAGAATGAAATAGAAGTGCAAAATACTATGGCTGTTTCCTTGTTATCCAAAACTCCATGACTCACATGCTCTAACCTCTTTTCAAGCACTGGCAGCAAAATGTTATTTATAAACAGAATTGAGGCATGTGGAAAATTGGGTTTGGTCCAACAATGCACATGTACCTTGAAGACCGTGCCTAGCCAGGGGTAGTGGTATTGTAGTTACATTATGCAATTCTAGTAATTGCTTGAAGAATACATGTGAGGAAATGTTTTGCTTGAAGAAAGTCATGGACCCAGGCTTTGGCATTCTTCCTGATAGGATAAAACCATGAAAGAAGTAGTTTGTCTGTAGTACAGCAAGGATATCTGGTCTATGGATGCTCCCATTTCCTAGTTCAGTTTCTCTGTTGGGAGTATTTGGGTCTAAATAGTAGCTACTATTTACAGTATGTGTGGATTTATTATATTTACCTCTACTGTATCCTATCGACTGTTATGTGTACAATACACATGGATAATAATTGAGGAGTAGAAAGAAATACAATTGTGCCTATACTGGAGTAGATAGTGTTGTCTGTGCTGGAAGGAAGGAAGGAGGGTTATTTGATCTGTGTTTTAAGAGAGAGCAATACTGTGAAGTTTGCTAACTTTGTAAGCTTTCCCTTTGAGGGAGATATGTGTGCAATCTGCATGCCTGGCTAGCTCTTTGATGATAAATTTGGACTCAGTTTTTAGTCAACTACAAGAATGTGCCAAAAGCATTGGCATCTGTTTTAGAAAATTGGCAGAGTTTCCTTGGCTGCAAATTTCTTTATCCTGTCTCATTACTTTACTCCTATCAGCTTTTACCTGCATGAAGAAAGACCAAAAGAAAGAGGCAAGAAAACCCTTTAAAACTTAAGTAGCTATTACAACAACAGAGCCTGAACCACTCAGGGTGAAGATTCTATAATTTCCACTCTTTACACATACTAGGTGCAATCAAACAACTTGAAGCAATAACACAGGGGGAAATATGTTTTACATAACTTGACTTCCAAATAGCGATTATCCCTTGAAGGCTATTTGTTTTCCCAAGAATCCTGCTGATTATAGGCTCTCGTTAAACCTGTTTCAGAAGATAACCTAGCTAAACTCTGGCATCCATTACAGTAACTGAGTTGTGGATGCTACAAATGAGCAGGAATTGTGGGTTTCTTCTACATGCAGAAATGTTTTCTTAGACCAGTGTGGTGATACCAGGCACTAATTTCAGGAAATCACAATAAGTGAGGTGAAATCCCAGTAGCTTAAAATCAGTAGCAGAAACCTTATTAACTTCAGTGCAGCCAAGATGTTGCTTCTAGTATTTGCAAGTGATTATTCTAGTTGGCTGTATGTGACTTAAGATCCTAAGAATGAAACTGTTTTTTGTGGTGAACAGGTTCATGGTTAGCTGGGCTTTTTGTGTTTATGTTTGATTTTGTCTAGTTGGTTTTTGTTTGGCTTTTTGTGTATTTGTTTCTTTGTTGAGGTTTTTTTTTTTTGCTTTTCTCCCCAGGATTTACTTTGATTGTTTTGAGAATGTGAGGTAATATTCTGATTTGAATTAGGTGACAAAACAAGTGGGAGATACTGTTCTTAAGCTATTATTCATCATTGAAGGAAATCTGAAACTAACTAAGCAGATTGGAAGTCATGAGATCCTAGAAAGCTGTCAAGAATCTAGCTTTTGTCTTTTGTAATAATATGTAGTCCCAAGGGAAATCACATTCATGTTTCATTCTCCTTGCTTCTATCTTGGGCTGGCAGAGACAAGATGTTTCTAGAAGACAAAACACCTCAGTTTTTCTTGTCAGTTTTTCCTGTAAGGCTCTCACTGCAAAGCAACCTTGGTGCATAGTGCAAATGCCAACAACCCTTACTGAGCCTAAATGAAAGATGGTCCTTGCTTGGCTCTCATTTAGTTGAGAGTACAAATCTCTCCTTCACTGGATTTCTGCAGCCTGTCTTGCATTGAATTTATGATATTTGAAGTAAGATCTCTCCAGCAGCAATGTCTCAGGTATGAGGTTTTTTTCCCTAGTCACTCTTTGGTCTGGCCTCTCAATGTTCCTACAATGGAAAGTATCCTAAAATGGATTCTGCCCTGTCTCCAGCACACATTGCACCTGTAAAATAGATGAATTCACAGATGGATAATGCTAAATTTGTGGTAGAGAGTAAGTTACATGTGAATCAACACAATAAGAATAACAAATATTATAACCTTTTACAATATGTATTTCAAGGAATATGCTATTTGAAAACTGTTTCTGCAGTTATTAGAATATCCATGAGTTTAACAACCATATGCAAAGCAAATAATTGCTATTTCATAAGTATATTTATGGTATAAACCAGGGCTTTATTTATATGAACATGCTGTGTCAGTACTAAGTCTCCATAAGTAAGTACTAAATCTCCATAGCTTTCACTTTCAATATTGCCAACTTCTGTCATTTTATTAAATTAATTGTGCTTCATAATAGGAAAACTGAAAAAAATTTCTAAAGACTCTTGTTATGTATTTTTTTTCCTCACACACTGAAAGTGTTTCTTGCAGTCATTTAAGAATCACTACAAAACTCACTCCCCACTGCAAATGCTGTAGAACATCCATCTTGTGGTAGTGCCAGAGATATAAGTCATTAGAGCAGCTCCACAGTAAGGAAGAAAACTTAAGGAGTCAAAGAATAATAAGTCACACCTTCTGCAGTACAAATGGCCTGCCAGGTGATTTAAGAACTTAGAGCTGTATACTTTAACTTGGTCAGGGTACTAAGGTAAAACCCAGACTTCTGCTCACTGCGTGTGCTTAATATTATGTGACAAGTTGTGCATGCATCTTTATAGCACCAACATATCATTGGCTTTCCAAGAGTTTGGCTTGATAAAAGATTGAATAAATTGGTCTGCTATGTTTCTTTGCCTGTTAGTAAAGCTAGTAGTGTATTTGTGTCCTTCGTGGGGTATACTTGTGAATTTGTAAGTTAAGCACTTTAACATTTTGAAATGCATGTGTGAAGTACTGATGCCTAAATATGATTGGCTAACCATTTAAGTGACTTTATAGCTCATCTAGTTTCCATAAGAAATAGACGTGAGGGACTAGAATAAGAAAGAAAAGGTGTTGTAGGCATAAATATATATACAGATACATATTTATATACATATATGTAGATATCGGTTAAAAGATTAGTTCTCCTTATTGAATTTTATTTCTTGGTTGGAATTTATTTATGTTTAGGTGATATCATTTGTAATAACTTGGTATTAGGTAGTTATTGGGACTGAACTCATAAAAGGGATAAAATTAAGAGGCTGTTCATGTTGTGCATAGACACCCACTTGTAAGTGGAGCACTGAGAAGGATGCCCCTTAGATGGGCACAAGAATCCTTGACTTTTGTTTTTATAAATATCTGGAAGAGTGGGGAGGAAAATTTTCTGATGCCTGAGTTCATGGGACATTGCCACAATGTCATTCTATTAGTTCTGTTGTGGTTTTGTTACTTGGTTTTCTCCAAATATGTTTCCATAACCATTTTAAGCATTGCTGAAAGTTTCTTAATGGGTTGAATGATCTGCAAAATTGTTCAGAGATTGCGTACAGTCTTTTTAAAGCCACAAATAAAAGCACAGCTCTGGATTGTAGAACAAGGTTATAATAAGTGGTGGGGTTTTTTGGTGGGTTTCTTTTTTTTGGGGGGGGGTGGGGGGGTGGTGGAGGGTGGGGAAGGAGGAGGATTTATTTGTTTGTTTCTGGGGTGTTTTTGTTTGCTTGTTTTTAGGGAAGTACAGTTAAATAGATTGAGTGGTGCCTTTCCAGACAGCAGCCAACAAGCAGGCACTGAGTGCTTAAGTGGTTCATCTTCATTTTTCATCCGAGCTACAATGCAGGCTTGAGGAAAGAAGTGGAAACTACACTCTTTGCCCAGATTCAATAAAGTGACATTTGATACTTAGCACACAATTACCTCCTTTTTTTTTTTTTCTTGGTCAGTAAGGTCAAGGTGTTGAATTTTAAGGGGTATCAATTGCAATAAGAATCTTGGGTTTTGGTCTGCTTAGGGGTAATGTGTGCTTCAAGGAATCCATCTCTGATTTAGCATATTTTTGTCTCTGGCTTTTCTGAACATGCAGACCTTATATCTTTCTATGATTAAACTATTTTTAGCAAATTCCTCTGAATTTGATTAGTTTCTTTTGCATTTAACAGCAGCTGAAGAGGGGGATTTTACTTCTGTTAGTATTTTGGTGTGTTTGCTGGATCTGTATCACTTTCTCCTTGGTTTCTAGTGCTCAGTAAGTATGAAATAGTCTCTGAAAGCTGTAAGCATGGAAATGGTTCTTGTTCCCTCGATTAGCCAGGCTGAGTTGCTGTTGGAGCAGGAACTCTTCAGTGTCAGCTGACCTGACCAATAGAACCAATACAAAAGTGAAACTGTCACTTGTAAGAAAAAAACGAGTTTTCTTCTGAAAATTTTATCCATTGTTTTCTTCTTTCATAGAGAGACATTTCCATATTTTAGCTTCATCTTTAATCATTCTGTGATCATATGGACACGAATATTCTCTTATAGATGTTTGTTGTTGCCTCTAAAACCCTACAAAGCTTCCAAATAAAAAGAAGCTTAGATGAAGTGAAGCTAGTAATTTTTAAAGGACTATAGCCCAAACAAAATGCAGCACCTTCAGACAAGGACTGATCTGTGTTTTGTGTATAACTAAGTTTGTTAATTGATTGGTACCTCACCACCCTAAGGAAAGAAGAACAGCTCAGCAGTGGATGTATCTTCTGCTGCTCAACTCTAGACTTTACTGTGCAATCACCCTTTTATGCCTGAAGCTCTGGGGGGGTGATATCATTGCTGTCTTTATAGGTCAGGAAATAAAAGCCAGTAAGAAAAAATGAGTGATGCTGGCATAGGAATAAATAGATACAAACCAGCCTTAAGTTCATTAGAATGGAAATTAGAAGGAAGTTTCTTTTCCATTTGAGAAATGAGGCTCTGGAACATCTCTCTGATGGGAAGAGTGGGAGTGAAAAGAAAACACAAACCCACGCCAACAAAAACAAAACCCTCTAACTCCTTTAATGATTGAACATTAAAAATTTATGATAGTAGTCATGTAATGTCCATACCTGGGCTTCAGTTGTCTGACTCAGCAGCTGGGGTTGGCCTTGGTGGCCTAGAAAATGTCATCCAATCCAGTGCTCCTATGACTCATTCCAGGGAAATCACTGACAGCATTCACGTTCATGGGATCTCTGTGTTGTCAGTGAGAGGTAAATGATGTACAGCGTCTAGAAGCTGCTCTGTTGAAAATAATTATGTAGATTGAATGATAAAAATAAATGAAAAAAATGCCCAATTTCAAGCCTTACAAAAACCACAGGATGCCTTTTTCATTTTCATCTTCAGCACTTAGAACAGTACATGGGGAATGCAAACCCTGAAGCTGTGACCTGCATATACATGTGGCTGTTAGTACAATATTAAGATATCAGTCATGAAATGGTGATTATCTTTTTAACATCTATTCATTTAAAAGAATACAAAATGCTGTAATTTGAGTGGCAGCTCTTATCCATAAAGCATTATTCTCACTGTTAAGCTTTGATTAGATACATCATGTGCCATTAGATTCCACTACATTACATTTAGTTTCTCTTCTACAAAATAATAATGCCATACATTAAAGTTAAACCTTGAAAGCATTAAAGAAAAGATAGTTTAACCTGCATTAACAGTGTATTTAGCTATCCATAAAGCTTTTCTTTTCCCTTAAGATAAATACCCAAACACTTAAATAGGCACAATAGTTATGTTAAAATAAATCAATTCCTATAATGGACTACATTTTTCTGATTGAATGCCAGGCTTGACACAATTATACTGTAAAGAAAGTCTGTTGCTATAGGAAAACATACCCCTGTCGTCTGACAATTCCCAGGAACCCCTCTGCTGCTCCTAAGTCTTTTTCTCTTTGGACAGCTGCCAAAATCCACTTTAATCCAAAATAGTTTAAAGACTTATGGGTTTGATCTGGAGTCCATTGAAATCAGTGGAGATTTTCACTGTCTTCAATGGGTTGAACAGGCTGTTGAAACAAGCTGAAGGCTGACATCTCATTTAGTTCGGGGGTACTGCTATCTTATTTATGTAGGTTAAGAGTAATTATAGGTAACATAGTGGTACAAACCCTGCAATCCTTAGATAATTCCTATTTAGGCTCAACTACTGTTTAAGTCATGGGTACAGATGAAAATACTTTACTTTGTTCTTTAATTAGCAACAATAACCAAAGGCATAGATCTTTAATTTCTCATTAACTATTGGTATATTAGGCCAGGTAAAAAGCAGATATGGAAAAAATGTGTTTTGGTTTTAAATGTTTGTCCCTAAGAGGCAGTGTTCAGAGAATTATGGCATTCATTTTCTTGCCTAATAAGGTTTTATGCCACACCCTTAAGCACATTTCTCAAGTATCTTTTGGGAACAGTTCATAACAACAATAATAGCCTAATTTTCCTTCTTCCTCCTTGAGGCACTTGATGCTCTTGGTTGGTTGTTTTTGGTTGGTTTTTTTCTTTCTATTTGTTTTCTTACCTACTTTTCTCTTCTGCCAGTGAGTTGGCCACACTAAAGCTGGTGCCAAGTGTGTTGTTGCCTGTAGTTGTGGTGGTCAAAAAAGCAGCAAAGCAGTCTATATACAGCAAGCAAACTTACAACCTTTACTGTATACCACACACTTTTATACACAGTTACAGTGGTTACTAGTCACTTATTGATCGGTGCCTTCCCTTATATTTTCCCACTAAAAAAAACTTCTTATTGGTAACTTTGAAGTGTTGTAGCTTGCAGCCTATCCCCAGTTCTCTCTTCCACGTTCTTGTTTACATTCTTTCCCCATCTGTGTACTTCCCTCTCTTAAGGATACACCACAAAGTTGTCAAACTTAATGTCAGCACTCAGGGGGTCAGCAGGCCCACTGTCCACCACCACAGTTGCCTTCTCTGTGCTTTTGACAGCAGGGAAGGTAAGAGGAGGATGTCCAAGGCTGGACAGGAAGGGCTGTCCTTTATTGTCACATGTGAAACTGTGCACTTAAGTTCCCAAATCACTCTAGTGCTTCATCCCTTTCAATCCCTCACTGTGAAAGGAAAATTCACAAGATACTTTAATGTCTTTATAGATACTTTTTTTTTTTAATATAAAAACTTGCCCTTTTCTCCAAGGAAGCTTGTGTTTTTCCAATTTGCCTTTTTGAAAAGAAATTTTAAAAAAATTGTACTGGGAAGCTTCTGATCAGATTCTAACTGAAATCTTGGTGTCTCCTAAATTGTTTTCACTTACTCTACTAATGACAGTGTTCACCTAAACAGTTTTGGATTGATAGTCTGTCTAAACTATTCTGTCAACCTGCTGTATCTTGTTGGCAAGTGCTATCAGGTTCATGTGATATTTTAAAAGGTGCTTATTTGAACCTGTCTTACCCCATCAGCTCTGTACCTTTCCAAACCCATCAGAGACTTTACTACTGACTGATTCTATTCTTCCATTTAGTGACAGCACCTTTAATGGCACAGAAGTATATGAAATTAGAAGAGGTGGTCAATTTAGTGCTGATTTTCTAGCTATGGTATACAAGAGTCTTTAACAGTCTCTCATAATTTAATCCTTAAGTTTTGTGTGTTGTTATTGTTCTGGTTTGACTCTTGGCAAAATGCACAGAGTTTCTGTTAAAAGAAGTGAGGAAAAAAAAACCTTAAAACTGAAACTGATATATATATATATATACACACACACACATATATTTACACAAATTTACAACATATATATGTATAAATATAAAAGGCAAACCAACAACAACTTATTGAAACCTCCCTCTCAACAATACACAGGTTCTACCACCCAGACCCCCAGAGAAACACACTCCAAAGAGAGGGAAAGAGCAACCCAAACAAAACAAAGGCATTTTACTTCCCTAAGAACAAAACTGCTGTGGATATCTCATCACAGGATCAGTGAGGCCTAATCTTTCTGAGTTGCAGGAGCAAGGTGCTCTCAGCATGGACAAAGGGAGAAGAAAGAGAGCACACTGGGAGCTGCTCTTTGATTTATAGACGAGCTGATGTCAGATGGGATGAAATACCTCACTGGTCACTTAAGTCAGCTGATACTTGTCCCTAATCACATGACCCACAAAAGTGGGGCCTAGCTAAAACTAAAACCTTAATCTGAGTTTTTTGGGGGTTTATCAAACCCATCACACGTGTTTAGTCCCTGCTGGATCTATATAGTTCCATGTGCAGTTGTGTTCTGAGAGACTTACTGGCTAAAAGTGAGAGCTCACTGAGCTGTTTTGCAAGTTTTCAACTTCATATGGATTGATTGAGCACTTAAGACTGATGCAACGGAGGAACACATCTGTGTTATCTGTTAGTTTACTGTAAGATGTATCAGCATTAAGCATGAGTTCAGCAATATATGCTGTTGGCTATATAGAAATATTTTACCAGTTATAGAAGTGCTGGTCTTTGAGTTTGCCCAGTGCCTTTTGTGTAGGTTATAGGATTTTGGCCAACCTTTTCCTGAGCAGATTAAACCAAACCATAAAAGTACTTGTTGTTCTCAGAGTGTGTTAGACGAATCTGGTGTGAAACCAAGATGTTTACTTCATTTTAAATTCGTGCTTTGGCTTTTTATGTAGAAGAGGTACCAGGAGCAAGTAGAGGCAAAATTTACCAGAGTAGACTTGACAAGAGCAGCCAGTTGATAAAGCATTGAATTGGAGTGGTGAATGAAGGAATCATGTTTTCCCTGTCTTCTAACACACTGAAGGTATTCTGTTTGGTGATGTCTGTTCAACATATGTTCCTTTAGGGGATACATGGCTCCAGAGATCTCATTAGGATATTTTTTATTAATAAAGCTTAAAAGAAAAGCTAGTGTATTTCTACAGTGTCCATCAAAATGTTGCTGCTACAGTTTAAGGAAATTTTCCACTGCTGAACAATTACTGGAATGACTCTAATATTTTGGAAGCAGAACAGTAAATAGGAAGCTGCCATTATCTGGCCTAGCATTACTTAGAGAAGCTTCTAAAATACTGGGGAAGGCCTGAGACTACACAGTGCTGGCAGATATAGGGATGAGGAGCATTTATCTAAAACGCTCAACTCCATGGAAGGCTTCTTAGAGTAGGAAGACTAGATACTAGTCTCTACCAACTAGACTGGTGGGGACAAAACTCGTAAAAAAAAAAAATAAACCCAGCACAAACCACCCTGCTCTTGAAATAAACTCTTTCCTTGGGCTAGCACCCTTTTATCTCGAGAAATGACAAAGAATTGTAAACCTAACTGCGAAGTATGCAGAGATTACTTCACACATCATCAAAGTATATCCTGTCTCTGGGGCAAAACCTAGCAGTGGCTTAAGAGCATACAGAGATGTTGTACGGGAATTTCTTTTTGATATAGTTCCAGCTCCTAGATGTAATTTCCACACTATCAAGTTCAGTGATGGTGATGAAGCTAATGTTGCTGTTCTTATTTTAAATGTGCCAGAAGGCTCTTTGATAATCCAAAATATTCTGGGCATCTTGACTGTATCTTAAAATTGAAGGAATCTCTCTTCAGTGAGAGTAATTTCTGTAGAGTTCATTTGGGCTAGGTGGATATAGATAAACCATATTGGCCTATGGCATCTGTGCGGGTACTGTAGGAAATTACTTTGTGCCTCTGTAGCTGCCCAGATAATTGAAATCAGCAAATGCTTAATTAGTGATGTTTTCTTTGCAATAAGATAGTGTTGCTGTGATGGCCAAGTGCTGATTCAATTCAGATGCGAGAGAAATAAATTGGTACAAAGTATAATAGCTGAGACTTTGGTGGTTTTATAGGTGTTGAACTGGGAAAGGTTGTGGTGTTCCATGCATTGCAGTTTACAATGAGGGGTTAGAGTTCTTCATGACCCAGTCTACACTTGGGGTGCAGTGATATGGGTAGTAAAATATAAAGAGCTGTAAGAGATAAAATAAAAAAATCTGTCAGGATCTGTAATAAAAAATGAATCACACAAGAACTTTTGAGTATTCACTTAATATATTCCACGTGTTGTAACTATGGCAAAACTGTTTTAGTCATGGGCTAGCATTCCCACGTAATTCCCCAAATTGGACTAACGGGCAGGGATAATTTTTTTTAAGTCAACGTAACTGTACTTATAATATTTGACAAACTAACTTTAGTTTACTTCAGGCTGTTGTATCTGGTTTCTTATAGTATGTTTTACCAGTTCACTCGATAGCCCTGTTGCACAGAACTAGCCAAATCTAATTTACATCCTGGAGGCTCTGTGGTCAACTGGAACTATGTCTTTGCCTTTAATTCTGTGAACCTGGATTCACATGTGATGGGAGTTCAATAGAATAATGTGTTTGGTGGTCTCAATTACCAGCATGTTACCAGATGAAATTTGTCTGTGTTAGACAGTCAGATTTGATGGAGTCCAGGGCAATTTGCATCCTCTGATCCAGAGAAGTCAAGTAGTAGAAGAAAATGACAGGAGTTGAAAAGGGATTAGCTCTGAGCTGGGCATCTAATGTTCACACTGGCACTTGTACAGCAGATACTGCAAGCTTTCCAGACATTGATAATACTGTGATGCTAATATTTTAATAAGAATGGACAGTTGCTGAAATTGATTAATCTAGAAGATGGAAAAGGAACCCACAATATGCATATTAAACAATGTCAGTCCCTGTAGCTGCTGTGATCATGTTTTCCAAGGTACAGAACAATATCCTTTCCAAGTCAAGGTAGGTTTCTTCTAGTTCTGCATCAAGACAGAATTACTGTACACCAGACAGCAGAAATCTTTTACTGTCTTGAAGGTCTGTCATTTGGTCTTTTTTGCTGACCTTCAATTTTCTCAGTGGCAGTAGAGCTTTTGTACCCTGTCCCTGTGGCTGCAGAGATTGTAAGCATACACCCCCAGTATCACCCTTCCTCTGAGAGTGTGTGAGACATGGAATAGAGGAATCATAGAAAAACTTAGATTGGAGGGAATTTCTGGAAGTCTTGCCTGCTCCAAGTTGCTCAACCTGCCCTGTTCAGTTTTGGATAAGGATGTTCAGGCACTTACACAAGGATCTGGAAATCCTCAACGTGCAAAAGTTCTCTGCCTTTCTGGGCAACTGTTGCAGTATTTAGTTGTGTTTATTGTGAAGGAATCTTTTCCTTATATATAATTGGAATTTTCCTTGTTGCTCTTTGTAATTGTTGCTTTGTGTCCTTTCATTGAAGGAGTTTGCTTCTGTCAGCACTTCTGGAAAGTCACAACCAATTAGTCTCTGCTCCTTTACTTCCTCAGTCCTCCCATTCCTTTGGGGTGCTTAGAAAGTCTTTTAGCTTTGGCCTAAGACTTTTCTGCTGTCAAATTTTCTTCTGAAGGGGAAAAAATAGGAGACTCAAAAAAATTATTTTTTTTTAAACCCTTACCATGGAATTTATTTAGATAAAGGATACCCAATTACTTATCTTTTGCTTTAGTCAAAATTGATCAAGAGATGGAGAAGTGCACTAGGCAAGTGTTTTTAGGAAATATTCAAAGACAAATGAATGTCAGTCAAATCCCTGCTGCTGGACAGTTCAGGGTAGTGGAGGCAGCTGCGCACTTGTTGGAGTGAGAATGCGGAACCAATCTCGCTTTGGTACTGGTGCAAACCTCACACTAAAGTTGGTGAAAGTCTTTCATTTAAGAAAAATTTTCAAAGTAACATGGACTGATTGGATGTTTTTATATATTCAGGGTAAATCTTGATTTGTAATGCAATTAAAATGATTTTGTATGGAAGTGCAATAATAAAAAACTGTAGAAAGTTGAGTTATGTTTTTACATACTCATCTGTAGGTTTGAAAGAGAATCTTTTTATCTCTGTGATTGTTAATATATGCAGACACAATCATATTATGAGATCAGCAGCAGATTATCATGTGCAGAGATTCCATAAATGCCCTGGAAGGAGTGTTCTCTTGTGCCAAAGTGTCATGCTTTAAGACCAAATGACAGTGTAGAGGCTAAGAGGATTTTGATCACAGATGAATGCAATTTTACAATTTACAGAAATTTCCTGTTTTCCTGTTTGTTTGAAGGTGTTTTTGGTGACTGAAGGGTGGAACTGGAGATACTGAGTGTGTCAGTGTAGACACCTGAGGGAGAGAGAGCTGACCCAGGGATGAGGTTGGGCAGTTGAGTGTAGTGGTTCCTGCTGTGCTATGTGTAGACTTCCTGCAGGGCTGCGAGGACTCCTGTGTTCTCCTCCTTTCCCAGAGGGTAGCAGGATGGTCCTGGGGCAGGGCTGTAGGGTTTCCTCCCCAGAGATGTCCTGGTGAGTGCTGGGGTTACAGCAGTACTCCTAGATTTCCTTAGTTAAAGGACTGGGTAGAGAATACCTCACTGAGTAGCCTGCATGAACTGTGCTCTCACTTTGAATTCCTGTTCCATTGGTGGTGCTCACAGCCTGCTTGTTCCAGTCAACTCTGGATGCTTCTTGATGATCAACAGGCTGTTTGCATAGTTTGGCTATCTCTTTGCTTGAGCACACCAAAACTGATTGGTTGTTTGGGACAGATGGGTGGTTGTGTTTCATTTATTTCTGTTATAGCAAAAAGTAGGATAAAATTCAGAGACTTAGGCTGAGAACCATGCGAGTTCACCTGACTCATTCTGGCTGCTACATAAAGTCACTGTGTTCATCAGCTGACCCAGTCTGTGTGGGGTCTCAGAACTCTGATATAGTTGTCCTTTTCTACAGAATAAGGATAGTTGTCCTACTAATATTTCTTATATTAGTATTTTTACATGCCAGAGTTGGCAAATGTTTCTGACTCACGTGGGTCAAAACTGATTTCTGTTTGTGAAGGAAATGAGTGGGCATCACCTGTTCACAAAATGCATGTTTTCTGCACCAGGTTTTATCTTAATACGTCAAGTGGGCAAAGAATGAAAATTCTAACTGAAGTTATGTGGGGGGAAAAAAAGGTAGTTAAAAGGAAGCAAAGCAGGAAAAAAAAATAAAGGCAAACCACAGAAAATACACCAAAAACCTCAACCAGAAAACACTCCAAAAAGCAAACCCACTCAAAGGCCAAACTGGAAACACTGAAAATCACAGAAGAGTCCCGAAACAGGATTGGAGCCCTGCAGTAGTGGCCTTCCTTTGGTCAACTAAATAATCTGTACAAGCTGGTTCCAATAAACCATTCAATGTCATAAAGGGGTGCTATTATATTACAAAGCCCAGAAGGCTTGGTGCTTCCACTGTCATGAACAGAATAGGTTAAAAGTATTTTAATGCAACTGGCATAGCTTTCTTCAGTGAAAAGAGAGCTACAGGCAGAGAAAATATCCCTTTATTAAAGTATACATTAGATCACAAGGACAAATTAGAATGAAGTAATCTGGTTTGTTCTGATAATTCAGTACTGTGAAAAAAGTTTTAGAAAATATGTAAAAACAGCTGAGAAGCAAATGATTTTTGAGAACTGTAACAAAAAGTTTCTCCTGAAAAATGAATAGCATTTTGTAGTTGAAGGAGGCCTCTCAAGATGCAGTCATGTTTTCTGCTGGAGGGAAAGTTAGCCCATAATCAGTGTCTGGAAGGAAGACTTGCCACCCTGTAGTTGTTTTATTCTTTCCTTCTTGGTTTCAGCACCAGTGGTGTGACAGAGGTGAGGGACAGTTGCGGGTGAACAGTAAGTCCTATTCTGAAACATCTACTGTTCTTGAAGTTCTGTATTGCCTCTGTGGTCATCTGACATTCCGTAAGATAGGATGAAGACAAAACAGTCTGTAAGCCAAATGCCAGAATCCTTACTCAGGCTCCATTCCTTGCTTGCTGATGAAAAGCATATGAGAATGGGCTGCAAGGGAGAGGAAATCACTGTGAATTTCAACTCCTCCCAGTTCCCTCTTGAAGTCTCTAATCAGAATGTTTTTTAAATCCAAGAAGCATTTGGCCTTAAAATGTGAAAGTATTATTTTTGGGGATCTGAAGGCATCAAACAATCAAATATGCATGATACAGCATTTGATGATAGCTCTGTGGCAGCATAGTTCTACTGGATTTGCCTGATAGTGTTTGTGTAGGGTGTATGCATAGAGGGAGTGCTGGGCTGGGCAAGTTCCTTGGGAGTGTGGATCCAGTGGATGGGGTGATATAAGTCCTTTGTATAAGGCCAGTAAGGCGTGATTTGTATCCCAGTCTACATGGGGAAAAAAATCCCAGTGTGCCAAAAACCTTGCAGTGTTCATTATTTTCTGTTCACAGTCATTTTTGCAAAACAAGTGGAAAGGGAGAAAGAATGAGTTACATAGACAGGATGTCTTAGCCATGTTAGGTGATCCAGGGGAACAAGCTGCCTTACCAGTGAAGCCTTTGGAGTTTGTCAGTTGTTGATCACCGGATGCTTGAAAGAAAAGGGCTGTAAAGACAAGTGAGGGAAACATTCTGCTGAATTAATGCTTTCTATGCAGAGGGGGGAGCCCTGAATTTCTGAAGCTCTGCTGTCAGTGCAGCTTCTTTGTGAAGGTCTAGAGTCTCAGTAGGTGTAAAAAGACACAACACCTCCAAAAGCCCACCCAGTTTTGCCTGGCTGCCTTGGTTGAGGCTTAAGCCTTTAAACACCATGAGGCTTCATGGAGTACTTGTAATTTGGGTCAGGTCTTCAGGAGGTCAAGTCAGTGTAGCCCAACATATTTCTAGGGAGTTTCTCCAATAGACATAGACTGCACACTTAGTTTTTGGATTTTACTCTGATTCACAGAATCAGAGCTGAAAATAGAGTCCTAAAGGTGCACCATTGTGTCACATACATATGCTCACATTCAGACATCACTGGCCTCCACCACAAATCTCCTGACAGAGTCAGGTCAATTAGTATGTTATATTGTCTCATGTTAATGATGAAATGAGACCTACCTCCCTCACCCCTCCTTCCCACAAACCCTTGATCCTGCAATATTTGAGAAAGAAAAACAAATTCAAGTATTAAGCAAAACTTCTTGTCACAACAAATATGGAATAAAAAAACGATTTGAAACACTCTGTATCATTTACGATGTAATCTCCTGGCAATAGAAAGCTGGCAATGTGCTAGAGTCATGCTTTCAATTACATTACTAAGTAATCACACATTAAAGTCTAATGGCAAATGATTCTTTATTCCCAGGGTGCCCTGTCCAATTGTTTTCTAAATTGGTTTCAGGAATAAGGATGCAAGCATGACTGCAAAAATATTATTTATGGTTTGGAAGTCATCTTTTATATCTTTTTTGTTTCCCTGTGTGCTTTCTGGCAGATATTTCAGAATGCAGTTTATTATTATTTCTAGTTTCATGTTTTAGTTGGACAATTAAGAAATGCTTAAATATCATGATAAACTTGGTTGAATTGATAGATAGAGTTGTCATATTTTCATTGCCACCAAATATGTTGTTTGTCCTGTAGGAAATTGATATTCTCCCAGGAAAGACCTGTGCTGGAATTTGGTATTTTTGCCTTTCTCATGCACTTGCATCGCCCCTCCTCAGTGCCTGCAGCCACTGGCTTAGAGTGAAAAGAATGCACAGGCTTTGTGTCTTGATAATATTAGAGTTTTCAGATATGACAAAGTGTACAGTTTATGCTGCTTCACCTCATAATAACAAAAACAACAAAAAAAGGAAATTAACTCCCTGAAGAGCAGAGAACATTTAAGTGCAAGATAATTCTTGAAGCTTTAGGAAGCCAAGAACTCAAATTGTGGTGGAAATTCATGCCAGATGTTTGAAGTTGGCTTTTGTATTACATTTTGCATGTTAGAAAAGTATATTTATACAACTGACACTCTTCTTTTTTCCAATATCATTGTGATTAAATGTCTTGTAAGTTGTTAATCTCCTGGTAGTTCTTAATGATCAAGTTTTATACATTCAACCACAGTTTTGCATATAGCGGAAAATAAAGCACCTCATAAAACCTAATTAATCAAGACATCACACATTAATGTCATCGAAAGGATGCAGTGTCTCTGGTGGTTGCCTGTGCTACTTGGTAACTTGCCACTCAGGCACAAAAAAGGAAGAAATGCAAAGCAGGCTTATGTGAAAATTATGCTGAGAGGTCATGGGGAAAAAAAGGGGGTATATTTGCACGGTCTGTCCCAGACCCAGCTGAAGCAGCCAAGACCATGAGCAGCAACTGTCTGTCCATCAGAGTGTTCTATGCTTAGGACTTAAGTCTTGAAAAATCTAAATATTTTGGATGGCCCAAATCAAAGTCTGTTTCCCTATTGACATCACTCTTAATTATGGGAAACTTTTCTGGGGTCTGTGGTACCTTCAGAAAAACAAAACTTTATGCTGCTTTTAATAATACTGTGTGTATATATAGAGAAAGAAATATACATCCAGAACTTGTATTGCACAGAAAACTATAAAGACATAGCTATTGTTGGGTTACAATTTATGGAGCAAACATGCAGGGGCAATACTTGTTTCTCTTGGTTCCTGCTGCTCCCAGGATTTCTGCCTCCTGTTCTCCTTGTACTCCCTGTGCTGTATGATGTAGAAATATTGTGGAACTGATTTTAGTTTGATTCTTCCTTTGCTTAAACACCAAGTATGTCATCTGGTGGAACAACGCAGCTACTGGATACATAGACCCAGCAGGAGCCCGATGTGAGCACTGTCAAGCTGCCCCAGAGCCCAGTATGAGCCCTGCAAGGTTTGATGAATTCTAAAAGTTAATTAAGTCAGATGGCTAGTTTTAGTTAAGACCATAAGTGGGTCTGATCCCTGTGAGATTTTGCTATAGTGAAACTGCGAGTACTAGAAATTACATTCCCATAATGACTTTTACAGGGCCTGTACACTGCGACGGGTAACGGAGCTAGTGGAAGAGGTTGCTTGCTGTGTAGGAGGTTTGTTGTGAAGACAGCACCAGAGCATGGTAAAGATGATGTTTAATATAGAAGTGGAAATGAAATTACGGGTGTTGTGGTAGACGGATCTGCTTGTTTGATTTGACTGCCTCGGTCTCTGCTCTGCACTGCAGCACTCCATGTAATCGTGGGTGTCACAGCAGGCGACCTCTGAGTTTTATGAAGGAAGCCACCACAATCAGTTCTTGGTGAGGGGGTTTTCTTGGTGGTGTTTTTCTTGGTATTGATGCCTTAAAGAGTGAGGAGAAAAAAACTCCAGGCCAATTTAGTAGGAGATAAGGAGAGCAGAAGCTTTAATGAACCATCAGGCTCCAGGAAGACATATCCATGAAAATCCCCCTTGTGACCCTGGTTCCAAGATTTTATAATAATGTCCATCCAATCCTGTTCTACTATCCCTCCTGGTCCTGCCCTGTTCTGTACCCCAGGAAACCCTGTCAGGAATTGAGTCTGGGGGTTTGGGACCCCTCTTTCATCATCTTTGTATTCCTCATAGCATGTTGGGTCCTTGGAGGCCTTCCAAAGTTCCAGATTTGGAGGTCCTTCTGTCTGTGTCTTCTGGTGCAGGCCTCATGGCACTCTTCTGCAATTCTACTTTGAAATGGAGACTAAACAGCTACTGGAATTTTGAGGGATTGATATAGGATGGGGTTGGTATGTGTAAACATTAAGCTCTGAAATGATTTTACTAACAACATTACTTACATTAAATCTACAATAACTTCTAAAATCTATAAAATTAAAAATCAAAAAACCCTGAGGCCGTCAGTATCACCTGAAAATTAGATGAGGTCAGTTTTCAGAAGGCCCCTTAGCTCTCAGATCTGCAAATTGTATGGGTCACTTGGGAAAACTGATCATGTTTAGGACCCACAGGTGGACAACACTGGCCTTACTCCCTGCAGCTCCGTGAAAGGTGATGTCTTGCCAACATGTTGGGACCTACACAATGTGGGCTCTGAATGAGACTCTTACTGAGACACTTGACAGACCTGAGTAGAATTGTGACTCATTGCAAGTAGATAGTCTGAAATAGTCCTGCATTTTTTATTTGATTGGTTTTCTTTTAATGAAACATTTCTCAGGTACAGTGGGTTTTGTATGCAGTGAAGTGCTCATTTTAAGGGTAATACTATAAACACTAATGTAAACAAGTATGTGAATAACTTCTTAAAATGTTTCTCTCTCCCTGTCTCATAAGTGCTCTAAAGAGACTTTCCATCAATGTGCCTTGTATTGAGCTGTACTTAAGAAGCAAGCCTGGAGTATCTGCTTCTTGCTTTTATCATGTCACTTCTTGACCCAAAACAAGCTCATCTGAGGACAAACCCTAAGTGTGAAGAAATAAGAAAAATGGCAACTGCTGCAAGTGTTCTTTAAAGAAATAGTTTTGTTGTCCAACTTTAACCATATCTGCCTCTTCTAGTGAAAGAAGAGGGAGCAGAGAAGAAAATGAGGTTGGAAGTGTTCCAAATACTCTAAAAATTTACTGATATTTGTTTTGTGCTACAAATGTTCAGATATTAATTAGGAAACTGTCCAAATTCCCTGAGAGTACACTGACATGTTGTCTTTCACCAAAGGTTGTTGCTAACAGTAAGAAGTGGTTCTAGGAGAGAGTGTATGGAGTGTGTGCTAAGTACTTACTTTATATCACTTTACCTAAAGTCCCCAGACCTTATCTGGAGGTTTTGTGCTAGGTGATGTATGAAGAAAGCAGGGGACAAGGGAATCAGTAAGGGTCTTTAGAATGTGGAAAATCCAAAGAGGAAAATGTGTCTGCACAATGCCTTTATTCCCATTTTATGCTGTGCTGTTGGACACAGAGTAAGATTTGCACTGACTGAGGAAGGTGCTTTAAGCACCTGCCTAACACAAGCATCTAATTAATCTCTTGTGAGTATGTTAGTATCTAAATGAACTAAGATTGTGGTGGTTCATCTAAAATCACACTGTGTGCATGACCCAGGCAACAATGAAACACAGATTTTCTGAATCCCAATCCTGTGGGTTTAGCAGCAGTGACAACCTAAATAATTCTGAATCCACTGCCATGTGTTAAAGTGCCTGTATCTCCCTCTTAAGTTCTAGAAAGTTCAGCAAGTTTTAACTTGCTTAGTGTTATCATCAGGGATTTTTTTAAAACCTTTTTTGTATCCAGTTATGTGTGATGGTGTGAGGAAGGTAAGATCTAGTTCCAGTGGAAAAGCAGAGTGATTAGGGGCAACCTGCACAGGTGGCTGTCTTTTGCAGCTCAGTTCAGGTCAATAATTGAACCTCATTGCTGCAGAAGTGTTTTGACTCAGAACTTGAGTCAGTTTGAACTGCAGTGATGGTTTTATGCGTGTTTGGGAGACATGAGTTTGCAAGTTTTGCATTAAAATACCTACAAAATTTTTAGTCAACACTAGTTCTTCCAGCCTAAGCAGATCCTAAATCCTCCTTTTTTTGTATTTATTTAAAGCATCAGGATTTCACTTTGGATTGCATTTAGGGGTAGTAAGATGTTGATTTGGCTTCATTCCATACAGGGCTTTTAATTGTGTTTGCAAGTTTTAATTGTGTTTGCTTCTAAAGTAATTTAAAGAACTATCAATACAACATATTAAGATGAAACACGTTTAAGATTCAACTTCCCTGTCGGTGTAGTTATAGTTTGTTTTTTTTTTTTTTTTCTTTCAAGATGGAATTTTGAGAAGAAAGTCATAGCAAAGGAATGAACTTGTGATCTTGGAAAAATATAACTTAGGATGGACTTTGGCCTTGGTAGACTGTGGACTAGTCTCTATATGCATCTTCTGATTTGGATTATAGGATTCCTCTTGTGATTACTGTGTACTGCACTTGAAGTGAGAGTGATACTCTGTGTTCAGTAATTTTGGATTTCAGCTCCATAAAGATTAACATCTATGACATTGAGCAATGATAAAAGCCTCCAGGGATATTTCAGATATAAGAAAGTGCAGAGAGCCTGTCTATATAACTGATCACACCTTGACTTAGAAGCTTATTCTGAAATCAATGCCCCACAACATCAGGGGAAGTCTTCAGATGAAAATATAAAGTATAATCAGTGTTCAAAATCATAAATGCGTGATCCTTTCTTCAGCTGAAAAGCCAGTTATGGAATAATAAATTTTTTTTGTTTCTTTTAATTTAAGGTACATGACCAAAGATAACTAGAAATTGATTCAGTTGAATTGTTTCCAAAGAATCAAATAACTTATTTATGTGGACTTGCAATTCAAGCCTATGGGTAGGGAAACTTAGCTGATGAACACACACTTTCATATGAAACATAAGCTGTTATCCAAAGGAGGTTTATGCACTCAAAATTGTCATGAATAACTTCTATTCTTTTTTAAATTCAGTTCAATATATCTTTTTTTTTTATTCCTATTCTCCAGATTGTAAGTTGAAGCATTGATAGATACATATGTGTGTATATATATATAAAAACAGAGAGAATTAAATAAAGACAGACTATCTAGTCCTGTTTGAGAGGAAATTCTGAAGCCTGGATGCTGATTATAGGTATCTTTTCCAGTTTTGAGGCTCAGACATTGAGGTTATGCATTCAGAACTCTGACCTGAACTACATTTTCTTAAGCTTTACCTTTGGCAGCTGCAGACAACAATAAATTTATTCCTAGAATGTGCATATGTACATGTACAAACATTCTGATGAAGCCATAACCAAGACTTGGGTTACGGGAATGTAAAGAATTGCAAGAAAGACATGAAATAGTATATCAAAGGGTCTGAAAATACTTCCCTAGCAGTAGTCAAGTGAATGAGTCTTGAAAATGCCCTTATGATAAAACTTTTCATTTAAAAAAAAAAGTTTCATAAGATAAAAAGGTTGTGACCATTGTAACTTATTCCTAAATTCAGCATAATCTGTTTCTTATTCCCAAATGTGTTCAAGTTAATGGTTAGATGTAAACATGTGCTGAAGTCATAGTTACATGGGCATGAATACATAGTTCATTTTCAAGGGCTCTTGCTGAATAGGTTTTCTTTTCTGATTCAGCTTCAACTGTGGCAAACCATGATGCACTTTTATTCCACAATGAGTATCAGTCTCTTAACATCACCAGAAACCATTGCCTTTTTTTTCAGTTGTTACTAATGTGGACTAGTCCTTTCATTTAAGTTCTGATTCTACTGTCTGGTTATGTATAGCTGTAAATCTGAAGTAACTGGAATGAGAGTTTCAACATTAGATCATTCATAAAACTATGAAATATTATGCTTACTTCATCATGTATGCTGGGTCTTTTCCTTGATGTATGTGAGCTGCAATAATTAATTAATTACTGTATGTTTATATCTAGGGATTGAAGTCATTATCATGCTTTTGTAGTAACTAGTTCCTCTTCTTGCTGATTCTTTTACTCTAGACAATCAAAGAAATTCAAAGTCAAAGCCCATGACTGTATATCCTGTGCATTAAGGTTGTCATTTGGTGCTCTAATTAAAAAATTCTGCCAATTAGTAACATAATTTGAATCAAAATTTGGAGACCGTTGAAAGGGCTTTGTCCTAAAGCCTGAAGGCAGAGATCATGTTCAGAAACAACCCCTTTTGTCTGTGAATGAGTATATTGTTCATTCTCTGGAAATCTGACAAAGATACTACTTGCTGACATTTACATTTCTGTTGAGCTGTATGAAAATATTCAATATAATTGCCTACCACACAGGCAGACTTGGAGTTTTGGTGTCAGCAACAGCCTGTCCTAGTTCAAATGAAGGCAAGAAAGGGTTGCAGGCACCTCATCACGCAGTGAGCACAGTTCTGTATAATGGTGTGACAAGAGGGAGACCCTTCCCTTGGATGTACCCAGGTGGCATGACAGAGGAGGAGCTGTGCTGCTTGGGAATTTTGGGGTGCAGGTCTGTTTTTGAGGGCAAATCTCTGCTATAAGGTGTGGGTGACCGACCTCCAGTGTGTCATCTCTGTCTCTCTGGCACACAGGTCTCTGGGCAGTTGGTGAAGGTGACTGGCAGATGATGTCTGGGGCGTGGTATCTGGGGAGAGGCAGAATGCTGTTCTACCAACATGTGAAATACTGTCATCATGATGAGACCAAGTGAATAACAAGAGTACTTGAGATGTGATGCTCTGCGTGCATGTTTATTAAACCTGGGAGCACCCTCCAGTCAATTAAAATTCATGACATTCTGTTCGTTTGCAGAAAAAGTAGCTTAGGACCCATCTGTACTGAGTCAAGGCCCTTAGTGGACTAAGGTCTTAATAGCCCTAACCAGCCTCATCTGGAATTTTATACCCTCTACCTGGAGCTCTGTTTAAAGTCAGCCCTGGATCTTCAATGTCTGCTTGAGCTATGACTGTCCTCAGATCAGCTACAGCTCTGTCTGTGCCAGGCCAAGGGCCCTGCTAATGTGAAACCATGGACTGATTTCTTGGTTTGACCTTGGACCTGCCTTGTCACCATGGACTGTCCCAGGAACCTCAGGGCTTTGTCTAACCCTGGTTATTCCACTGGACTTGGTTTTGACCTATGGATTGACTTCCTGGCTTGACCTCAGACTTGTCTCATCACTTCAAAATTGCCTGATGATCTCTTCTTTTTTTTTTTTTTTTTTTTTTGAAACTGGCCACCATCCCTGGCCCTGCCCTTCTTGCCTTGCTTGAAGACAAAGGCACGTATCACTTGTCTGATGAAATCCTACCTGCCCAACTGTATTATCACCCCCAACTTCTGGCCCTCTGTGCCCCAGGGCTTGCAGCTTCCTGACATGCTGCTTGCTTCTGTTCTTCATCAAATCTCCCTTGTGTGGATGCAATGATCCAGAAAGGTGTTTTATAACATGAAGCTGAAGTTTACTTACTGTCTTGCAGTGTATTTTTGTCAGGTTGCAGGATTTGAAGCGAGAGCAGTAGAGGATGAGATACTTGTGTGGACAAATTCCAGCTGAGCATTCATACTTTTTGAAGTACAATCATGTCTTTTATTGGATGCAACACATGCAACTGTTGCTCATTTCTCTCCCCCCATGAACTTCTGCTATTTTATTTTTATCCATAGTCTCTAAATTGGCATGTGGAGATGCATGAGTCTCTTCAGTGACCTTAAAGTAGGTGGAGGTGCCTCAGCTAAGTGCCCTGAGTTAAAATGGTTTGAGCTCTTTGTGTCATTGCCCATTGCATGTTTGAAGCACCTCATGAAGTGGACAGGCAGACTTTAAAAATCCATTTTTTTTATTCATTTCAATTCCATCTATATGTTTTTGTGCACAAAAACCCCAAGTTGTATTTAAGAGTTGGCTGAAAACCTGGCGTAAATGTGTTGGCTTACAGTGACTGCTGCTCCCACTTTGTATTTTGAGAAGATGTTTGCAACACAAGAAAATCAGGCTACAGCTGTCTGAGTTCCTGTGAGTGCTCATGACAGAGGAAACTAGATGTTTAAAGTGTTTCCAGTGGAATAAAAAGGCACTCCAAGATGTGTAGACACAAGGGAGTTTTTAAGTGCTGGTTAAAAGCCTGCCTAGAGTTGTTCACAGTTGTGAAATAGTGACAAATCGCTACTAATAGCTTTTTATCCGTGCATCCTGTGAAATACTGTAATGCCACTTTACATAATTGAACTGGAAGGTTTTCTAGAATTCAACTTCACACTGGTATTACAAGACTATAAATTTTAACTTTGTATTTTCAGTGTTCAGATTGCGTAGGGCATGTTTGGAAAGTCTCCCTTAAATCATGAGGGGTTTTTTCTGTTTATATTTTAACTTACCTGCAAATTTCTTTCAAAATCAAGTCTTCCTAAACAGACTGTCAAAACCATACCTTTTAGATATTTAGTTAATAGTGAAACTCTGCATTAGATCCTAAAAAACTGTATGAGAAATAATCATAGTAATGATAATAACTTTTTCATTAGAAGCCTACAGAAGCAGAACAATGTATTGGACACTGCATTTAACAGAGTTAATTAGTGTACAATGGTTATTTAATATGTTAATCAAGATTTAATCATGATAAAATAGACTAATCTTGCTGTTATTCTGCCATTATAAAAGTGTAATTGAAATAGATTGGAAAAAAATACAGTACATTCTTCTCAGTTTCTTAAAAACCCTGAGCTCAGAAGCACTGCAGTGCTCCAACACATTTTAAAATTAGTTATATTTAATCAAAGTAGATTTAATTCAGTCAGTGTTTTACATTAAGACCCACACACTTGACAGAAACAAGCTCAGGACGTGGTTCTGCAAACCTGTTATCTCCTTCAGCTTGTTTTCATAGGGAAGAGGCTAAGGTGGGTCAGTGTCTGTCTCTGACCATGTTTACCCATCTTTCTGGCCATCCTCAGAGAGTCCAAACTCTTGGAAGACTTCAGCCAAATTTGCCAGAGGAGTGGCAGTTCTGAAGGATCAAAGTATCTGCAGGCTTCAGAAATGCACAGAAGAGGGGGTTGATACTGGCAGCTATGCTGGCAAGAGTGACTGCAAGCTGAACTCACACATTAGGCTCTTGGGAACCTCCACAAGAGAAAGGACAATGTGAATGCATCATGGAGTTATTTTGGATTTCATTAGACATTAGGGAATCCAACCACAATTTCATAGGAATCCAGGTCCTGTTAGTTTCACTCAGTTACTTTCAGAAAATGTTGTCTAAACTTTGCAGCAAAGGCAGCTGGTGGTGGGGCTTTAATCTTGATAGATATCTTAATTATGCACGCCGGCATATTTACTACAATTTATAATCATCTGTCTTCAGCTACTGCTTGGATTATCTTCGAAGGGAAATCTAAGCAAGGATGCCTCACATTTGAGGTCCAGTTAGATTACACTAAGGATGCATGTTTTGGACCCAAGGCATGGAGGGGGCGGGGGGAGGGAAAGGTAGAGCACCTTCGGTTTGCTGTGTCCCAGGGCAGCATATTTCATTAGGATGTCTTCTCACTTAGGTGTATAGTAGCCCAACTCTACCAGCAGCCACAGTACCAATTATAAATTTGTGATTAAAATCAATTATTTTCATTTCCCTCTAGCTTTTGGGGCAATCTTCAGAATCCATGGGTTTGGTCTATCCTCTGTAACCAAGGGGTTATCAATATTTTAACTGTCTTTTAAAATAATTAAGTCTGATGCATTCATGACTTCAGGGTTGAATCTCTAAGAAATCTGTTAAAAAAAAAAAAGGTACCTGGACTTGTGATGCTCCAGATAACATAAAATTTGGAAGCACAGATAACTGTATTGATTTCAGATCTTTCAGTAGCGTAAATTAGTAAATCAGATTGGTTACAACTATTTATATTTTGTGTGCAATCCAAAGTCTTGTTGATTTTCAAGGGGTGCCACACCTTCATATATCTGTGGATGTTGTTAAATATCTGAGTACTGTGAATCTGATGTCTAATTATGTCACAGAAATATTGTTCTTTCAGGATCATGAAACTTTTTTTGCCTATTAACTGTACAAGCTGTGGCCTCCTTTCCCTTCTTCCTCCCTCCCAGAGTGGATAAAACCATACCCTGTTAATGTTTAGTTCTGGAGAATAATTTCATGCAGACCTTTCTGTTAGAAGGGTGTGCTCTCTCATCAAGGAATATTTTATATTGGAGTTTAGTGCTAGTGTCTTTTAGCAAAGAGAAGTCAGGTTTAGTGAGGCAGTATACACTGCTCATTTCCTATTGATCACTTTTTATATGAGTTGTGCTTTGGAATGTTTTCTGTGTTCAGTTTTGTTATGAATCTGTTAAAGAAGTTGGTAAAATTTCAAGTTAGAAGTGTAGAAGCGCATATTACCCAAACATTTTCTGGAACCTTAAGTACAGAATGTTTGTTGAATCAGTTGAAATACAGGGTCATTTCAGATGCTCAGGGAAATTAATAGGAGAGAGGGATATCCAGTTAAATGTTGGCAAAACAGTACTCACATATTCTAATTTTTGTTCAACTGAGGCTGTTTGGGGAAAAAAAAAGAAGACCTTAATTAGTAAATTTAGTTGATAAACTCATGGTTCCCATTTATTTTTGGAGAAAGTTATTTTCGTTATCCAGGTTTCAAAAATGACCCATATTCTTTTTTTCATTAAAATGTTCACTGATCATTTTCATCTTCAATTTAATTAAGAACGGATGTAGAACAGTTGATAAATAGTCCATTTTCCAAAATATTATAGCCACAGGATAGGGACAAGATAGCTTTGGTAAATTTACAATATTGCTAACCTTTTTGTCACTTGAAACATACAGCATGGGCATGAAATTTTTATTTTCAAATACTCAAGACAGTTGTATAGAAAAGAGGAAAAAATGAAATGCTAAAAACAGTTTGTGGAAAATCTCACATTAAAAAAAAAGGCCACGTAGCTTTACTGTTTCTGTTAAGCCAGCTCAAGATAGGCATAACTTTTTAATATCATGTAACCAAATTGGTTTTGAGATTAAGAGCATGCAGATGACTGAGAGCAAATGATTTGCCTACCATTTATTAGGGACTCTTATATAGTGCTCTTCAAGAAATCTGTGTTTATTGTGTTCTGTTTGCACACCAACACACTTTCAGGTGGTGAAGCTCCCAGAGCAATGTTGTTATAAATAGGTGGAATTACTTACCTTCTCTACTGTAGTTGTCTCTTTTCCTGTTGGTGGTTCAAAATCACAGGTGTTTGCCATTGAAATTGAGGAGTAGCTTGTTGAAAGTGAATAACAAATATTGATTACTCCCATTTAACCACTGAAAGTTGTGGTGATGGTTTTTGAAGTGAGAATTTAGGTTTGAGCATTTACAGTGGTGATAATAACAGAGTTGTGTTTTGCCCTTTTTTTCTTTTTTGTTTTTTTTTTTTTTTTAAGTGACTTTGAAGGGACCTAAGATCATATGATCACAGTAAGGATATAGTTCATTTGGTCTGCTCACTTGCCTCTAGAGTAGGTGCAGTGGCTGTGAGAGCAGTAAATGTTGCCCTAATAGCTGTGACCTCTCTAGTCTTCATGTGACCCATCACAGAAACTGCTGTGGCCAAGGCTACAACTTTGGTGTGACTGCACAGGAGTTCCCAAACTTGTGAGGATGCAGAGAAGACCTTCCTGGATAACTGCATCACCCCTCAGCAAGCAGGACAAGTGAAAAATTACAAACCTTTTTATCTTATTGAGCTGCTGGGCTAGGTGGGCCACTGTAGTGAGTTTAATTGAATAACAGGAATTTTCAGATTGAGCTGGAGATGAAATTCCTCCAGCTTAATATCCTGTAAGACCAGAGGTGCTGAATGCAGGGTACAGTGTAAAGAAACTGGAGATAGAGACAGGGCAATCTGTCTTGCACATGGGTAGTTCTGATGTCCCTGTCACTGGGACAATAGGTTGATTTCAGTGAGAATTTTACTGATGGAGGGGTCTTGCCTTAACACAAACTCATTGAAGAACCACTAGCATTGGCTTCTGTCATCAGAACAGCCAAAAATTTCATAGTTAAAGCTGGTTGAAGAATTATATTTTTTGGGGGGGGGGTTGCATGAGATTTTTGTGGAGGTTCTTTTTTGGGTTTGGTGGTTTTCTTTTTTTATTTGTTTGGGGGTTTTTTTTGTTTTTGGGGTTTTTTTGTGCTGCTTTAAATCAAGATATGGCATATTTTGGCCTGTGAATTGTTATCTGATTTATCCTTGTCATTCCATGAAGTGTTAAAATAGCTCAGCTGCATGAATGGTCACCTGAATTACATGGTATTGTTGCTATTTTTGTATCTGACAGTTTAAATATGATGAGTTGTATATTCTGTGAGCCTTGAAGATTTACTGGGCCTGTAAGAATAATTTGATGTGTGGGTTTTTTGGGTAGTTTCTTTGAGTCCGTGGGGGGGGGGGGGGGGGGGGGGGGGGGGGGGGGGGGGGGGGGGGGGGGGGGGGGGGGGGG
>JAWWEU010000081.1:65015871-65055720 GCA_035583155.1 Acropternis orthonyx | reverse complement strand
CCCCCCCCCCCCCCCCCCCCCCCCCCCCCCCCCCCCCCCCCCCCCCCCCCCCCCCCCCCCCCCCCCCCCCCCGGGCGAGAAAAAGAAGTATTTGATCAGGTCTGTGAAGGAGACAAGAGCTCTCCGATTCTGTATGTGGAAAGTTTCTTATTCCTTTTAGTGATGGGCTAGTCTCCAAAAACCTGTGAAGTGTTCAGTTTGTATAAACAATCAAAGATTTGGATGTTTATCTGAGGCTTTTCTATGGCTATTTGGGGTGGAAATGGGTTTGGGAGACTTAAGAGAATAAGCTCTTTGTGCTCTTAGCGTTTGGTGTGGTCAGCAGTACCACAAAGCTTACTCTTTTTTCCAGTCATTTGGCATTTCAGCTTCCTGTTCTGAGTCCACATCAAGGTGAATGATACAGAAAGAAGAGAAAGGGTCTTAAAGGGACTCTGAAGAGAGAACCTAGAAATGGATAAAGAATTTCCATCTCCACTTACCTTAAACCACAAGGTCCCTCTTCAAAATCATATCTGTGAAGGGACTCCTTATGCACAAGTGGATGTTCTCTTCTTGGAATAAATGGGCAGTCACTCTGGCTAACCAGGTCAGGACCTGAGTGGTAAATGTGTCCATGATGTTAATCCTAGTGCTCTGTGGCTACATTCCAAATTTTACTTCTGTCTTTACTGATATCTTTATCTTTAAAGTTATGGGTTGGGGTAGGGGGTTGAGTCTTTTAAAAAAAAAAAACAAACAAAACAACAAAAGCAATGTCAGTTCCAAACTGGATGGGATATTTGGCAAGATTCTTGTTTTACCTCAAATGATTTTCTGAACCTTGCTTCTGTTTGCTCATTTTAAACTAAAATAAAAACTCTGTTTAAAAAAAAACAAACAAAACTTACAAAAGCTGTTTCCTCATGGGTTGGAACCTCTAAGCTGTGAAACATTGTTGGGGTATTTTTACACTGCCTGATTTTTGGTTTGACTACTCAGAAGTTGTTCTGCTGCTCTGAATCACTGAGCTTCAGCTCTGAACCAATGCAGGGAGCTCGGCTGGCTGGCTGTTGTAAGTTATCTTTCACTCACAGGTGGAAAGCACCTTCCCAGGTGCACAGGAAAGGCTGTTGACTAAAGGCACTACTGAAGGGTTACTTAAACAGGGTGAGCATCTTGCAGAGCATGTCAGAAGTCCTTAGATGTAGAAAGCTTTGGAATTCTCTAAATGACCCCTGCGTATGCAAGCCTCTCTGAATTGCTTCTCATTAAAGGAGTCATATATATATAAAGATAGAAAGTAGGCATAGATATTTTTCCTTTGAAGAGCAGCTTTAAAGTATTAAGACATGGTCCATAACTTAAATGTACAGCAGTGAACACCAACCAGTTCACTACTCAAAGCCAGAGTGCAGCCAGCCTGTTTGAAATCAGTTTGCATTATCAGTGAAAACCTATTTGGCACTTGTTCATTACCCCTCTTAAGCCAAAAGACATTATTCACTGTTTGCTTTTATGTCATCTGTTTGGTTTGTGAGGAATGACTCAAGTTTTTCTGTAACTCAAAACAAACAATCTACTTACACAGTCTGTCCTGGGGAACCTGCACGCATCAGGTATTACAAGAGTGGAAATGATTTTCAGAGTCAAGCAGAAGAAAGAGGGGGAAATGTCTACTAGGAAGCTGTGTCTGTTGATAACTTTTCATCTCTAATCTGTTATAAAGATCTGACTGAAAATTAGACCTGTTATGTGGTGTACTGATGTAGTACACTGTTAGTTAGCCCTGGGCCCCTCTAATGAGTTGGAAAAAACACATTACCCTAGATGATAGTTCAGAGCATCTTGGGCAGGAGCTTGCTTTGTGGTCCTATGAAGGGAATGATTTTTCTGTGCTGACAACTGTGCTGTCTAAAGTTAGGCTGTGTCCCTGTTATGTGTAGTTAGCAACAGCCCAAGATTGCACTGAATTGACTCTTTTTTTTCATCACAAATTTCAGCTGTGGCTAGACTATACTTATAAAACGCTGCCTGAGAGTCTTCTGGCTCTTACTGTCATGTAAAAACTTCAAATAAATGAATAATTGGCAAGCAGGTTAATGGCTTAGGGGTCAGGAGGGTAGGAACAGGTTTTACAGTAATGATGCCAACCAGCTCAAATTCACACTGGCTCAATCATGGTCTTTTCAGGCTGAGAAGTATCAAGAGGCAGAATCAACATTTTCTGTATTGTTTTTGACAGATGTGTCTAATACCCTAATGAAAACTTACAAATGGAGATTCCACAGTCACTCTAGGCAATCTACTTTAAGGCTTAACTGTTCCTACTCTTAGAAAGAGTTGCCTAAATCTCACTTGCTGAAATGTAAGTATCTTACTACTTACCTTGCTGAAGTGCATGAGTAAAATAGATTGATCCCCTCCTCTTTGCAAATGTCTTTCATTCTGCCTTAAGAGGATAAAATAACTTTTTAAAAATAAATTCTAGGCACTTGATGTGCATGTTCCTATTGAATATGTTTGCTACAGCAACAGTATGTTTGGTTTAGTCATGTTATCCTAAATGTTATGTCCCTAAATGTTTCCTGTGTTGTTGCTTTTTTTCACTCTATGTGCAGAACAATTCTCAGCCAGTTTACGCAGTGACTTTGCTCACAGTTCCATTCGAAGCTGCCATAATACTGCATTCCCAAGGCATCAATAAATCTGATGTATTTTGACTATTTATCTTGCAGGCAATAAATATCTGTTTACAAAGTGTGTTTCGTGAATTCACTGAAATTACATTTGGGCTGCTGCAGTCTTGGAAAAAAAGAGGCGCTAAAGGTTTGATGTGGGAGAACATTGCATTTAACTTCAGGGGAGAACTAAACTTGTGATTCTGTCATCAAAGGTGAAACAGCAAAGCCTTATTTCTTGCTAACGTTAAACCATTTATTCTTATTTGCCTGTCATTTTTATTACAGGCATTCAGTCTGATGCTCATGACAAAAAAGTTCAGACATGCTTCAAAATGAATTCCTTGCATAGCTAGCATAGAAAACTATACTTTATGGATGGTAGCTGGAGGTAGCTTGTGGTTTACCACTGATTATAAATTATTTAAAACAAAATATATATAATTGATATTCAGAGCTGATAACATCAATATTTATTGGAATATATTCTCACCTCTGTTTTATTTGTGGTTATAGGCATGTAGATTAATCCAGGCATATGGCACTTTGTATCTTGATGGACCCAACAGCTTTTCATTTACACTTGATCTGTCAAACTGCTATTTATGCAAATATTTTTAAAAACAGTATTAAGTCCTAATTGGGAGCATACTTTTGGAGATGGCATGATGACGAATAAGTTCTTTCTGTCTGATAACATAGTATTTCTTGTAAGGGAAAGGGTAGTTCCTTAATTATTGTAAATAAGACTGAATCAACTGCATGATGCATGTGTATAAAATGTCAAATTGCTGAACCTGTATGAAGTGTCAGCATAAATTCCCCCCTCTCTTACATTGTTCTACAGTAGCAGAGAACATTGCAAGTGACAGGTAGTCCTTAACCTAACCTGCTTTTGACACTTTTAAATCAAAGCCCTAAGATTCTTCTGGCAGATACCACACTTTGCTTTTTATTTTACTGTCTGCCAATCCTCAGCTGAGCAAGTGCAGCAACTTGCCATGATGTACCTTGCCAAAGCTGCGAAAGTATTTGCAATGTGAACTTGAACTATTGTTCATGCTCTGGGAGGCCGCTGCAGAATGTCCCATTTTCCTCTTTTCCCTTGTTTTTTTCTGTAGTCATGAGAAGAGATTTGTTTCTGAGGGGTTTTTTTGTTGTTGGCGTATTTTTGTGTGATTCCACCCCCTACCCCCCCACTATACAAGTTATATTGTTGATAAATGTTAGATGTCCAATTTCCCTTAGACTTCATGGCAAGAAGTGAATAAAATAAAAGCAATTTTACTGCATAACAATGAAGTGAGTGGCCAGTGGTCTTTTGAACAGTGTTCCCGTGGAGCTTTGCCAGCCATCAGAACAATGATGTTCTGCTACTAAGATCAAAGTGGGAAGATGTGCTTTAGCCACAGTTCACAATGCCTGTTGTCTCTGTTGATATTTTTACCCTGAAAAGTTTTTATATTTAGAAGTTTAAGGGAATGATGTGTGATTAAAGACTCGTGACTCTGTCATAGACTAACTGCATTAGTTATTTTGTTCTTTGCCTTGCACACTCCCCTCTTTTAGATTAGATGTTTCCTGGAAATAATGGCTGAGAAGTTGGATTGCAGAGTAGTGGAATATGAATTCTCAGGTGCAGAGGGGGAGAGGTGAGTGGGGAGGAACCTTTCTGTCCTGTTTTTGTCTCACAGACTGGGTTTCTCTCTGAGCACGTTTCCTGTCAAATAATCAAGAGGAACAGCTGAGGACGGACCCAATCCAAAAAACTCTGGAATAACTGAGAGGTTTTATGGGTGATTTCAGTGGAAGTTCTATCACACCTTATAGTTTATTACCCATTTGCAATGCCAGAGTGGTTGGTGTCAGCTGAGCATGTCTCTTCTCTTTGGATGCATGTGGGAAGTGATGGATCCTCCCCAACCAGCTTGTTACCCAAGTAGATGAGGCCGACACAGATCCAAGGATATGTGGAATGACACACATCAGGTTACAAAGCAGAATGGTAGGATTGAGAAAAGCAGGATGCCCAACACATACCCAAGGTACTACTTAATAGATAATATTCTTATGACTCCTCACTGTTCCTCTGTTTGTCCCAGAAAACATGGCATTTTATCTGCAACCTGGTTGATTTGTGTATTAACAAACAGTGAAAAGTGGTCCTCTTGTTTTCAGTGCAGGTTTTAAGTTCTTTAGGTTTTGGCACCCTAGTGTGACACACTTATAAATCATCTGGCTTCTATAATGTGATTGTCAGGGTCACTGGAGGTGATTTTAACAAGCGACTGTGCGTCACTAGACACTGTGGAATGTTATGTGCAAAACAGGGATCTGGACAAATAATTTTGAAACAAATTGCTTATAACCTCTAAATCTACTTAAGTGTTCAAATGGAATAAACAACTGCTAGGTTGGTTGCTGCAGTTCTGACATTGACTGTGGAAAGTTTAACGTGCAACTACATGTAAGTCACAGTAAATCAGCCTGTTCAGTGTTTTTCCAAGTTCCATCACAATAATGGGATCCTATTACTTCAGGAGTTCTAATGCAATAGCAGGAAAAAGTAATCAATAGCATAAGGATATCTGCTAATTTAATAAAATATAGAACATCTGTGAATATCCAGATAACTTTTTGGCCACATATATTTTCAAAAAACTGATGAAAACTGCTAGGGAAAATATCTACCAAGAAAAAGAGGGAAGGAAGTAGTTTGCAGAAAAGGAACAGATGTTGAGAGCTGTTCTGAGTCCTGCAATAAGTTAGGTTCAAAACATGACTGATGAGACATGGTATTGCCCAGTCAGGTACTCAGCAGTCACAGGCCACACACAACATCCTCTTGGGCATAATTTTAACAAAGTAAACAGCCCCTTCTTAACAACTGTTTCAGGTATTCAGAACTGAGGTTTTGGTCCTTTCCCCCCCATCACCAGACCTTTGTGAAGTCTAGGTGAGTACCTGTGATGTGCAGATATAACCAGGTGTCACTCATATCATAGTGTATTATACCTTGCCCAGATTAACCGATATGTCTCTGAGAATGCAGTGATACATCCCAGACAGGCGTGGGCTAACAGCAGTATGTGCCATATGTGTTATGTGTCATCATACCTGTGACAACCTAACAATCACTCAGTGCAGTGTCAATCTTGCCTTGCCTCATAGTAGGCTTTTATTTTCTTCTTTGGAGCAAGAGAAAGAAGAGTGGAAGTAGTACAAAATGTGAACAGTCTTATGTCATTTGGGTGAAGGAGAAATAAGATAGTGTCTGAGGGTCTCTGTAAGCTGCCTGCGTTTGGGGGCCTTTCACCGAGGGCATATTGAGGAAAAACTACCTCATAAAACTCTTAGGCAAATCATAGCTATAAATCATAGGCAGCAAAACAATTTCCCCCAAGCCAATGGCAAATCGTTGCTATATCTTGAGTGTAAATTACTAACAATCAGCAACACACCTAGGAAATGGAGCAAGTCTACGGTATATTTACGATTTATCAGAGCTGAATATACTTTTGACAGAATTTAAGATCTCCAGAAAAACATAAAGAAATAGGTTTGTTCCTCAGGTTGTACTTACCTACCTTTCCTGGGGACATTACTGCTGGTGCAGAAGCTGCTCAGTGCTACCTTCTTTATTGCTCATTCCTAAGTCTGAGGTAGTTTGGGGCTTTGGTTTATATTTTTTTTTTGTTTTTTTTCTTTCATCAAGGGACGTAATCTGTTAGACAAGATAATTAAATGTGTATGGGCTAAATTCTATTCTTATTTACAGAGTCTGCAGTAAATCTGAATTCACTCTAGTGACTGCAGGGAAGTCATTCTAGATTTATGTTGGTATAAATGGGATCAGAATTTGACTTGTATAAATGAATATTAAAGAGGGAAAAGGACTGTTCCTGTTCACACTTCTAGCCCCTGGCAAAGGTTAACTTAACTTACTTAGCCTTCTTCACTGAACATGGAGGGAGGTTCAGTCACCCCCGCTCTTTAGGAAGGATTGAACCTGACTTTAGAGCTTTCAGAGAACTAATCATAATTATTAATTAATAGTGGTATTACTATAAATGCTTGATGCATTACTGCCAAAAGCAGTCTAAATTAATTCTAACTTTATTTCTGTTTCTGCGTTCACCTTTGGTAAAAATAAGGATCACTTCTGTGCTTCAAACACCTCTTCTTAACTTATATTTGCCTTTCCTCTTAATATTCCTGTGAGAGGCACACTGACAAACAGGTGATGTGGGTCTTATTATGCAAGAAGTCTGTATTTTTTGACAAATTAGCCAAGTATGCTGCTTAAGGTTTCATACCACTTATTTGCTGTGGTGTCTCCAAAAAAGTCTGACTAAACTGTTAAATGTGAACTTTCCACTGGGGTTGGCCAATGGTTGGATGTACAACACGACAGAGTGCTGAATTATTTCGTGCTTAAGGTTGTCTTCCCTACCTTTCCTCTAGTAGGGTGGAGAGCTAAAACGAGTTTAACATGCATTTTTGGTACAGGTTTTTCTGAAAAGTAGTCTTTTATTTTTTTAGATTGTGGTAAGTCAGTCTCCACAACCAATCAGCTATAACCAGCAAATGATTAATTCTGAGACCTGTGGATTGTGGTTGAAGATTTATTTCCCCATCCTGTGATTGCAGGAACATAAATCAAAAACTTTTTTGTTTTCCTCCCAGTAAACAAAGCCTAGCTGTTAGAAAGCAGGGGAAGCCAGATTTATCTCAGGTAGCACTAAGTTTTGGAGAAAGATGGTTGTTTTTATAGAACTCAGATCTAAGTGGCTTCATTACTTTTGAAGAAAAATATTTTTCTCCCCTGACAAAGAAGGAATTCTGCAGTGGATACAGTCAGTGTCCTATTTAAGTGTCAGTTGTTATATGCAGTGAGTCCAAAGATGAATGTTCCACCCCTTTCCAATTTGTAGATATAAAATAAGAAAGTGAGTGTGCAATACTGGTTATTTTTGTTTTACTGTTTCCCGTTTTTATTTTCTTGGAAGGCTGCAGTATGTCTCTTTTGTGATGGTATGTGAAGATCTAAATCAGCTGCCTCCCAAGTAACCTCATATTCTAAAGAATGAATTGGTAGCTGATTTTTTTTCAGAGGAAGATCTGGGATGCTACACTGGGATAAAGGAGATTTGAGTGTCTGATTCTGGCATTTGTTCAGCTAGGGAAAGGAGAGGACTTACAAAAGTAAGTGGTACTTTCTCCTTTGGATTTTCATCCTGTGACTTCCCCACTGTGTGACTTAATGTAACCATGATCCTTTTCTAGCCCCTGCCCACCTGTGGATTGTCTTCAACTATAGACTTTTACCATTTTACTGTTGCTGTAGACTTGTCCCTGAGTAGCCTAAAAATAAAACACTTTGTCTGAATTTGTACAAACTCCATTTGATCTTGAATGAAACAGACTGGTGTCAGTAGAAAGGTGGGGGAGTTTTTGTTTTTGTTTTTGTTTTTTTTTTTGACGAGGAACAAGAATGGTTTCTGTATTGTTTTTTCCTGCTTGAAATGGTTTGATTTAGAGCATTTATAACACTGAAGTTTCTGAGCATGACACAAGCCAAACCATGAATAAAAACTGTATGTTGACAGAATAACTTTCTGTAATTAAAAAAAAAAAAAAAATCCCAGTTAATTGCAAGTGGTCACTAAATTTCCCTCCTTGTTTGTGGTGTGATCTCCTCAGTTCATTCCCATACAAGAAGTGCAGTTACCTCTTGTATATGTCCAAGATTTTTTAAAAGGTTTGTCTTCAGTTGCCTGTAGGGCTTTTATTTGGGATTCCAAATCAATCTGAGACTTGATAAACTCTTAAAGAAATGTACAAAATTAAATGCATTAACACGTAGGGGGAAATATCCCTACCACATTGAAGGTGTCCTTGCTTGCAGTCAAGCAGATATTCTTTCATGTTTTTGCAGTAAGAGTAAGAAAGTAATCATTTTTTAAATTAAACTGGTAACAGGAAGACTGGCACTTTGTTGAAAGCTGTTAAGTGATTTAGAAAATAAATTCACCTATCCAAAAAACCTTCTTAGGGTTCAAATTCCGGTGTTTATTCTACTTGTCATTATCTGTTAATGTGTTTCCTTATAGAGGCAGAACAATCAACCCCTGATATCATGTGAGGCAGTAATGTGACCAGTAGCCATCCTGTAGCTTTAATGTACTGTGTGAACTTTGGAGCAGGTTCTATCTACTCTTTAAAAAATAACCTAATCATTTCCTAGGCAAGAAATAGACAAAATGTGGTATATTATATATGCATAAATAAATCAAGTAATTGACAGAGGGGGAAAAAGTGAATTGTCAGTTATAAAGTACTTCTAAAACATAACTTTTAATTTTTATCTTTGCTTGAATCTTCCCTCCCTTTGGTAGCACTGTGTTTTTTGGGTAACTGACACTGAAGAATCATTTTTAGTTTATCAGTGCACACAAAAAGGTGATACTGATATATTTAATTCTGAATTTGGTGGCTTGAGTCAACTGGTACTGTGGTCAGGTACCTCTGCACTCACTTTTTATTCATCTTGCTTTCATTTTGATACACAGCTTTTTGGTGTTTCACATGTATTGTCAGAGTAGCAGGTATTTCTTTTAAAGCTCCTTTTATATGGAGTGCAACTAAAATGGTTTTGTTCAGATAAAAACTTGTAGTCCTCTAAGTGTGATTCTCTGTCATCTTAGAGACCATGAAATCAATGCATCTTTTTGTGTCAGTGATTTTAAGTCTTTGATATTTCTTATACTTGCTGTTGATTGAAATTCTATTCACATAAATGTGGAACACCAGTAAATCTAAGCAGTGATGTAGCAAACATTTAAATGACAGATTATATTTGGAGATGCCAGAACATGTGTCAAGAAATAAATACTGAAATCATCTAGCACTTTTCAGAAGTCCAGTTAGTTGCAAAACACATTACACAGCTGGCTCGGTGATACCATACTTGTTAAGAAAAGTATGTGGTTTAAAGTTAGTTCTTGTACTTTCTTCATAGCTATCTTTGGTGAGCATTTAATTCCTTCCCTTTCATCTCCTCTAATATAGCAAGGCTGCTGTCCTTGAGGGTGGCAGGTCCTAGGGCTGAGAAAAAGGTTGCCCATTGTAGCTGCAGCTCAAGAGGTACTCTTAGCAAAATAGCATCTCTGGAAGTTACTTTCACAAACTGTTCATTTGTGAAAAATCAGACACGGGTTACAAAATTAAATTCCTACACAATGTCCCAGAAATTCCTCAGTTTCTAAATCCGTCTGGTGCTGAGATGTGAGGCTGTACTTCTTTCAGGTGCAGAAGCAGAGGCAACAAGTGTTGCTGTCAAAGGCAAGGTTATTTGGGAAAGTTCTTGGAAATGACACACACTGATCTCCAACAAACATTTTACTATCAGAAGGTCTTATGCTTTCCCTTGGGTGATCAGAGCAGACAGAAGGAATATTATGCTGGATTGAATGATTCATGTAATCCGTCAACTCTGTGTTTACTTCAGGGCTGTGTAGTTAGCAGGGCCATGCACATGGACCTTATAAGCAATTTTCTGCCTTCTTTTTTTATCAGGTGCAGGTAGTCAAGGATGAAAGGTGATGATTCCAGATGACAGTTTGAATTATCAACTTTTGGAAAGGAATCAAATGCAAGGACACCTCCCCCGCTTGCCCTTGCCAAGTCCCTAGCCCCTTCATCCCCATTTTAATTAGCTTAGTTGTTTTTTCCTTGTCTTTTTTTGGGTGGGTTGAGGAGTTCTTGCTGGTGGTTTGTAGGTTTTGTTGGGGTTTTTTGGTTTTGGGGTTTTTTTTTGGTTTTTTTTTTTTTGGTGTTTGTTTTGGTTTCTGTGGGTTTTTGGTTTTGTTTGTTTTTTGGGGGGGGGGGTTGGTGGTGTTGTTGTTTGTTGGTTGGTGGGTTGGGGTTTTGGGTTTGTGCCTTTTTTTTTTTTTTTTTTTTTTTGTGAATGTTATTTGGAGTTGCCAGTGGGGTTAATTCCTTGGCTGTTCTGTCAAATGCTACCTTCTAGTACAGATATTTGTGTATATACGAACAACTGTTTTTTAATAACCTGCCAAGAAGCTATAATCTTCCATTGCAATCCCCAGGGATTTAATTAGAATGGTTTTCCACAGCCTGACATGTTTATGGGGCATAGGTAAAGAGACAGTTCATAAAGCTGTCAATTTTCTGAGAAATTAAAGAAAAATTGGGCTGCTTAGTGCCTTGGCAATTCTGTGCTGCTGATAGTAGCATTGCAAACAATGAAATCAAAGGCAATGTAACAAGATACTGATGCATTAGAGATGGGGAGGGTTTAAAATTATATACAAAGGCATTTGTCAATTTGAATTTGAATGTGTAAGAGGAGAAATATGGAAAACAAAATATGAACTCCAGTAGCTGCATATTAAACTGCTCAGGTTTAAACAGCACAAAGCTGAACAATAGTCTCTTCATTGAGAGAGTAGCTATAACTTACAGTAGCTGTAACTTTCTCTCCTAGGGCAAGTGGGAAGGGATGAAAACTGAGAGGAAGTAATTCTGGACTATGAAAACACTTGCTACAGATTTCTCTCTTGTTTGGTGACTGGAGCTTCAGGGTGCTTGGCCATATAACGAAAGGGTATTTTCTTAGAGGTACAGTTCACAGGATTTCCTCATAAGCAGATGGACTCCAGGTCTCTTCAAGGCTCTGTTACACACTGGCAATTGAAAACAACCCAGCTGCCAAATCCTGCCCTTTTTCAGTTTAATAACTTTTCAGTCAAACTGTTTGGGTGTATCTGAGTTCTGCTACCCTCTTTAATGCAAAATTAACGCTCTTTCTCCTTCTTCGTGGCTCTCATGTGTGATTGTTCTCTTAAAAGGAGTTAGTTGCCATCTCTGCCACTCCTGCAAATCACCAGTAACTTCACAGTACAGCTAAATTCATGTTAAGAGCAGTGAGCAATGAGAGTTTGGAACATGGTTTCAATAGCAGGGCAAAGTGTTGATGAGGAAGCTCTGTAGTTGAGTTGGCATTTAAATAGAATTTAATTGGAATGGTTCATGCCCGTGTTTAGTATCAAGTGTACAACTCCATAACACACTTTACTATTATTCTATTTGTCATTCAGTAGGAATAGTTTTTGCCCAATTCCAGGAATTACATTTTAGCAATAAATATGGACAGGCTGTGGAGTGTTCAAGAGAAGGCTAACAGATAACACACAAAAAAAAAAAAGGTTCATGATTTACACATCACCAAGGAAAAACTCTTAAAAAGTGGTGTTTCTCTTGTTTTCCAGAAAAAAAAGGGTTTGCAGAGGCACACAGCAATTTTCTGATGTATCAAGGACTCGTCTTCAGGTCCAGCAAAGTCAGGAGAGGAAGCAGTTTGTTTCTTTATCAATGAAAATGACTGACACTAGGAGGGACTTTTCTAGCTGTAACTAAGGTAATCCCTGGAACAGGAGGTTATGGAGTCTTTGCCAGTGGAAACTTTTAAGAAGGTTGGACAAATTTTTGCTCGTATGTTCTACCTGTGGTAGTGAAAAACAGAGGACCATTCTGGTTCTGATGTTTTGCATTGTACTTTGTGAGAAGTGGAGAAATAAGAGGACATATTCCTAAACAAATAAATTGTTACAGCTTCAGTTAATCAAGGGAAAATTGCACCAGGGTGTTGGCTGCATACCAGTGGCTGTGCTCTGCCACCACAGATGAGGCACCTGAAAACCCAGTTGTTACAGAAGAGGCATTCAGGAGCTGGTAAGGAAAGTGTGTACATTTGCTTTATCCAATTCTCACATTATGCATAAGGCTACTCAGGTATAAAGAGTGCAAATCTGAACGGCGGTCTGTTCAGGGCATTGTGGACTTGAGTCTGTGTTTCTCCTCAAAGTAAACAGAGGAGTGTGACATTTCAGACTGATAGTGTGTTGCCCTACAAACAAGTTCCCTGTTACCTCTTGTTCTCTCTCTTTCAACACTCTTTATCCATATATTCATATATTACACACTGGAAAGATGGCTGAATGTCTTTGATGTCTGGTGTTTGTTCATACAGTGCAATGCAGTGAACAATGCAATGAGACTCTGCACTGGAGTCCCTCTGAACCGTTTCAGTAGCAACCATAATTAGTAGTTAGCATTTACTGTGGATTCATTCGTTAAATCTCACTAAGACAGTTCTTAATCTGTGTCATTTCCTTTTGATTTTATTTTACTCTGTGTCCATGTTGTTTCCCTTTTTGCTCTCATTTATTTATCTTCGTTAATATTTCTATTCCTGTTTTTTATTTTCCTGCACAAGTCTCCTCTCTGTCCAGCTTTTCAAGTTATGGTCATTACTTGTATAAAATATACTGTAGGAGCAATCAGATACAGGGTTTGTGTGATGTGCTTCTTATAACCCTAAAACACCTTAGGGAGAATATTTTCTCAGCCCAAAATGTCATATTTTTCCTTCTTGCAAGATTATTTAACTTCCTGTCTTTTTCTCATTTCTTTTTAGGTTCCTACCACACTTACTGGGTTGGTGTTTTTTGGTGTTTTTGTTTTCTTTTGTTTTTTTTTTTTTTGTTTTGTTTTTTTTTTTTGGTTTTTTGGTTTTTTTTTTTTTTTTCAAACAGACATAAAATAAAAGTCACCAACCTATTGGATCTTGGTTGTTTTGGGGGGGTTTTTTAAGTATATGTTTCTATAGGTACATGATAAAAAAAAAAAGGGAAAATAAAAGCTTTTGAGCAGAGAGACTGAGAAAGAAAGGAGTGGAAGTCAAGGAGAGTCTCTGCTATAGGTCAGCAAAGAACACAGAGATTGAGTGCAGATCAAAGAAAGTTAAAAATTATTTGACAGCATTTGATTTAGAACAGCCATGCTGAGAAGTCTCCTGTAATAATTTATCCTACCTTTCACTTGTAGATTGCTGAGCTGTCTTGAAAGAATTCAGAGACTGTGGAATGCAGCCACTCTTTTCATTTATGATTTGAGAAGATGAGATGTCAATGTGTGATCAGGATGGCTCTCAATGATATTTTACAAAAGTTTGTGAACTGAATATTCATGGAAAAAAAAACCACTTTCTCCTAAGCTTTATGAGACTGATTGAAAGAAGCTTAGTGTAAAACACCACCATATAGAATTGTGCCTCCTCCTGAGATTGTTTCATTTTATATGCTCTCTTACATTATCAGTGTTTCTGGTGTCTTGGGGAGGCACAATAAACATGGAGTGAAATAGGCTGTCCAAAAGGTTAGTGTGAATCAGGGTCTGGTATATTCTATGTCTTAAAGATGTGCTTCTCATCTGAAATGTAAGTTAGAACAGTGATGTTCCACTGAATGCAATCATGTTCTTCCTGAACTGGGCCCCATGATTCATTGCAGAGGCAAATATAAATCCTAAATTAATGTATAGAGGAAGACAAGCTAAAATGGCACTCATAAAGACTGAACTGTACTGTCTCAAATGCAAGAATGCTTTATGAGAATTCTACTAGGTCCCTAAAAACTTCTTATGGGCACTTTTGTTATTCAGGGTTGCCTTGACACCTGTAACACCTACTGCAGTGCAGTGTCCCTGCTGGTGTCACACATTCTGAATTCACATGTCAGCCCCTATCCCTCAGAATCATGAGATTGGCTTAAAAATGAGAAAAACTTATACAATGTTCTGAAATTTGAGGCTTTTAAAATGACACCAAATGGTAAATGCCTACGTGGCAAAACAGTATAAGGGTTTGTCATCAAAATTAATAGAATAGAATGCTCAAACATGACCAAGCTGTTCATACTCTCACCATCCCTGGTAGTGTGGCCATCTGCTAAATGGCAATAAATATGTAGAGTCCACTGGGGAGCGTATTCTGCTTGCATTAAATTCTTAAAAATAATAAATGCTTTGAAATGTTCTGTGACAACTCCATTTTGATTCAGACAACAGTATAATAAGTGCTGCTGTTTTCACTGATGGATATGGTCTGATTGGCTGTGGAACATAATTCAAATATAGAAGGTTTCTGCTGCTTATCAAAGGAAATCATATCAAATAAGACCTGTAACTTTTTTCATCACCTTATTTTCTATAATGTTCCTTTATGAGGAAAATGACCTGTAGGAATTAAATTCATGAGCACAAATTTGATGCCATTAATATGTTTGAAGACTTGTAATTTATTTTTTAGCTAGAACTCACAGAAGCTTCATCTGGAAAAAGCATGTGTTTAAAACAAGTAAACAAATAAAATGATCCTGAGTACTCAGGCCTGATCACCTGATTTCTTCTGGGAGAAGGAAGTCTGAGAGAATTTTCAGAAGAGGATGATTGACACCAACTTCTAGTCTTACATTTTATTCAGTGTAGATGGTGTTTAGCATGTCTTAAGGAAGATAAGTAAAGCTATGAAAGTGATTTTTGAGAAGAGTTATTTTGTCACAACTGTTTGCTGGGCAGTTTTTCTTCCTGCTATATTGTGTAAGGAAAAGAAGTTACAGTAAGAACCATTACAAGATGTGTTTTTCTGCAAATGTGCTGGTACTTCAGGGTAGAAGGCCACTGTCTGTAAGAGGATGCTTGGATAGTGAGCTCAGATGTGCAGGTCTGCATCACTCACATCTATTTTTATTCAGAGATATCTGATCCTTTATCTCTAGTTTGCCTTTAAGTTTTCATATGACTTCATTAGCAAATCTCTGACATGTATTCCATTCCATTTAGAGACCATATGTAATTTATTAATACCACACTTCACTGCTAAATCTGTCTTGCTTTTTCTTAGTGTGTTTTGTCTATTTGCTGCCCTACCACATCCTGTGTCTTGCTCCTGGGGCTTCCTCTGTTGCATCTGTGTGGAGTGATTTCAATGACCTTCCACTTTAAACGCTTACTAAATTTTGTGAAGTTTAAGCAGTAAATGTGCCTGAGCTGCTCACTGTTTTACTGTACATATGATCCAATCCCACTTACTCTAATTAGGTGTCTACTTCACAGGTGAGCTTAATTCCTTAATGCAACAGGAAACCTGAAATTATTGGCTAGCCTAACCAGTCATGGTGATTCTCACTAAGATCAGCCCACAAATAACTTTATCAGGGTAACCAGCAATAAGTGTCTAAACTATGTGGCCTTAATAATTTTCTTGGTGGGAGTGGCAATCTTTTTAATGATGTCAGATCATGAAAACTGAGATTCCTGTCAGAAAAACGAAGAAACTAAAACTTAATTTTTTAATCGAAGAGGTACAAATTTCAATGGGACTTGTCAAAGTATGTTAGTTTAAGCAGAGATGCAAGCTTTTCTATAGGCTTGTGTAAGCGTGTCTGACCAATCCTCACTTTTGTTGCTTTGAATTAAGACTACTTTGATTAAAATGTTCATATTAAATTCAGCACCCCACTGGTTTATTTTTTTCCCTAACCTTGTGGAAAAGTCTTTTGTGGCTTTTACTATGAGATGTTCCTGTTATTTCTATTTGAAATCAGAGTACATGTAAAGCATTTATTTCTAAGATGATTACAGTAAATGCTGTAATACTACAGCACTAAATCAAAGGGTTCACCAGTTAAAATGCAGATTTATACCATCCTTGCTTTAAATGTGACTTCAAGTATAATATCCATCAGTACTGTTTGTGGCTTTCTGATTTCTAAATTGCAGTCTTGAAAGATCTACTTAATTATTTGAATAAAGGTTTGTATCACAGAAACAAGGCTTTTCTTTAGTCTGTTAATGCAGAGCTCATTTCAGTTCACTGACTTCTGTAGACCTGGTGTGAGGTGATGTTCCTTTGACCACCTGTTGTTGTACAGAGAAGAACGCAGATGTATCTTCCCATTATTCAGAGAACATTTGGGCAGCACTTCAGGGAAGTTGTTTGAGTTGCTTATTGATAGGTATGTCAGACTTGTGATCCAGTATTTTGGTGCAGGTTCAGGCCATGCAGTAAAGACAGAGTTCTATTTTCCCCTGTATTTCGTGCAGTTTTCCAAATACCACATTTTGATGTGTGATTTATAATCCCTGGTTAATGTATTTTTTAACACAGATTCACTGTCTGTGAAATAGACAAAGAAGTGGGAATTCCAGTTTCCCAGATAACCAGAAATCTTAGAATCATGCAATGATTTGGGTTGGAAGGGATCTTAAAGATTATCTCATTACAACCTGCCTTCCATGACCTTCCACTAGACCAGGTTGCTCAGAGCCCTGTACAGCCTAGCCTTGAAGGGCCCTGAAATCTTAGTAAGATAAGTCTGTATCTGTCTTTATATCTGTATTTAGACACTTGTGTCTAAAGTCAAAATGAAGTTATCCTCTTGAATTATGCCTACAATCAACTCCCTCTAGTCTATATTATCCAGCCTTCTAGAGCTGCTGCAACTACAAGCAGATCTCCATGTACTTATCATCTGGATTACCTGAGCTGAGATCCGCTGTGCTTTTTAGAGAGTATTTTCCTAATGGAAGGATTTTGATTTACTGGTGGTATTATTTATCATTGTTGGTTTTGCTTTCCAAGCCACGGTTGCCTTGACTTTCCTAGGCAGTGTTTCTCTAGTGTTGCCTTCCCCGAAAATCTGGTGATGATCAAACTAAAGCCACTTGCAAGTGCCTTTTCTTGTGTCACATACTACAGTAGACATGGAATTCGGAAATCTGCTGCAGTTCCAGTTGCTGTGATGTGCTGCCTTGCACACAGTGTTGGCTCATTGATCTGTTCTCACAAATACCAGTAAGGAGGAGGAATTGAAGGAGAAGCCAGAGTCACAGACACACCTGTGTACTATGAGCAAGCCACAGACAGACAGTCCTGATAGCCACCCTCCCCTTCCTTTAATATCTTTCTCAATTTATACTATAACTTCCCCCAGCTTAGGTGATCACCCTTCCATCATTCTTTGTTTGGATCATTTTAGTCATAAAAACTTTCTAATTGTGTGATTGCTTCAAGCAAGCTACAAATCACCTTAGCATTGTAGGTCATGTGTTGGCTTGCATTGTCATTCTGGAGCCTTTGGAATTTCAGGTTCTAACCCTGTGCGTAGTCCTAAAGTTGTCTTTTGGTAGTTTTAGATCAATACATCTGGCAGTCTCAAATGCAAAATACAGGTGTTTTCCATATAATTTCTTTCCCGTGGTTGCCTGCACAATACCTTGCTCACACATTCAGCACTTAGGGAAAAGTCTATGGCTGAGCAAGCTCAGGAATGAGGGAATCCTGTTTTCCTAAAAACTATATCATGTTTCCTGCCTTCTGTGTAGCAGGATGTGCAGGCAGTGCTCAGTCTAAGCCCTGACTTTCATCAAGGCTTAGAAATTAAGAGAATTATATGGTTTTTGAATGTACTGTTCTGTTACATGCAGAAGGGAACTGTGTCACTTCATCGGCTGTACATACATGTAGCTATCGGTGGCTTGAATGAATGGCATCAATTTTATTCTTGACACTTGACTGTGGCTGGAATGGTGGTGGCATGTCAACAACAACAGCAGCTCCTGCAACTCCCACAGATGAGGAAAGGATTTTAAGATCTAAAGCTGAAGGTTAGGTGTATTTGTGAAGGGGAATGCAATAAAAGAATACATTTTTTTTTTTCAGTGCATCAGAGGAAGGGGCTCTAAACACCCTCTCCTGAGGAATTCAGCTGCATATCAGTGAAGGTAAAGTGGATATAAGAAAAATGCCATGTGTATGGAGAGCATTAGGAAAGGTCATATATTTCAAGAAAGAATATTGTTTACAAGGAGTGTTAATAGGTTGCAAGGGAAATGTTAATTTTTTTTCCTGGCTGAAATAGCTACTGTAAGTTTTTAATGGTTAATCATTCATTCTTGAATTTTTATATTAAGCATTTCATATTACTTTATTGACTTAACTTTTATGCTCTTCTTCATTTTGACAGTAAAGAATGACCAGGCAATACTCTTTGAAAATTGGAGACCATTTGCAGCTGCTCTCTGCTGAGGAAAGTGAATAATAGGGTGCCCTCAAGGAATTTCAAAGGTATCACTCAACAGAAACTTTTGTGTCTGAAGAAAACTAGATCATTTTATCATGGGAGGCATACTGATATGTTTGCTTTAATAAAATGCCATATTTCTGCCTTTAATCTCTTGTCAACCAGCTATTAAAACCCCAAAGTGTATGCGTGCAGCACATGTAAACACTTGTGGTTTCAAGTTTTTTGCACAACATACAAACAAAGTATGTAATTTGTGTTTAGTGAACAGTCTGTAATAAACTTTCTGAGTAATGGCAGTGAGGTTCTGTTTCTCCCCCCTCCCTCAAGCTAACAAATCAATTTGATTTAATTCAATAATCCGTGCAATTTTTTAAAAGCTTTAGCTAAATTCTACAGAGTTCTCCGAAGTGGCCAGATGACGAAATAACGACAACTGTTTTCCACGTAAATAGTGATGAGCACCTGAAATAATAGCAGTGCTAGAAGATGATTACTTATGAGAATTGACATTATGTGCCTCAAGCCCCTGGAATTTTGCACCTGCACTGAACAGTTCCCCTTGTCTTTCAGCGTGGCAATTCTGCGCTCTTAACTCACTCATCGTTTCTTGCCTGTTAAGGCGAGGCTTGAATCAGTGCCCGCAGTAGTAGAAACTTGTTTTGAAAGTAAAAGACGTCGCTTGTGACCCAGCTCTTGTGGTCCTTGCGTGGTGTTAATTCAGAAATTCCTCAGTCTTTGGGTGGATAAGGATACCTTAATAAGTTTGGGAGTTGTTTCAAAAAATAGTAGAAGGCTGAAAGATAATATTTTCTGAACAACAGTCAATAAATATTTTCTTAATAACAGTTCTACTGTTCATGAAATAGGTAATAAAATAATTACATTAACAGATATCAACATTCTTTCTGTCAATCCCCATGTGTTTCAGGTATTTTAAAAAATAGTATAGATGAAAGAAGTCTTTTTGTTTATAAAACACTGACCCAAAAATGCAGTGATAAGGGTACAAAACCATGCATTTAAAATTGCCAGTAGTCATATATCACATCAGTGAGCCACAGATATTTGGAAGTATTGACGGTCAAGAGGAAAGAATGAAGCTTCACACGCTGTGGCTGCCTGTGGCTGTGTCTACAAGACAGACCCAAACACTTGTATGGGAACAAGGCGGGAGTGAAGATTGCATTTCTCTTGAGCCCAATGAAAAGGGAGCCATAGCTGCTCTAAGCCAATAGCTACACTCTCAATTGCCTGTTTGTACCCATTCTTTTCCCCACTGCATTCAATCTTTTTGGTTTCTTTCAATGAAATAGTGTTAGACTTACTTACTTCTACTTCTGAGGAAGTTTTTCAGTACCACTACTAATTTCTGTGCCCTTTCTCTCTCTGCTGTGTTTTATTTGAGGCGGAATTTATCATAATGAAGTAAACAAACATAATACATTTCAAAAGTTACTATTTCCATAAATGGAAACTGTTTTTAGTTTTCATGTAGGCAGGTGTTCAGCAGTAAGACATCTTCATACAGCTGTCCAAATTGTTTTCCTTGTATTGTTGAAGTGTTCTAGGTCTTTTATATTTCACTGGAGAACTTACTTAGACATGTGTGGAACTAAGTAATTTTTATTTTTTTTTCCTTCAGGGAAAGTTAATGTTCCTTTTCTCTACTGAATTTCAAATACGTGGTGCCCTACATTTGCTGAGTCATTTTAAACCTCCTCTTAATCATGTTTAGCTTTGGCTAGCTCATATAATTTAGCACATTTTCCCCCCTCACTGTTACTTTACTTTCCTGTATCAGGTATTTTCTTTGTTGGACCCATGTTTTATTTCTTCCTAAGCTGAAAACTGGTGACTAGTTTCTAAATAACAGGAGGATGTTCCTGTAATCTGTTATTTTGTTTACATCTTGAGTTTTGCCAGAATTTTTTCTTCAGGTGTGATGCTTCTCCAAATGTCTGTTTTTAATTTTAAAAAAGTTAATTTCTGACCCTGCTGAGCAAAACTACTGCATTGAAAACTCATAGGTTTACATCATAAAATTTATGTTCCGCTGCCAGTTTTATAGATCTTCCTTGGATTTTTGTGTCAGCCTGTTAACTGAGTTATTCTCATGCCTGGGATTGCCACTAACACTTTTTCATTCACATTTCATATAAAAAAAAGTATTGATAAAATGATTAGTATAAGTTAACAATTGCCCAATAAGGACTAATAAATTATTGAACAGGTCGATACTGTTCTGTATACCACGTATAATCACAGCTTGTTACCATATGAGTACATTCAAATGATTTCCTACTTATTGTCTATTATTATTGCTCATTTTCACTACTCTATCTAAAAAGTATTTTATAATCTTTTGTAAGGTATTAGTATCCTCTGACCATGTTTTTACTAATAACTTGGACAAGTCCCTTAAGAGCCTTTGCTTTGATTTAGAGCTGGATGTGTAGACATCTTGGGTCCTTCTAACCTTTCAGTCTCTCAGCATTTGGTTCCATGTTGGCTCTCTCTGACTTCTGATTTAAATTAAATTTTTTTCCCAGTGTTTCCTATTGTGGCATAATCTTTGATAACTTTTCCATATTGAGAAATTGAGGATCACCCACTCTCCTGTGACGTGTCTGCAAGGGGTATGGCTCTGGTAGTAGATCTTCTTAGTACCTGATTCCTGTGGTCTCCAACGTTGAATGTTTCAGGGGAATTTCCCCCAGACAGTGGCTGTAAGGTTTGTAGTGTTCTTCAGCTGCTGTGTGAAGTTATAGAATTTTTTTTTGTTATTTCCACTAATATATTTGCTGGAAAAGCTTGTTTATAGCAATAGAAGGCTCTTGCATTCTTAAAACAGAGAAATAGCTCCAATCAAATGTTGCAATAGAGTAGGTTGGTGACCTTGTTTTCTCATCTGTTATCTTATGCTTAGTATTTATGGCTAAATCTCAACCAGTAGACCTGGTGATGTTTTCTGGATTCTGAGACAAGATGTGTCTTTCAGACAAGGTTTTAAATCTGGCACACAGCTCCTTTCTTGCATCCCTGGTCAGTCTGCTGATTTCCATGATAAAGCAACTAAGGGATGCACGTTAAAGGAGTTCCTGTTGAGTGGTTCTGCTAAATCTTCTGGCATGTTCAGGATGATTGCAGTATGGCCACTGCTAGGGGTACTTTTATTTGTGCTCACTCACATTAAATATGATTTAGTATGTAGTTCTTAGGTTTCTTTCACTGATATGCAGTGTGTGTGGATAGATAGGGTTACTGCTTAACATCAAGAAATGAAAAAGGAAAGCTGTGGTATCCAACTATGAATTAATTAGGAAATTATTATTCTATTATAACATAACTGTAGTCTGCTACAACTACTAAATTTATCTATTGAATTTATTGCTGATAATTTGCTTTGTGCAGTGTGGATTTAATACTTACAAAATATGATTGCAGGAAGAAACTGCATTTGTTTTCTCTGATTTGTAAGGAGACTTTTTTGACAGTTCATGTGAGTGTGACAGGAGGTCTGACAGACAACTGATGAACCACAGCAGTTCTCAGGAATGAGTGCTGGATGCTGACCTTAAAAACTGACTTTGATACACATGAACATAATTTTTCACCATTCTCAAAACATGCATCAAATATGTCTTGAATTACATATTCTTTGCAGCGTGGAGTCAGATAACAAGCAGGCAGCTAATAATTAGGATGGAACTACAACAAGAAGTCATTTCATGGCTATTCTTAGGGTTAGGCATTCTTTCTCATTACTGGTAACAAAAAGTAAACAGTTTAAAACCCTCTTGTGTGTATGTTTACAGTAGGGTAGCTCAGCCTAGATCAGATAGAATAGAAGACTGAAGTGTGGCTTTGCAAGGAGTTCCAACCATGGTAACACTGTGCATTTTGCAAAGTATTTTGAGGAGCTCCACTTGCCTCAGGCATTTCACCTGTGATGTTTCACACTCTGTGCAGAGGTGCTGACATGGTCAGTGGTGCTTGTTCTTTCTCTCACCACTGGCTGCCATTCCTGAAGGAGCTCTGTTGGCAGTAGTTTGGGTCTTGATTTTCACCTTCACAGTATGCAGGGACACACAATACCATCTTCCTTACAGATGGTTGTCTTTGGCATATAGAACTACCACAGATATCATGCACACTTCCTTCCTGGGACATGCTAAAGGCCAGTCTGCTATTTCTGCACCAGAAAATTCTTGTTAAAAAGGAGTACCTGCTATACTAGAGTTGTGTGGGAGTCTTTTTGTTTGAGTTCTTTTTTTATGGTAATCTTTGGCAATGCAAATGTTGGTATTTTCTCAAAAGATACTCTCCCACTGAAAAAAGCACATTTTGGAGCCTTTGCTTACTTTGGGTCACCACAACTGGGCAGGCAAAAGACTTGTGCAAGAAAAATGCACTAAGTGTTCTGTGTTAATCTGAATGACACATTGGCAGAACAGGATCAGCTCCTCAGTCTGCCATCATCTTTTTCCTGTCTATTTAGATAAAGTGCATGTCTGCTTCCTCTACAGTGTGTAAGCACTTCAGAAAAGAAACTATCTCTAGAAATCTCTATTTACAGGACAAATGGAGTGAAACCCAGATTTTATCTGTGTCCTCTGGAAATTGTATTCAAAATGGCTTTGTGGCAGCTCCCTGGACCTAAATTTCAGTGCCAAAAGTCAAAGATAAAAATGAACGTTGTGGTCTCCTTTTAGTCCTGTTTCTATCCAGGCTTTGCTAATGCATGGTTTTAGTTGGAAAGCAGTGACTTCTGTGGTCAGAACAGAACTGGGATGTTTCTGGGAGGCACGTAAGGAATTGCAATATCTGAACTTATTATTTCCTTCTTGCTCAAACTGAAAACTTAGAAGACACTAACTACTTGCAAGGCATCATGGCCATGCCTTTTGCTGAAGAATTTGATTTTGGAGAATTTCAATTTGATTAGATAAAATAAGATAGTCTCCATCCCTCCTCCTTGATGAAATAGCAGTGGAATGCAGGAGGAGTCCAGGAAGGGACTAAAATCTTGAAGTGGTAGATGGTACACAAATCTGGAATTAAGTTGAGGTTTGTGTATGTCAGATGCCTACAAACCTGGTCCTCACGGGGTAACAACAAACTGTTTAGCAGCAAAAGCAGTGATCATGGCATATCAACTGTATAAATACTGTTTCACCCATTTTTCCCTGGATATAGGATGAAATAGTTCAGAGGCCTCCTACTGTCAGTATCTTTCTGGTATTCCTGTAGGGCACAGATTTAACACACAGGGTGAACCTAGAGCAGAAAGAGAGAGCTGTGTCATCAGTGCAATGAAACTCCTTTCTATGTGCACGTATAATCATCCCAAGGAGCTCTTCTTCAATGTCTTCCTGTTCTTCTGAGAACTGTTTTTACAGGCTCTGCTGGAAACTGCCATTGAAGAGTAATTTTCTTTGGTATTGCTGGTTTGCATGTCAAGTAAACAAGTGTAAAATCTCATGTAGGTGGAAGTATTTTACACTGAATATGGCTTTGGAAACCTCTAAAGGAAAAATCAAAGCATGGGAGACTTCCATCTGATGTGAAGTATTGCTGAATGTTCTGGTATTCTCAGTGCTTTCATAGATCTAAGAGATCAGTTGCAACACAAAAAGTCCGTGCTCAGAGTGAAAAGCTGTGTGATACATGCAAGATGTCTCTGATAGGATCTACCTCCAACTCTTTTTCACTTAGGCTTTTTGTTTGCAAAGACTGGCAGGATGAGATGACAGCTTTTTCTGATGGCCCTGTTAATACTTTTCACTAACAAGGAAAAGGGAAGGGAATAATTCTCTGCAATAATATTGACTTCTTATATGAACTTGGGTAAGTCACTGGACTATTGTGTGCTCAGCTTCCTCAAGAAGAGAACAATACAATTTCTGTGGCTTGCACAGGTGTTATGACTGTTGATGTGAATAAAGGATATTTTGTTTTTTGTGTGTTGAACCAGTACAGAATTTTTTTATTTCTATTTAAAAAAAAAAAAAAAAAAAAAAAAAAGGAGGAATGTTTCCAATTAGTCAGTGTGCTTTGTCCAGCATATACTGAGTTTGTCCCATCATGCTTTATAAATTTGGGTTTTTTTAATTTGTTTTTAAAAATTATTTTTTTTTAAATTTTAAGTGAGTTTTTAAATGACAACTGCCCTTCTGGGGAAAAACAATTTTCTTTAGAAAATATTGAAGAAAAATGGTTTTTACATTTCAGACAGTGAAACACATAATATTTCTGAAATAGCTCTGTCAGAAAAAAAAAAAAGCAACCAGCTACTCTTTGACATGTTCAATTACCTCCTGCTCCACCCCCATATTTTTTTTCAGCCTAACCTCTGTGAGTTTATTATAACAGTAAAATTCTTTGAAAGATGTAGTGTCTAACTTACACACCAAGGTGCATAAAAGAAAGCTGAGGTGACTTTAAAGTACCTTTGCAGCCTTTGGACTCTAGTCTGACTTATAGATACTTATATTTGTGTGTCTCCTCTCCTGGGGCTTCTCAAGGAGTCACAAGAATGACCAAATTTCTTCTCTGTTAAGTTCCAGTACTGAAACATTTTTTTCTGGAGTCCTGGTCTTGGTGCATGTTGTTATCCCGGTGTGTATTTAGGGCACCTCAGAAAGCAACTTCTGAGCCCTCTTCTGTAATGTTTGACTGTGGCCTGGCATAGAAGTGCCTGTTCTATCCCTTAGTGCAGGTCACTGCCTGCCACAGACCCATCCCTAACAGTGCCTGTGCCACCAGCTTTTCCAAAAGCCTGTAGATGCTTTGATTTTGAGTTACAATTAGACTGCAGTCAGCTATTTGAATAAAGGTTCCCATCTTCTTGATCAAGACATAAATGCTAGTAAAAGATGGTAGTTTGCCTGATAAGAATTAATGCTTGCATGGTTGGTTTTCTGAAGACAGGCTCTCCAAATTTTAAATGAAAATTTTTATGGAGAAAGCCAAACTCAAAACCTCGTTCAGAAATTCATCACTTGTCCACGTTCTTTCTTCGTGTAAAGGGACTGAAGAACTTTGTTAATTAGCTACCTTCTGAAACTTGTTAGAACAGGACAGAAAGCAAACTTCCTTTTTGGTGAGGAATCCAGTGATTGTCCATTTAATACCAAGCTACAGTTTATAAATATGGAAAAAAAAAAAAAAAAGGCAGACTGCTTAAAACATAATTATTGATGTAACAAAGCAAGGCAAGAACACCATCCAAAGAATTCATGTTTGAAGTAACAGATAATCCTGTAATTGCTACTTCTTGGTAAAATTCTGAGTATGTCAGAGAGCGCCTTTATTTTAAAATGGCACATACACATCAAAGATGCTTTTCTTGTCTTTCATACAGCTTTCTTTCAAGTAGAGAAACACCCACACAGAAAAGGAAAATAAACTGTTCTGTTGTGTTCTAAAGTCAGCTCATTTCTGCTCAAAGTAAATGCTGGTTTTTGGCAGCCCACAGATGGAAATGTGTTTAACACTGCAAAGGTGAATTGCTGCTACAGCAAGGACTGGAAGTGGATGTCAGCACTAGGGAATTATTGTCTGGTTTTTTTGTGACTGGTTCTTTGCTGAAGGATTTTGGACTAGCCATTGCCAAAGCTTAGAGCAACGCTTGTTTCCTTCAGTTGCTGATCTTCCTAAAAGCATCATGCAAAGAAAATTGGCCTTAGTGTGGATGAGAGCAGGTTTCAGTTCTAAAGCTGGAATCCTGACTCCCACATGCACAGAGGCTGCTAACAGAGCTGTCTGATCAGCTTTCCTGACAGTGGGGACTTCAGTTTTTTGAGCTAATCAGGGAGGCAGGTGATGTCAAGGAAAAGGCACTGTGAGGATTTTTCTCCCACTCTGCTTAGCTAAGACTTGAACATCACCTGTACCACAACTAATGTCTTAGAAATTAAGCACCCATGTTTTAATAGAAATCTGTCTACTAACACACACCATAAGAGAAGATAGCCTATATGCAATTTTTGTATTCTCCTATATAATTCCACTGCTGAGGGTATGCAACAGTATTTTCATCTCTACAAAATTTTACAAGCAATTTAAAAGTGTTCTGTTAATCTGAATTTCCCTAGGACTTTTAGTTAAGTGATTGGCAGGAGCTGGTGGAAGTTTGGTGTACCTTGGTTTATAACCATGCTTTCTTTTAACGTAAATGTGGTGTGTTGACCCAGGTGCCCACCAAAGCTGGTCTGTCACTCCCCTCCTCAGCTGTGCAGGGGAAATAAAATATAACAAAAGGGTCCTGGGTCGAGATAAGTGCACGGAGAGATCACTCACCAGTTATGGTCATGAGTGAAAAAACTGGACTTGGGCAAAATTGGTTTTGTTTACTGCATATAAAGGGGAAAACTTGTTTAATTTATTGCCAGTCAAATTAGAGTAGGATAAAGAGAATTAAAAACTAAATCTTACAAGCACGTTCCCCCACCCTGCCCCAGGCTCAACTTCACTCCTAAACTCTCTACCTCCTTCCCTCCAGAAGCACAGGGGAATGGGAAATGGGAGCTGTGGTCAGGTCATCACATGTCCATACTGCTCCTTCCTCCTCAGGGGCAGGACTCCTCACACCCTTCCCCTGACCCAGTGTGGGGTCCTTCTCCTGGGAGACGGTCCTCCCTAAATTTCTGCAAGGTGAGTTCTTCCCATAAGCTGCAGGTCTTCATGCACTGCCACAGCATGAGTCTATTCCACAGGGTATGGTCCTCCAGGAACAGGCTGCTCCAGCATGAGTTCCCTGTGAGGACACAAGTTCTGCAAGAAAACCCAGTCCAGGGGGCCACAGGTCCTGCCAGGAGCCTGCTCCAGAGCAGGCTTCCCGCAGGGTCACAGCCTCCTTTGTGCTCATCCACCTGGTCCTCCATGGGCTGCAGGTGGATCTCTGCTCTACTGTGGACCTCCGTGGGCTTCAGGGTCATCTCCTTCCCCCTCGTTTTCTGACCTTGGTGTTTTCAGAGCTGTTTCTCTCACATTTTCTCACCCCATCTGGCTGCAAATGCTCTTGTGTGGCAACTTTTCCTCCTTCTTAAACGTTTTATCCCAAAGGGGCTACCACTGCTACTGATGTGCTCAGCCTTGGGTAGTGGCAGGTCTGTCTCAGAGCCAGCTGGCATTGGCTCCCTCAGTCATGGGGGAAGCTTTTGACAGCTCCCCTGCAACCAAACTGGCCACACAAGCCCAACACAGTGTCATTGCTGTCTCTGCTAAGGAGCCTCTTCTGAATTCCTAAGAAAGGTCTGTCAGAACTGTGGCAGTGACCTCCTTGTATATTGATATTTGTTTCTTCTGCTGCCCACTTGCTTTTGTCTTTTAACTTTAAGATTGTCATGGCATGGATTGCTTTTTTTGTAATGTGTGTCACCCCATAACCAGGTTCATGTCCCTTCCTACTACAGTATTGGTGGCAGTGACATGTTTTAATCCCAAAGATAGGGACCATTTAATTCTAAAAGGCATCTGTGTTCGGGGTTTTTTTGTTTGTTTGTTTTCCTTTCACTTGTGCTGGGTATAGATACCAGCACTTCATGGCCTCAAAGGGTTTATTCTCCTCTTTTCCAACAGGAGCTAAAAAGCATGCATCTGATATTGAGCACTGGAATACCTGTGAAGTGTTTGGTCAGGTGTCTCCCTGACTAGCTAAAACACATTTCCAGACTATTCTTTTCATTGCTCGTTTCCAGAAAAGAGGGAGCAATGAGTTTGCCATGGGCAGGTTGGGAGGGGTCCCTTCTGGTTCTCCTGCAGCACCACCAAGTGATTGGAAGCAGGATCTGCTCAGAGGTGATGGAGACACTGGAGCTGAACCTCTCCTAGTAAATCACAGGCCACACTAAGCTGCAAAACCCTCAAGGATGGTAAGTAACTAAATAAACCCAGCCGATTGTGTATATCTGATCTGGATATAAGGACACTGTGTTAGGGCGCTTAAAAGCAAACAGTATAACTGGCATAACTCATCCTGTTAAAATCAAGAGGAGATTTATCATGAGTTTATAATGGCAGTGGAGCTTAGCCAGAGCTGGGGGCTGCAGAACAGGATCCTACTAAGCAGAGTATCAGAAGACCAGTATATCTCAGTGATGGTTTTCTTGTGGTTATAAACATTTTTGTCAACACGTGAGGCACCTTCCAAACTGGAGCTTGTTCTTTGCACCTCATTTCTGCAACTCTTCCTTCCCAAGCTGTTCACGCTGTCACATGTGTCATCAGAGTGCACTGCTGGGTAGGCAGCAAAAACCTTGTTCAGGAAAGTTGTATGCTTGCAAAAAATTGAGTGTGACCTTGTGTTTTAAATGCACAGTCTTGTTGTCATAGATATCAGCATGAGGAAAACACAGGGATTTAGAAATGGAACAGAGAGAAATACTTATTCTGCTGTAAAAAAATGACCTTGGAAATGTGCATATCAATTAACCAGTATCTGCCAAGAAGTTATTCTACAAACAGCAAACTAAAGAGCTTGCAGAAAAGTACTTTTGTCCTCTGAAAGAAATGGCTGGATGCCCACATGAATAATATATCTCCACAAAAAATGCATATTTTTAAAAATCTCTTATCAGATACACCAAGATGAAATTAGTCTTGAGAAAAAATGCTATTGAGAGACAAGAGAAATTTGAAACAAGAAACTGCACAGTTGCAAATGCTAATTTAATTCATTTCATGTGAGGCTGCTGAGAAAGAACAGAACTCCCGTGCCTCTTAAATGTTTTCATAACCCTTCAAATATCCAGCTCTGAGCGAGAGAGCTGTGGACATTCACTGCATGTCAAGTGCAAGAGAAAGAAAGAGGGTCTGAAGGATCAAAGCTCATTCTGGAGCAACTAACCCCAAGCTTTGGGCAATAACAGCACTGCCCCTTGACAGAATAAGCCTATATGTGCTGAATAATTGGGTGTATTTATCTTCAGTGCTTTGGTTATGGATGTCCTTTTCTTACAGCTTAGTTGAACTTTCTGATAGCAATAAGTTTCAGGTGTTTGATACACAAGAGGAAAATAAAGAGGGGAACAGGACAGAGAGTCTTGAGAGTGATTGGTGCCCATGGGAAATGGAAAAGTGGGAGATAGACATTAAAGGAAATCATGATATTTCAGTAGGGTTAGGTGATTTTTGGTATATCCATTTTAAGCAAAGCAAATGATTCCTAAAGACCAAACTGTTGCTTACAAAACCAAAAGGAATTTGCTTTACATATATAGCTTGCTTTTCAGCTTACTTTCTTCCCTTCAAACATTGTCAGTTGTCCTTCATCTCTTTCTCAGGAGAAAAGGAGGAGGGAATCTCCAGCAACAAAAAACTTTATTTGCCTCATTCCCCAAAAGGGAAAACCACAGTGAAAGGCTGAAAACACATCAATACTTTATGATGCCAACATCTGCATCATTTTACAAAGAACTTGTTGCAAATGGAACAAATGGTACTTTGCTGTAAAAGAAAACCGGTGGAATGAGATGAAGACTTCTTTCAAGATTTCTGAGTCATGAAAGTTAGAGCCATTCTATGGGAATGCCTTAGACACAGTGCAGGTGCTGTTCTGCTGCAGAGATTAACGTTACCTGGCTTCATCTGCTGAGTCCAGCAGTTTCCTGGCCTGTGAGTTGCACTGGTTGAATTGTGCCGTTTGTTTTCTCCTTGCTTAATTTTTCAAGTGAAACTCTGGGTTTGCAAGCAAAGGAAAAAAACCCTTTCCTTTTCTGCTCCTTTTCTTTATGCTGGACAGCTTTCTGTCAGCTGTCCTAGTTGGGTGATAGGAAAGGCAGTAGGAATACTATCCATTCAACTGCAAACCAGCCAGGTATGAGAAGGCGTGTAGAATCCTTTAGTTGACTTCTGCGTGTAGTACATAGTTAAATATGGATATTACCTTCTGACAAACAAAGAAATCCAGGGCAAAACATTTCTGGCCTTGAATCCTAGTCATTAGCATAAAATAAGAAGTTTGGTGGTGAAAAATATAATAAACTTCATGGAGACTTTTGATGGATGTTAATGGCTTTTGTAAGGAGTGGGGAGGTTTGTGAGCTTGTCATTCTTTCCTAACTCACAAGTCCTGTTATGATTAGGGAGTTCATTTAATTCAAATTAGTTGTGGAGTGGTTAATGGATTTCTAAGATAAGGGGTAAATTTGACTCGAGTTTTTAAATTCAGTGTAAAGCTGGCAGCACGAGCTACTTTTCTAACCTTGTGTTGTCATTTTTAAGCGCGTTTTGTTTGTGCAACTAATTTATTAAAGATATGTAATAGGACTAGAAAAATGCTTGATTCTGTAAACAGAACCGAGTTTGTGCCTGCACAACTGCTTCTTTTTTTTTTTTTTTCCCCCCTAAAATTCATGTGTTTACAGGCTCCTCTTCCTCACTACTCATTTTAGAATTGGATGGAAGTGTTTGCATGCGTAATGCTGTATAGTGTGTTTGCTAGAAAGCTTGATAGCTAAATTCCTGGGCACTTTGTCTAGTCATCTTCCAAGACAAGGTGACTGCTGCTATGTCTTCTTGTGATTTAGAAAATAACCCATGTGATAACTCGAGTATCTCCAGTCTAGCTCAACCAGCTGGTGCAGGTACTATTAAAAATTTGATTATGCCAACATAGACTACCTGGTCTGTGCAATGCAAACTTACCACTTCCTTGGGATAGTTTTCCCCTGGTACTGCCACACCATGATCCCTCCACAGACATTTAGGTACGTTTTCATTGTGGGGATGCAGTCAAAACAGTAACCACAACTTAGATCTGTGCTTGAATCTGTCTTTATCGCTTGTCTCCCTGTTTCCAATTCTATGTGTTTTAGTAAGTGAGGTTAAAATAAAAATCTTTCAGGAATAGATGGCAAATAATTGGCTTCAGCTTCTTTCCTCTTTCCCCACTCAACCCACCTGGGCCTATGTTTATTGAACTCCATACATTGTCAAGACAGTATTTGTAAATGGAATTTAACTGTAGGTGAGCAGTACAAATGTAATAATATTACACAACTCTTGTTTAATTTTGAAAGCTCCATCCTCTGCAACAGCGCTTATAATGGACGGTTCAAGCTGAATTATCCATTATTGCTCCCAAAGTTTACAATTAAACTATCGATCAAAGCTGGCAGAAAATTCTCAAGCAGTCTGGGTGTGTACCAGGCTTGTTTTAGATGCAGGCTCAGGGAGAGAAACCCAGAAGCAGCCTTCAGCTAATCCTCTTAGTGCTAACTGCCCTGGATGCAGCAGTGATTATGTATCATGCTTATACAGTTTTAATAGTGCAGGTCCTATGCAATTTGCGACCTCTATTTCTGCCTAGAAAGATTGGAGCTTAACAGGTTTGGATCCATGGGGAACCAGCTTCGGCTTTTAGGCTTCTTCAGACACTGCAGAATGCATCTTTTCTGGGGAATTCCACAATAAAATGACTGTTATTTATCATTACAAACCTCTTTATCATTTAGTCAATAAAAGGCCTCTCTCTCTCACTTTTTTTTTTTTTTCCATGGTGTGCTCAGAGTCAGAAATCTGTATTAGTCTCCCCTGGCCTGAAGGCAAGAGATGTCAAATGCTAAATCATGATCTGCCCTGGCTTTCTGGCTAAATTGTGTATGAAGGCCTGAGGCAAAAAGGTGCACATGCTCATTATTTGAAACAGAATGATTTTTTCCCCCTTCTTTCCCTTTTTTTTTTTTTAAATACATATTGAGACATATATGGTAACACACATACAGTAAGCTTCTGAAAGGTATCAAACCTGAAACAAACCAGCCAGAGCTAAATATGTCAAATATATATGCTTGCAGATGGGGAAATAGGAGAGGGATTGTCAAGAAAAATCAGAGGATCTTCCCCTTTTGAACTTTTTGTTAGCAGTGGGGAAAAAAGTGTTAGGAGTTGACAGCAAGGTGACAGATGTGGTAAATAATGCATCTGGTGAATTCACCCCTGCTTTTTTTTGGAGTGGGGAGGAGATGTTTAAAGTGAATCTTAGTTTGAAATTGGTCAAAAAACCCTTATGGGAACATTTTAAAGCCTGTGATTGTTTTGCAAACTGTTTTTGTGTGTGTTTTCATCTACTTATATGTTCAGTTTGTGATAGATCACCTTCCTTACAGGGCATTGTTACCACCCCAGGTTGGCAAAGAGACTTTTGTGAAGAGGTTTTAGGACAGTCATCCCTTGGGCAAATTTTTATGAGAGCATATTTGCATATATATGTCAAAGCCTTTCAGTTCTGTAAGAATTCTTGTGAGTGAGGTATCATGTATACCAAAATATAAGTGGAAAACTTATCTAAAGGGTTGTGCTTGCCTTTGGAGTAAATTTAAATTTTTTGTTCATTTATTTTGACACTAGGGAAATGTTCAAGTATGTAGGTTTACAGTATTTGTTCAACAGAAGGTGACAAGGAGCTTCTATAAAAGCATATTGAACTTCATTATTTCCACGCTGTGGACTGCAGTTTCAAAAGCTGCAGTGAAGCCTGAGAGCTCCTCTGGAGAATCTAAACAATGTATGTATTATTTTTAGTACTCAATATTTTCTGTGTTTAACAACAAAACATTCTCCATATTTATGCTGACCCCCTGCTCTTGGTTTGGACATGAAAGGGACCACAACATGAAGAAGAAAAAGGGCCTGTGTAACAGGGACATTGTGTTCACTCAGCCAAATTTCTGGAGATTTTGATGCATATTCCACAAAACTGGATTTATTCAAGTGCTTCATTTCTGCCTGCAGATGCTGGGAATGAGCTGAGGCTGCTTGAATTCAGATATTCTCTTTCTGAAGGTTTCAGGGAAATTTTATGATTGGATCAAAGTTCTCAGGGAAGACTCCTCAATGGGACATGTTACTGGCTGATACCTTCACCTAAAAAGCAAACTCTGTGAGCTCAAGGTGTTTTGAGCAATTCTATTTCCAGTTTTCAACAGAGGGCTTTAGTATTAGATATATCTTAAATGCAAAATGGTTTGGCTTAAAATGCTGCTGATTTATTAGAGCTCTTCTAATATGTAATTTTTTAGTTATGACTGATATGGTCTGCATTGTCAGTGTGATTTGTCCAAATTTAAAATAATGCATTTTGAGAATCCTCATAGCCAGGTCTTGGTAGTCAGATAAAAAATGAGGCTACTCTGTACACATCACTGGTTCTGTATTTCTTCCACAGAAAATTTTGTCCTGTAGAAATTACTTTGGCTCTTCCCCAGCTGTCACATATATGAGAATGAAATTAAGAAAAGGACTATGGTTTTCAAAACCTAACATGGTTCCTGGTAGTTTGTAAAGTTCAATTAAAACCATCTTTATGAATTTAACGTGTAAAAATGGTGCCTGACATTGATCAGAACATGAGTGAAATAAGTCGATGTTTTTGTGTTTGTCAGATCAAAAAAAACTCTAAAAACAAAACCAACAGACCAATATAAAACAGAAATGCCACACGTGAACTTTTCAGCAATATCTCTTTTCCCTTCACAATATGCTAGAACTTACTAGAAAAGTCCTCATTAAGCACAAAACTTAAGAAGTTAAGGGGACTCATATAAGTTTTAACAGAATCTTCTGTTTAAGATGAGATGATTCTATGTTCTTTAATTCTGCATATAACCATCCATGTTTTGTAAAGTTTGACTTCTTAGAAGCAAAAAGGCAGCAGAGATATTATGTGCCCTTTTTCTATATACACTTTGAGTTGTTTGGTAGAGTTCTTCTGGAATGTCAAGGAAATGCAGAATTTCAGAGTAATATTTGTTTTCCCCAAATTTATTCTCATTGCTGCTCACTTTGCTTGATTTTTTTTTTCTTTTTGCATTTTTTTTTAATTTTCCTTTTGTGTTATTTTTCTTTCAAACTGAATCCAGTGGGACTGTATATTATGTATTAAATTTATTTAGTGCAATATGTTCTGATTCTCCTTTCACTGTGGCTGTAACTCATAATAACTCCACAGAAATCATTGCAGTTTCACTGACATAAAGCGGAGAATCAGACCCATAAATTATTTATTCATTACACAGGAGCAGAAAACACTTGGGACTGACAGACTTTTAATTGTTGTATTCCTTTCACTTAATCATGGCCTAACTTTCTTTAAAAGCATTTTAAAATTTACAGAAAGAGAAAAAAATTAGTAGTGTACTCATGAGACGAGACCTTATGTTGACACCTTTGTCATACTGTGAAATTCTACGCCTAGTTAGAAATCATAAAAATAAGATTTGTAATGTAAAAGCTAAACAGCAAATAAGTGTAGCTGTAAGAAGCATGAGTCACATTCATATAGTCTGAATTCCCTACATGATTCTGAAATCATATATTTCATTAGAAAATGCAATTATAGCTCTTTTCTCTTTTTTTTTTTTCTTCCTTCCACTTGGCAATGTGCAGGAAGCTAATCTCATTGTCTGTGTCCTCCAAACTAAAGCTGCCTTCAAGAAAAGAAGTGCTTCAATGAATTAGACTGTTTACATACTTTTAATGATGTGTTTGTTTTAATTTAGTTGTAGGTTTATGCTTCTGTAGGATCCATCTGAGTCTTACCCCCCAGCTATGTGTGTAATTTGGGCTTCCTGTTGTAAGGTCATTCCTAAAGCAGAAGATTGTCGAGGAGGGGGTTTTAAAATTTCCGTGAGCTTAGTATGTGTCTTCTTATTTCAGAAGTCAGCTTCTGTGTACTTCCTAAGTGGGATCTCTGGATAAAAGTTTTGTTAATATCTTTATACAACTCATAGCAATAGCCTGAGTCAAACAAAATATTCTTTTTCTTTTCTCACGGGTTTTGTTTGTTCATCTGAATAATATATTTATTTTAACTTCTTAATTTATAGTTCCTATTGTATGTCCACTTTAAAGTACAATATACGAAACTAATAAAGAAACTTCACCCTATCTTTGAGCTCAGCAAAACTCCATCAGTTGCAAAGAGAAGCAGTATTTGTTTGGGAACATTCTGAGATTTTGTTGTTTAATTGTAGTCTCTTCAGGATTTGAAACCACTCAGTCAGTCCCACAATTGGGCTACTCAGGGCTTGAATCCATCATGTGGTAAATGTCCATCACTGTTGTCCTGTAAGATGTTGGCTGCACTCACAGGGCTGGTCCCACCCTGAACCACCTGCAGTCCTGACATGTGGAAACTTGCTGGGGTATAGAGGTAAACTCATTTTTAGAGCAGTGAGGATGGGAAATGTGACAGGCCACGAAGACTGTGATTCTCAGAGTGACTTCTACACCTGCTCTTTGCTTGGCACCATAGATATGGCCTGGGCGTTCAGCACATGGTGTGACAAGCACAGATGACAAGCTTGAGGTCTCTGTGCATCACCTGGCATAATATCAGTGGTCAGCCTGTGGTTACCTGCTAAGTCATAACCATAATTATGGCCATTTGGTCCAGTGGACCTTTGTTTGCCTTCCCTTATGCTAAAACTGGTCTCAAGATGATAAAGGGCAGTAGCTGGCTTGGAGAGTGGGCACCTGCCTTAGTTTTCCTTGTGAAGGACTCTGGAAACTTCTTGGTCTCAGCCTGAGAAGAATAGAGAGCAGACAGGTGGGAAGAAGGAAAAAGCTGATTTGAGTAAGAACAGGAGGCAGTAGGGAAGCATTTTTTCAAAGGCTGATCCACTAGTGCTGTTGAAACTATCTGTAGTGGTGGAATGTTTTTGGTTTGGGGGTTTTGTTTGTTTGTTTATTTTTTGGTTTTGTTTTCCCCCAGTGAAGAAGCAGTTTGTCCTCTTAACTCCTCACCTTCTGTCTTTTCCTTCCATAATTCTAATTTGTGTGTTGTCTGAGACTGGCACTTTTTCTTCCCTTTATTCATAAAGCACAGGGCAGGTGTGGCTGTTTTCCCTGCTGTAGCCTTCTAAACTGCTGGATTGCAAAGAGCAAGCAGCAGAAAGAACAGGCAGTTATCAACACTGTGCTTATAAAGCCACTCACAGACTTTCTTCCTGCCACTTGGTTCTGGAATTAGATTTTAAAAACAAACACTATTTTCTGTAAGGAAGCATTTATTTTCAGAATCCTTGACACACAGTGGCCTGAATACTGTGGTCATCATTCTGGCAAAACTCCCAACAGACATAGAAGTTATACTTTTTCCTTGATTCAGGTCTGCAGGATTGTTCTTTTTAGTAGAAACATGTCACATATACATGGCCTGATTCCCAGAAGTTCCAAACAGACCCATAGTATAGTGCCAACAAGGGGAGTGGAAAGAACAAGACTGCTAGAAATGTAGTCATTAATGAAGTTATTCATGTTGCTTTCATAATTACATTTATAACTGCATCATCATGGTGTGATGTGTTGATTAGTATCCTGAGCAGTTCATATAATTAAGCAGAGCAGAGGGAATTAGCAGACTTACAGCAACACCGGATACTGTTTCTGGCACATTTCTCTTCACAGCTGTTTGATGGACTGGGAGGTGACCGCCCTGTGAGAAATGATGAAGAGGCAATGGCTTCTTTCCTTTCCATGCTGGTGTGATCCTGTATCTGCAAAGGGGATTTGTCACTGCAGCATAAGTGTGGTGGGTGTTTGGGCCTGGCATGCACTGCTGAGCATTACCTGGGTGCCTCGTCAGGGTGCCTGATCTTCTTGGTGAGAAAGCACCCATACATCTGTTCCTTTTTGCTGTAGGTGTCGGCAAAGTTTGCGGTGAGTTACTGCCACATATTTGTATTCAGCAGCAGAGTGCATCTGGAATGCACTGCAACCCTTGGTCCGTATAAGAATTAAACATGAGCAAGTGCCCCACATAACTCAAAAGGGAAAACTTGCACATTGTCTCTGGTCCAGACTTTAGCTGTCTGATCATAAGCAAATGCATTACCTTCTCTTTTGCCACATGCCAAATTATAGTTGTGTTGGGAAATGTTGGCAGGACTATATAGCACATATAAAGGACTTTAAATGTACAGCTTAAATACTTGAAGTCATTAGAGAGGATTGACAAATGTTGTCTTTGGGCAACATACATTTTCAATGACGGTCTATGACAAAGACAACAGTTGCATAAGTCTCTGCTAGTCCAGCCAAAACCCAGTCTCTGCTAGGGAAAAGGAGAGACATCTTTTTGGGGTGAAGATTGGAAGGGGAGATCTTGTTTTAGAGATTGTCTTGTTCACATATGTGAGACTATCTCATGGTAGGGCCAACCTTAAGACCATTGATTGAATAATCTAACTATTAATGGCTAGTACCAGATGACTCTGAGGAATAAGAACTCTGATCTAATGGCGTGTAGTTTAGCAAAAAACAACAACAAAAAAAGACATGATCCAAAGGCTTTTGTATACCTTTGTATTACTTTCCATCTTGCCATATTTATAATCTCCTTTCAGATGTTTCATAAAGTAAATACTCATGTATGAAACGTTCTTAGGGGAGTTGGAGGAATTTCAAGGAATTGCAGGAAACTAATCAGGTGTCTAATCTGCATTTTATGTGAGCGCTTAAAAATGGTTCATAAATATAATAACCATCTTGTAATAATCCTTACAGGTTTTCATAAAAATATATGTTTTAAGGCGCTTTGTATATGCATGTTACTTGTTTCTTGGCTGTATTCTGAACCATATTAAAACAGCAAATGTTGACACTTCCCTGATTTAGGTTCTACTCTTTACACTCATGGGTATTTGAACTCATACAGCTGTTTCAGTTTTCTGATGTTCATGGTAAATTTGCATTCCTTTTCTAGAATATTCCTTGACATTCTCACTCGTGTAATGTCTGCTATGTAATATTTATAACACAAGCACAGACACTTGTGCTACTCTGCCAGCTTTATTGCACTGACTTGACCCTCTCATTGCTAGATGTCAGTGTAAAAGTACACTTATTATTACACTTTATTGCACCAACAAAGACAAAGGTAATAAATTAATGTTTTTGACTGAGTTGTCCCTACATTTATAGGATATGTACTCTACAGTCTGTATACTTGACTTCAAAAATACATCTGTATTAATCTGTGGTAATGGCACAGAATAAAATTTATTCTATGATTTTGAGAAATTATGGTTTAATTAAATTGATATAGTGAGTGCTTGAAGGTAGGCTGTATGAAATTTATATATAGTACACTGTAAGATTCAGTTGTTATCATTAAAAGAATATTATTGCACAAGATAAATGTGATCCACTTATTTCTTTGATTTCTTCTAGTATCATTATTCTTTCCAAAAATGAAATCTGTTATTTTGAGGGAATCTTTCCTACTGTTTAGCAGATTAATGATCATTCATGACATTATCGGTTTTGCATGCAGTAGATAACTTTGGTATAGATTCCTGTACTAATATTGTACATCACTGGTGACTGACAGTATAACTCATCTACTTAATTTTTTTGCAGCCTGATTCACAGATACCTTACCTGACAGCATTCTAATTTCTAAGTGCTCATTTTTCATGTAAAGTATTTTTTCCCTGTACTGATCTTTGCAAAAGAATACCAACAACACAATCCCTGCCACTTATAGGATATCATCTCCTGATCTTTTAGCCTTTTTTTCCCCTTGACTACTTTTGACATAAGCAGTTTTTTACATTTAGCTGTGATATGCTAATCTAGACTTAGTCACAAGCCCAAGTGGAGGTTCTTTTTGTTTGGCTGTTCTTTTGGGTGGGTTAGGGGTTTTGTGTCTTGGGTTTGGTTTTTTTGTTTGTTTGTTTAGAGGGGAGTGGGAATTTGGATGAGAAGTTTCCTAACAAGCCTTAAAATAAAGTTATGATGTAAAGAATTACTAGGTGGGTTCGTTATAGCTTTTAAAAAAAGAAATGAAGTCAAGTAATACATAAAGCAGATAGTGCTCTGTAGGTGCCACAAACTGTTGTTGGGAAATTAAGTATTTCTGAACTTCTATGAGACACCTCCAGAGTGTGGACATAAGTCTAGCAGAGAATGCTCCCACTTGCTGAAGATCCTTCACTGTTCCTTCCAGTGACTAAAATTCTAGGTCTGTAGTGGCCCTGCTCATTGAAGTAAATGGAAAGTTTATTTCACAGAATCAACAGTCCTATTTTTGCTGAGTTTGAAGACAGCAAGCCCCATGTAGGACCATGATCCAAAAGGGTGGGCTGTGCCATTCTCCTCAGTCATACTCACAATAAAACTGTTGTAAAGTGTTCTAGAGGGAAATTCCAAGTAACTGGTTATTAGAAATCATTAGGAAAATTTAGTGAGCTGAATCAACTAAAATGTTTTTTTACTTGTCCACATCCCCCCCC
>JAWWEU010000081.1:64993845-65015849 GCA_035583155.1 Acropternis orthonyx | reverse complement strand
GTTCTACAGTGTGTCATGTTAACCATGAATATGTTTCTTCTCTGTGGTGCTGTTTCAGGTGATCCAGATTTCTTCCAGTCATACTGGGTTTTTTTCCTTCTAACATCCACTCATCATGCAATTCATTAACATGTTGAATCTCTGCCAGTTTTTAGTCCTTTTACTTCCTGTGTTAATTCCTGTATTTGTTCCTATGCCTTCTGGAGTTATTTCCTTCCTCTTGTCCTAAATTTGTTGCTTTTTTACTATACAGTTGCCTGAAGTCTTGACTCTGCTTTGTTAGTCTTCCATCCTCAGTTTATCTTTCTTCTTTTTTTCCTTCACTAATTCATTGTTATGGATCTGTAAAAGTTGGCATGTATTCCAGAGTTCATTGCTAGTAAATTCTTAGATGTCTTTCTCTTCTTTAAGTCATATGATCAGTCAGCTTCTGCTGTTCAGGTCTTGTTTTCCTGCATGGCTGTTGTTCATAAAAGCGTTCTAAGTTTTTTCTTGTCTTTCCCGAAAATCTGTTTTGTCTGCAGGGATGATTTCCTTTTCCTGATTCCATGCTACTTCAGATAAACATTGCGCTTTATAGTAGTACATAGGAAAAGGGGGAAAAAAATAGCATTACCATTCTTTTCCTATTATCAGAGGTAAATAGAGTCCAATCTTAAGGCTTGTGCTGTTCAGCCTGCAATTTCATGCACTCTCTTAGCATGTACACACTTTATATGTCTTTTTTCATGCCTAGGAAAGTCTTAAACGTGCAATTACTGTAATTTTCCCAGTGTCCCATGTAGCTGAGAGCCATATTGCAAAGCTTTTTTCATGACTACTACTGCAGGATGTAAATTTGCATCCTAGAAATGTAGCAGTATTTTATAGCTTTTCCTTTTTATAGGTGTGAATCCTAAATGCTATGTGCCTCCCTCACTGTGGGATGCAAAAAAGTATGATTTGCCATTATATTTCCAGTCTTAAATCCGTTCAGCTTCTGGGTCTTCACGGAGGCAAAGACTGGGATTATGAGTCATAAAAATGCCATTTTATTTTCTGTATATATTGTGGTCAAGGAAGAACCAAAGTAATGTTTATAAAAGAACACCCTGGGAAAAGTTGTATTGATTTTATCTAGCCTACCCATGATTTTTCATTTTTAATCTTAGTCCTTTCTCTGCTAGACATGAATTTTTCCTCTTTTAGTGTTTTCAGTAGCTTAAATTTACTCACCTTTGGTCGCATCAGAGACGGTTGCCACAACTGCTCTCTTGTTCCTGGAGCTCCGTGAAGATACTCACTGTCATACTTATCAAGGGGAAGAATAGAAAAATCAATTTTACTTTCATGGCTATTGGAAAAAATACATTTTTCTCCTGCATTCTACTTTCAGGATGTTTTATTCAGTCTGATTTTCTAGAGGTGGTGCTGAGTTCTGAGTTTTACTATTCTCTTTGGAATTTACTTCATGCTTGCAATATTATTAATTTATTTCCACTGAGGGTTGTTTTTTTGGGTTTTTTTTAATATTTTCTGAGAAAAGAACTAAAAGCAATGATGGGTGTGTGCCATGGCAGTAAATGCTTTCTGAGGCATGCATATATGTATTTAAATGGTTTAATTAGAAATTTAAACTTCTACATGATTAAACTGTACACTTAATCATGATGTTTCTGGATTTTCATGGCTTTGAGTTTTAAGGTTAAGACTAAAGTGTGAAATGGAGTTAATCCATTCCCAACGTGCAAGAGCACCTCTTGTTTTCCTTTACTGGTGTGTTGACAAAACACATATTCAGGAAAAATAAGAGACAGTGCATATGTGGATAAAGAACTTGAAGTTTGTCCACCAGTTTCTCCAGTGAGGGGCTGCATCTCTCTTAGCAGTGAGGCTTCAAGAAGATTTCTGTAGTTGAGTTAAGAGGCTCTTCCTTTCCTTTTTCCCCCTGTAACCTGCTCCTTTACCCGTGTGTAATGTGTGAGTGAAAGGAAGGGGAAAGGAGAATAAAGGTTTTTCTAAATGTCAGCTACCAGGAATGGAATTAGAACAGAAGTCCTCTGTATGTTTTGGGGAAAGGAATTTTACTGTATATATTGTATGTTTGCATTTATTTAATTATATAAGTAAAGCTGTGTTAATAATAATCAATGAGCACATATAAGGCTATATTTTAAAAATAGGATCAGTCATGACTAAAATGATCCTTTTGGTTTTTTTATGAATATAAAAAGCCTGGAAAATGGAAAAGTTTATGTATTTTGAGTAAACTGTCTGTGTTTAAAATTGTTTTCTTGCCACAATTTTTTTTAAATTCTTGGATTTTTTTTCTAGTTTTCAGGAATGCATGTGTGTCTAAGGAAAGCATAAACATCTTCTAAGTGATTTGAGTCCAAAACATAGTTTTTTGCATTAACATGTGGATGGCTGTTTTTCAATTGCCTTTCTCACGCAAGGGGAGTGCTCCTCTAATGCATTGGAATCCCCCTTGTATCAAGTTCCTTTCAAGTTCCAGCTAGTGGGTCCTGCAAAAAAAATGTGTGTGGGAGAAAAGGCCAGGGTGTTATGGTTTTGGCTGAACATCCTGTATAAAATCACTATGTTACCCCAACATTCATACATGTTGTGATCCACCAGCAGTTTGGGAACATTTTGTCATGGGGCTGAAGCTCAGTTCTTTAATTAGTAGGCTCCTTTGCTTGAGGTATCTTTGTAACTTAAGTATAGGCTCTCAAGCTTTTTTGGGTTATTACAAGATTCCTGCCCATCAGTGTTGTGTGGCATTACCATGGAACATAAAACAAAAGCTGGAGCTGACTAGCATGGCTTCTCAATCTGTTGTTGCTGTTGTTTTGATGTTTGTGCAGAATGCCAGGTCTCTGGATGATGAGGATGATGGAGGGATGATAGCTTGATTGTCCCGCTGCTGTGCTTTTACTAGGGAACTGATGAATCCTTCACACTTTTTACTATCTCAGGCCAGTGTTGCTGGGGAGGATGAGAAAAAAAATCATAAAGATGACATGTTTGCTGTCCTGTTCCCTGATGTGGCTCCAATGTATTACCTGGATCTAATTATCTCATCTCCAGTTGACAGAGAGAGTTCCATGACATGCTTTCCATCACTGGGAGCCTCTGCCAAGCTTCCAGTAGGCTGTCTAATAGCTTGATATATTTTTGGACCTCCTGCTCATTGGATGAACAAGCTGAAGTAAATCATGTGTTGACCTCAAAGCATTTATAAACTGTAGAACATTATATTCTCATCAGAGCCATAGGGGCAGTAAACTATAGTTTCTCTGCTGTGAAACATGGTTTTGGTTATGCACTGTGTTACTAGGGTTGTACTTAAACAACAATATATCATTTGTGGCACATGTCGCCTTCTTTATTGAAAGGCAAAACAAAGAGTTGAGGACAAAAATCATTACTACTTTAGCAATTTTTCACAAAATGCTTTTGTTTTGTACTTGACACACAGATGGGACATTGTACTGCAGTGCAAATGATGTATAGCAGCATGACAAATTTCATTTCCTTTATAAAAGAAGAATCAGAATAGTGAATGAATTTGGGGAAATGGTGTTAACTTTTTTTTTTTTTGTTAGCATTAAAAATAAAACAAATAGGGGAATAAAGAAAAAAATAATAAAAAAAGGAGATCGATTCCAAGGGAAAAATTCCTCTTGGAAACTATTTGATCTCTTTAATTGTCTTGGCAGGTATTGATTAAAGCGCTTAAATGAAAATACTGAAAACAATAAACTCACTTGTGCTAGAACTTTTGAATCACTGTGATAGTGATAATCCATGATTGAGGAAGAAATTAACACAAGGTGGTACATGTTACACCAAAGCTGGACTGAGCAAACAATAGAATTTCAATTCTGAGGAAAGCAAACAGTATTCTTAGGACTACTTTCAGTCACAGACTCCTTGGTGCTTCAAACATGTTAAAGAAATATAAATGCTACTTTTCAGTCCGCTTGGTTCAATTTATGTCTATATGATGCTGATGTATGACTGTGTGATACATCATACAGTGAAAGATGTCTGGCTCTGGGGGAACAGTTTTGAATTTGGTTTTGTTCATGTGATATAACTTTGCTTTTTCCTTTTATAGAAGATTTCAAGGAAACATGACCAAAATCTTTACTATCTTTCCAACCCCCAAATTTTACTTAACATTTCCTTGTTTCTGATTTTTAATAGAAAAACAAGAATCGAATGGCTGTATCATGAGAGTATCCCAACCCCATGCACCAGCACAAGGATCCCATATTGTGAAGGGTTGTATGCACTTGAAACAGCATAAACAAAGGAGAAAATTTCCACTGTTTTCCCAAAACTTTGTGTGAAAGTGTTTCATCTCAGTCTTGTTTCCAGTGCAGCTGAAAATCGGTCCTGTGGTCCTACAATACATTACAATTATTTTTGTTTAAGCAGGTGCTGAGTTTTGTCATTTTCATAATAGCAAAAGCTAAGGAACTTTTTAGCTATTTGGCTTTGTGACTGCAGAAATCCCCAGTCTGGACTGCTCTATCTTGATTGTTAAACAATTAAAAACTTGAGGTTTTTCACACTTACCAGTCTGGGGATGGTGTGTTAGAAAAATAAGGTCTGTCTGCAAAGAATGAGTCTGAACATGAGCTGGGCTTTGAAGTCCTCTTTCCTCTCTGCTCTCAAAATTTTAAAATATTACACATTTCTGGGAAGCAAGTGAAGAAAAGATGACCATGCTAGATAATAGAAAAAGAATTAGGAAAATGTTCTATGACCAAGGAACTTGTGAAATCTGTGGTTAGGTCCTGTGTGGACACTCTAGTAGATAATGATGCCATCTTTACCTTAGTCAAGGCACTTATTAGGTCTCTTTCCCTTTCCATTTACTGGAATTCATTACATGTGGTTCTCTAATACATCCAAGCCTCTATTCTTTCTGGCAGGTTTTGCTGGAATTAGACTGCAATATTCAAAGTCTTAGAGACTTAGACACAAACACAAAGGAGGAGTTATACATGCATGATTTCCCCAGTCTAGAAGAATGTACTGTGTTTGTACAACTAGAACCAGAGGCTGCAAAGAGGTGTGATTTTAATAACTGAGAAGCAATTTGTGAAGAAATATTAATTACATAAACCTTAGTTTCCATCAGTTTTTATCTTTTCTCCAGTGTTACTGTTTATAAACTGTGGGCACAAGCTGGAATAAAATGATGGTGGTGCCTGCCTGCTTCCCCTTCAAATTCCCATTGCAAATCCAGTATGATGCCATTTATTTTAGTTACAAGCTTAGGTATGAACTGTAATGATTTGCACTATTTTGATTGCTTTGTGGTTAAGGGTATTTCCTTCTTTTACTTCCTCCTGTCTGTCTCTACTGACATCATATAGAGCTTCAGTCTTATCCTCAGCTGGTCTAAGTTGACACAGCTTTGCCTGCATTAACAGTCCTGCAGTTATTTACATAAACTAAGGATATGTATATGGGATCAGCATGAGTCTAGGAAATGACATCCTACTTGTAGGGAAGTACCCAAGCTGGAGGACTTGGCCTGAAGCCAATAATTAGCCCTGGTAATACAATATTTTTTTGCTCCAAATAATCTCCCTGTATTTTGAATAAAGCTGCTAAATTTATTTTTACCAAGGTCTATTGAGGTATTTTACCACAGTCTCCTGGTTAGCCAGCCTGTGGTCTGCTAGTTCTCCCAGAGCAGCAAGGTACATACTATCCCTGCAGCCTGACCTTGTACTGTCTTTGGTCCCTCAAAGTATAGAAGGAGATGAGATATATGAAAGAGGAATGCAGGGGTAACCACACATCTGGAACTTAGGCATAGTCTGGGCAGACTGTATTCACAACCCAGATCTTGCCTGGATCTGATATTTTAATAGCTCTTGTCTAGGATATACATTTAGAAATCCTTCCTTACATACTAGGCAGTAATAGCTTTAACACAGAAGATTTATTCCCCTGGATTGTAGGAAACATGATTTTGTTTAGCTGACCACTGCTTAATCTTTCCTTTGTCAAAACATCCTAAAAATCTAGACTCCTGAGATGATGTTTCTTCTGTCTTCTGCTGGCTTTCCATGGGTAGTGCCTTTTGTTCCCCTTATGCAAACATCTAAACTAAATGAGATCTACTGGGCTGCAGGATTTGTCCCCTGAACTGCTATTATCTCTTGTTAATGTGCTGTGTGGTTGTGTTGGTTTTTTTTAGGTGGTACTCATCCATTCCTGCCAGGGAACTTCATGAAACGGAAACCTCAGACAAAGAAAAATTAGATTTCCTTTAATTGTAGGGTTGATAGCAGTTGATGTGGCTGTAATCACGTACATTAGGTGCTAAAATACTTGCTGAGGGTTTCAGTTAGAATTCTGACAATAGTGTGGAGAAGGTGAGATCCCAAGGAGCCCAAAGGATAGTGAAGAAGCTGGTAGTAATTATATTTTGGACCTGGAGAAAGAGAAGGTGTCAGGCAAACAAATATGTTTTATAGAAGCTATATCTGCTTCCTGTGGGAAGATGGAACAAGTTGAGATGAAGCCCTTTGATAACCATGAACTGCCAGCTGTGGCCGAAACCATGTGAATTACAACTTGCTATGGCTTGTATGTTGATGCACAGATAATCATTTAAAGAGAACCAGTCTTAATTTGTTCTCTTTTTGATATACAGCTGCAAGTCTAAGGCAGGCTTGACTGTATTTGGCATGCTAATATCCAACAACGCTCTGGGAATGGCTACAGAGCAGTACACCTCAAGCTGTCCCAACTTCAAAATGAGCACTGTGCCAAGAGTGAGGTATATCTTTCTTTTTCAATGTCAAGAAAACCTGTCAGGAAATTTGATTCTCTGGGGGTCTCTGCTGTTGCCCTACCCCTCTTCCCCATGGATCAGTCACAATGCATGTTTATTTGTGTCACAGTAGAGCAGTCCCAAAGCAGGCAACCTGGAGATGTGCTTAACAATTCTCCTGAAAGTCTTTCAGAGTTGCTTCACCCATCTGTACTGATTCTTGGGTAGTACTTGCAGTCACACTACAGAAATATTTTAGAGAGAGAAGATTTTACATGTGCTGGCCACCTTGGGTCCACTTGGTCAGATGTTGAATGAGTTATCTGTAGCAGTGACTCCTCAGCATGGCACTGTCACTGTTTTCACAGAAGCCTAGGCATCTATAATACAGACATTTCTGACTTTATGTGCTGTCCCTTTCCAATGTCTGTCTTCCCTGCAGTACTACAGCTGCAGTCCCACAAGGGAAGGTCCTTGAAGAATAGCAGAGGTACCTGGAGTTACTGTGCTGGTGAGGTTTGAAGGCTGGAATGCTGTGAAAATAGGATTAGGAAAGAGGATCCTGAGGAACAGTGAAAAGATAACTGATTTGAGTCTTCAAGGTTGTCTCCTTCCTGAACAAGGGATGGTCATGTCAGGCACTGGGGTGGTCTTCCCAAAGACCGTATGCGCTGCTGTGTGTGTGCTGCCTAGTTGGGTTTTACCTTAAAGAGAAAGGGTCACTACATGGCAAATTACAAATGTCCTCACAGGAGAATGCAAGGGACACCAATAAGCCTTATTCTGAGCACCTTTCATCCCTCCACTCCACAGAGTGTCTGGTAGTTAAATCTTTGTGTCCTTCTAACATCTGGTCTGTTTAGTCTTTCATTCCTTTTAGGCATTTTGTCTGATGAGTGACTGCTTCAGCCTTCTTCTGAATTGCTTTCTCTACCCCAGTACCTGTTTCACATGATTTTCCTGTTGCTCCCTGAGGTGTTCCTCCAAAAATGAGTTTGTGGGTTGAGGGAGTGAGAGGGATGAGAGAGAGTTGGAAACTTAGATTTTTAATCTCTTTTTTTTAAAGTGAATCAACAGTTACTTTGCTCTAGTAAGGCCTACCAGACTGTGAGTTCTTAAACCAACTTCTTAGTATGATAGCCTAATACTAATTTGTAGCCAGTAGTTATTTATTGTGTGCTCTTTGTGAAAGTGTTTTGCATACTATTTCACCAAAAAGCTTCTATCGCCCCAGGTCAGCTGTCTACTATATCTTGATCTGGTGTACAATGATGATAATCAGGTATGAGTTACTATCACTCTGCAGTGAAAGGTTGGAAAGTACTTGAAAGTCAGGTGAATTGTGTTTTGGATTTTACAGGTTTCTGGATTTTAAAGGATTCTGAATGTCTTTTTATTCTGTGTGCAGTATTGAAAATGTTCTTGACTGGAGATGCAAATAATATGTAAAGTTTGGGCTCTGTTTCCTGGTTTTCCAATGAAAGCAATGGGTACACTTAGAAATTCAGTAATTTAACCTCTGGATTACTTCATCTGTGTTTGCTCATTGCTTTATGAATACAGATGTTGTTAAGGGTTTGGTGCTGAGAAAAGAATCCTTTGTCACTATTTGCTGTACGCAGTACAAGTGATATGACATAGCAGGAAAAGCATATCAGGTTTCATTGTAAAAAGGTTGGGACAGTGCCACTCCTTTTCATGTAGGAATATCAGATCATGGTCATCTTAAATTCAGTAGCAGTTTTACTGAATTAAGTCATTCCAGGACTGGAATGACTGAAGCGACCAGTTCCTCTAGTCCCTTAGAAGTTTGTGACAATGAACAGTCTGCCCAATATTGGGCAGCTTATTTAGAAAATTGAAGCATAAGGAATTTTTCCACCTGCACCTCAGGTAAAATTAATTTGTATTTTAAGCCAAAGTAAACAGACATGTTTCACAATGTCATCAAAATAAGAATGCATTAACATTTTCTTCCACTGCTACTAAGTTTTATCTCCTGTGCAAGTTTTTTTTCCCTGCTCCTTGGCTTCCATTTCCAATGTCTCTTTAGGCTACCAGCATTTGGGGCAATTTATGTCTTCCATAGATACTAAAGGTATAACGTTATCTGCAGGCATACCGTATGTACAACTGTATCTACAAATGCATGCTGAGGTGATGACTCTGGTTGGAATTAGGGCTTATTTACATTAAATTAAAAATAGCCAGCCTCTGTCCTATGGAGTTGCACTTGCTGAATCCAGAAGGTAAGGAAGGTGGTAAGATCCCAGATAAGAAGGAAGCAGCAGCAGGGAGACTGACAGCACGTGCCAGGGAGCGAAGCAGCCTCTCCAGTCCAGCCACATGGATGCAGGGGAGTGAATGGCCATGTGTGCCTGCACCTTATGTTTCAGCCCTCAGAGTAGACAGCAGGAGTATTCTGGTCAGTCTTAACTGCCTAGTCACAGCCCGTGAAGTTAGCTGTAAAAGCTTCTGTTTCAATTAAATATAAGCTCATTGTATTTTTACACAACAGTTAATAAAATAAAACTCATTAGGAATATAGCATTTAGACTAGAGAGAGTGATATTTTTTTAGATGTCGCACTGAAAAGTGCATTTCCTTTAATCAGCATCTGCTCTGTGTTAGGCTGCCTATAAAATCCTGTGCACTGTTGACAATTGGGGAAGATGAAAACAAACAAACAGGAAAACTACAAAACTCACGATATTAACATCAAAGTGCATTAATCCTTCCCTTTCCTTGGCATGTGAAAAGTGCTTATGTTTTTTACCCCAAACAACTGAACTTTCTTTCCACCAGTTTTGAATATGGACAAGGGTGGAGGGGTAATAGTAAGAAAGTAGGACATTTCATGTGACTTTCATGTGAAAAATGAAACAAGGGTCAAAAAAAGGAGACAAAAATAGACAAATCTGAATAAATTAAAGTTTGTGTGTATGTGCGCGCTTTGGGGATTTTTTTTTTTTCGTTTGTTTGGGGTTTTTGTCTGTTTGTTTTGAAAGCAAGTCAGGGCCATCATTTTGGAACACTATACAGAAAATCTTACCAGGATGGAAGTAGTGACATCTCCACGTAGTTTCTACTTGTACAAATATTAGTGTTTCTCTAGGAACTTAAAGATAAGCATTTCATGTGAAGAAATGTATGGGAAAATTGTGAGAGTACACCATGAAAAAAGAGGAAATAATAGGCACTGTGTGGGGCTTTTTCTTATCTAAATATGTAACTGTAGTTTATTATTCAGTAAATATTAAATGTTGATATGAAACATGTAGATGACTGAGTGCAACAATGGGCTAAATGCAAATGACCTTGAATCTATTGTATTTAGGCAGCAAACTGCTAAATACCTGAGGTGAATGAAGGGAGGATACTTCCTTAATCATTAAACTAGTCCTTGAATATGGAGGATAATCACATCATCTCTAATCCCATTCATAAACACATCATGGTCCAAAGTTAAAATCATTGTGGTTTTGTTCCCCTCTGTTCCTATTAGGAAATATTTCACTGCTCTGATGGTTAGAAATCCTCTTGCAATTTCCAGCATAATTGTGGCTGGTTTATATCTATTTGTTTTGTGTCAGAGCTGTCCTTCAACATGAATAGCTTTCTTCCTCCCTGCTGCTTACCCTCTGATACATTTATAGACAGCAATCACGGCACCTCTTAGCCTTTGTTCCGCTCTGTTAAACATGCAGTGCACTGTTGGTCTCCTCTAATAAAAGCGGTGTTCCTTTCCTTCAGTTGTTTCTGTTCAGTACCTGCCCTTTAAACTAATCGATCTTAAACGTGTTTGGCCACAATGGGGCTTCGTGGTCCTTGTGAGTCCCCCTGCACAAACACTTAAACAGGGGCTGTGATTGTTTTTCTACTTCAGGAAATACTGAACCTGATACAGCGTGGGATAACACATCTTGCTTTCAAGGACCCAGGGCTGACCAGTGGTCATCCCAGTTGCTGAAGCTGTTTCTGCTCCTTCATCTCCTCCACCTGATGATCCCACAGTTAATGGGAAGAATCATCATCAGTATTTCCTGAAGGAGAGCAAACCCATATTTCCTGCTCTAAGTTCAGCACCTAAGTAGCAGGCCAAGCCTGGTGCCCCACGTTCCTGTCCTAGGATGGGATGATTGTCCTCTGGAGATGCCCATTGCATTGCTTTCTGTGTTGGCTGAGGTATCAAACTTTCAGATGTCTATCAGTAAGTTGGGATCAATGCTGTGAAGGTGGCCATTTGAGCTATAATCACATTTATACTGGCCATCAGTATCAAACAGTCTTCTTTTATGTGACAACCTCTGCATGGTGTTACCAGCAGATTCATTAACCTTTTCCTAATTAATGATTACCAGAGTTATTCCAGCTGCTGAAGGTTCTGCATGAAATACAGGCCCTATATAGTAAGAGGTAAAATTTCAACCCTAAGCTAAAGCCTATGGAGTTGGAAAAACCCTGCTGCTGGTAAGAGAAGCCTGTGTTGATTTTGCAGACAGCACAGCAAAACAGTAGACTTTACCAAAAAGAACTTTTGTTAGTTTTTTATTTTGATGATGTGTCTTTTAGAGTTTAACATGAAATTCCTACAAAAATCTCATATGTACCACAGGTGGAATGCTTTTTTCAAGAACAAGGATTAAGAACTAAAACATCTCTTTGGTTTAGTTTTTTTTTTCTTATTTTCTATTTTAAACACAAATGGACTACAGCAGAGGCCACAGGACTTGGCAAACAAATCTATACATACTTAGTACATATATTTGAAATGTTTATACCAGTTTTCTCTAAAATAACTGTTGGCTATTGATATTAGGATGTTCAGATTGTGTAATGTGAAGAAAGAGACGAGAACAAAGCCTTTCAAGCAGGCTGTAGGAGAAAAAAAATTATCTTTAATTTCCCATTATTTTATTCTATTATATTTATTACAAACTGTTAAAATGCTGTTATTAAGTGCAAAGTCATTGCCAGCTAGTACATATTTACAGGGGATACAAATCAGATAGCAGAGGATGTTTCTGAGTTTTACATGGACCACTTGTGGCAGCCTGTGCCGGAGGATTGTGTCTGTATTAGCACCCACTAAATCTGCTGTCCAGGCGGTAACACTACTTTGACTAGATATTTTATTTTATTTACTATAAGGAACACAGAAATGTGCTTGAGAACTCTTGAGAGCAGTCTCAGAAGTGGTTGCAAGTGCCATTTGAATGCTCACCTGCATAGTTCACACATCCCTGTGTGTATGAGGAATATGAATTCTCACAGGCCTGCACGTACCACTTGGCTTGGTATGCCTGGTGGCACGTGAGGACTTGTTCCCCCATCACATCTCAGGCTCCACCTGAGTGTTCTCTGTACAAACAGCAAATCTGACCTCAAAAGGGGTGCTGCTTTGAGTGGTGTTTGGGCCAGATGCCCTCCAAAAGTCACTTACAGACTGAATTATATAACTCTATACATCTGTTTATTGCTGGATTTTTTTACCTTTCTCCGAAGCACCTTGATGTTGTTTACTAAGGCAGAATATTGGACTAAATAGGTTTGAAATATCATCTATCCTGGCAAGTCCTGTATTTCCATGTGCAAACAGGATTTATTAGAAACTCAATACATATTGAATGTAGGTCTTCAGGGATCTCTTGTTTACTTTGGGCAGGTAAATATTGAATTGTCATGAAAGGTATTTGACTCCATTTTGGAACATAAAGCAGAGAAGGTTAATAGAACAAAGAGAAGAAATCAACACCAGTGGTAAATGGTAACACACGTTACTGTATATCCACTCCTGAATTTGCAAGCAGTGCATGTTTTGCATAGTTATACAAAGCAAACTTGACAGCATCACAACCCTCAAAGAGGTGAATAGGAGTTGGGAGGGTGCTTTTGTAATCTTGTCAGACTCGTTTGTGAGTTCCTTTTCCTTGGCAGTTAACTCAGTTATTTTTCTTTTCTTTTTGGAAATAGTCTGCTATTTTGGCCACCACCACCCCCGTTTCTCCCACCCCACCCCCGCTTTGTTACACAGGAGATGAAATCCTGACTGTTGCAAGTTTTCATTGCCAGTGTAAAATGTCATTGGGGAGCTGATGCACTCCTCTGAGTTTCCAACAAACTGCTCCAATCTAAGGAGCAGGTAAGAATGGGACTGTAAGGGATGTCTAGGAAGGAGCTGTCTCACAACACAGCCAGAGCTGGTGGAATCAAGATTCCATCCTGGTGCTGCAATGAGTTGTCTTTTTCACCCACTGGAAACTCATTAATGACATGCTCATGGGAACATCAGTGATCGTATATGTGAATGATTGGCTGAAGCAGCATCTATAAAAGAGCTGTTTTCAAATTGGGATGATTTCTTGAGGCTTGTTTTTCTTAAAACTTCATCCATGAGTTTTGGGCCTTTTTTTGAGGGGAAGAAAAAAAAGTCAAAATTTCACTCCCCCTCACACAAGTTTCAATAAGTATTCCAGCATCGTATGTGATATAAATATTTTTCTGAGAAAATCTATCACTGCTGGTGATATAATTAAAGGACTAGAACAACCTCTCACAAACTTTTTTTCAATTATTACTTCCATTTTATTTCAATATAATGGATGCTGTAATTGCTGAAGATTTCAAGTTTTTCTTAAATCTAAAGTAGATAAAAAGAAAATTAAACTTTTTTGATACGGCGAGAAATGTTATTTCTACAAGTCTGTAAATCAGTGGAAATGGGTATAAGAAGAATTCCAACTCACGCTTTCATTCAGACCTTGAGATTTGCAAGAAAATTCATGCAACTTTTACCATCCCATGCAATAAATAAGGTTATTTAAGGCAGAAAGTCATGGTACTATTGCTGACAAGGTAAATAATGCTCAGTATGAAAACTATACATATCAATTGACCTTTGTTTTTTATCAAAGCTTTTTTTTTTTTTTTAAATGAGCACTACTCATTAAAAACATTCACAGGGAGGAAATACTTATTTTTTCTGATTAAAATGTGTGTGCTGTCTTTTTAGCCTTCCCACCAGTGCCATTCTTTGTGCTCTCATAACAACACAAAGAAACACTGTTATTTACCCTGGGAAACAGGTGACTGAACTTATAAAAATCACTACAGGACAAGATGTATTGAGGCCTGGCACAGAATGACAAATTCTGGCGGGGTTTGCCAAGAAGAGACATATTGATTTTTAAATGATTAATAAGGAGAATATAATTGTATTTCATTAAGATGGATGGGATTTCATTTAGTCTGTCTTCTCCTTTTCCACTTCAGATGCGAAAGGAAATCAAGTCATCATCAATGGCACCTTGTGTTAGCCTGCCATGGAAACGAGGTCATTGATTGAGTAAAAGAAGTTTCTGAGAGTCTAGCCTAGTCTTTAATAGAGTTACTAGTGTAGATAACGTGGCAAAGACAACAGCACTCAGTTTCTCTCATTATTTTGACAGCAATCAAGACTAGGAAGACTTTGACAACATCTTTGTTCTGGATTTTCATGCTTTTCGAGTTGCATACTGTGTCAAATAAATAGCGTTGGACATACAAATACACAAAATTTCACATTTATTCTTGTAAATTTGAAGTAATTTCATTGACTAAGCCTGAGAGATCAATGAGCTGAAAAAGGGAGGAGATGAAAATATTAGCATGTATATGTCTCCTTGTAATTCTTAACAAGAAAATCAGTGTATTCTTAATCATAAATATGTAATTAAGTTTTCTGTGGATTTCTATGTACTTTAGGATTGTGGTTAAATCAAACCTGTACTTCCACTGCCACCTGAAACTGAGGAGTTTGAAAAGCAACAAGCAATAGCTTAACAAATAGAAGATGAGGGACTTTTCTCTCCTGTTCTCCAGCAGATGTGCCCAGGATGATCAAATTACTTCTGATTGGCTGTTGCTTTTACTTTTCCAGATGTTTTTATTGTGGTTGTAGGGATTATTCAGCTGCTCACGTGGCAATGGCTGAACTACATCAGAGTGTGGCATGTTAAGTAAAGTGATTTTCTTTGCAATTCCAGGTTCTCTGTCCCACTGTATCAGTAATTCTTGTGTCATCAATCATGTTGTTCCGGCAGTTGGTCAGTCGGAGCCTCCAGATAAAACAGTGAAAAGGTTTGAGAAATGGGTGAGCCTAAATGAGAGGTATTGGTTATTAATTAATGCAAGGTGAAAGAATATAGCAGTTAAGGAATTAACAGGAAATGGAAGGAAGAACACTTAAGTATAATAATCACATTCATACAAGGAATGCATGTTCTTAGTTACAAATGTATTATAATGCAACACAAAATCTTCATATTATTTTGATGTGGAAGACATCACTCTACTTCTCAGCTAGGGGAAGCTGGGTTTTTCAGTTCAACCAACATGGGGATGGATGGAGATGGAGTGGTACAGACATGGGTGATTAAGTGAAAACTGATAAAACAAAAAACTAGTCTTGGATTGAACAGGTGGAGAACAGATTTTCAGGTATCATAGATGAGAGCGACTACTCATGCATTCAGGCATTATAAACTGTAGTTTACAACCACAGCTGAAAGCATGCAGCATGTTATCAAGCCCATTTTTCAGAGAAGAAAGCCAAGAGAATGAGGCGGAGTGGATTATATTCTGAGGCAGTTTATGAAGGATTCATGAGTTTGTTCCTTTAGCTAGATGTTCATTTACTGTAAGACTTTGAATAAAGCACTTAGGAGTCATGCTAGAATGAAGATTTTGGTATCTAGTTACATGCTTCCTGTGAGAATTAAACAAAGTTTTCTGTACAGTTTCCTTGTAAGAGTCAGTTGTCCCTGCAATGTGGAGTCACAAAAATATGCATATATACATAACTGATAATGGAGTTTGAGTGGAACTTCTCTTTTGCATATGTTAGGCTTCTTGCTTCCATGGAGGCTGAGGAGAACAATTCACAGGATATGCAAATAAGGGGGAAAGTTAGGGATCTGGGATGTAAAATGCAGACTACAAGTGTTTCCTGTATCTATGTCAATACAGGTTTTGAAAGAAACTGAGAAAACTATTAGAGAAGCTCCCAGCCTCTGCTGGGAGAGATTCCATAATGGTCTCATTCTCTCAGCTGAAATATTTACTCTCCCTGAAACCACAGTTTCAAAGGTAGGCAAAGTTCCCTTATCCCTCTGAGCTTGTGATGATTCCTCCAGATTGCTTGGTGGAGCTGACCGCCCAGGCCCTTACAATGAAACTGTCTTCAGAGTGTAAGATGACTTCTATTGCATTTTGTAGCACAAAAAGTTTCAGCCTCACACCCCTGCTGTGGTCATCTGCTTTTGTTAACTACCCAGGAGATGACTTTGCTGATGTAGAATGTGCTATGACACTCTGATGGGGGCAGTTGTTAACTGATATTCTGCTGGATAAGAGGAAATATATACATTTTTTAAGTTACTACTGAATATCCTAATTCACTAAGACATGATTTAATCCTGATGAGTTTCTAATGAGACATCAAAAAAGGAAAAAATCATATGAATTAGAGAAAGGAATGATAGTGTGGTTTTGATCCTGGAGCTGGAATATGGTAACTACAGCAAAAAAAAAAAAAAAAAGAAACTTTCTAACAAAAATGTCCTCCTAAATAAAAATGTAGGTTAACAAAATCCTCAGATTTGGGAGTTTGTTTGCATGTGTCTCATTTTTAAGCAGAAATTTTACAAAGAGGCACGTTCACTTTAAGATAAGACAAAAACTGTCTGTTAAGTGCAGTCTAGGATGTGATGAGGTTTGTATCTGTTTACTGAAGCAAACAGGAAAAGAATCTTTGACTCCTTTCTTGCAGGTTAGTAGTTATTATGATTCAGGGAAGATAATTTCTCACTTGTCTTGCATGAATTTTTGGTAGGTTTGAAAAACATGAAATGTTTCATTCAAAAAAAAGGATGGAATAATTTTGAAGACTCAAGACCTTCAGTGGTAGGGGAAAACATGTAAGACGTGGCTTTACTAAGGGTATAATCTCTGGTTTTACCTTAGATTTTTTGTGATGCTCAGCTTATCATCTCTGCCTGTATTAATTCTTTTTCTTAGAAAGGTCTGGTATTATTCTCCTACCTCATCTTGTCTGTATGGACCCTATTCACATAAAAATTGTTGACTGTATGTTGAATTCAGACCAGTGTTAAATTGTCCCGCTCTGCTCTGCACTGGGGTGGCCTCACCTTGGATATTGTGTGCAGTTTTGGGAACCACAATATAAGATATTCAGCTATTAGAGAGTGCCCAAAGGAGGGCAATGAAGATGGTGAAGGGCCTTGAGGAGAAGCTGTGAGAGGAGCAGCTGAGGGCACTTGGTCTGTTCAGCTGGAGAAGAGGAGACTGAGGAGAGATCTCATCGCAGTCACAACTTTCTTGTGAGGGGAACAGGACGGGCAGGCACTGATCTCTGCTCTGTGGTGAGCAGTGATAGGATCAGAGACAACGGCCTGAAGTTGTGTCAGGGGAGGTTTAGGTTGGATATTAGAAAAAGATTCCTCACCCAAAGGTTGGTTGGGCACTGAACAGGCTCCCCAGCACCAAACCTGCCAGAGTTCAAGAAGCATTTAGACGATACATTCAGGCACATGGTGTGACACTCAGGGATGATCCTGTGCAAGGCCATGGGTTGGACTTGATCATCCTTGTGGGTCCCTTCCAACTCGGTATATTCTGTGATTCTGTAATCATCACCTGATTTTTTTGTTGTTTGGTTAAATACTCTATTCTAGCCTTTCTTCCTTTTCCTTTCTTTCCTTGTGAAGTCTGTGAATATGCATTCTGGTCTTCTGTTTTGTTTTGAGATGCCTTGGCAATGTCTGAGATGATTTCTCATGGGTTCTAACATCAAAACCGAAGAGACGAAGAAATTAGATATTTAACAAAGTCTTCATTTGTTCTGTAAAGTTAATTAGTCACTCTTGACCGTCGGATTAGATTAAAATTAAATATGGGTCAATTAACACTTGTTACTTTTGTTCGGTTCATTTCTGACCAGTCACGCTGAAATTATCACTGGAAGTCACAAATTCATTTAAGTGGAAATTAAGATGCAGAGTTAGCTTTCTCATTTTTACTAAAATCACTTTTTTTTGTTTGTTTTTCAGAGCTTAAATCTGTTAATCCCTTTTTGACTTTGGTTGAGTAACACACCTAAATAGATGACAGAAATTTATTAAGTATCACAGAAGACTTGTGCCTTTTTCATCTTATGGTATGTATTAATAGATTGTTTCTCAAGAATTTCTTAACCTTAATGGTTAATACACTCTCTGAGCAGACTTTATTGTTTGCAGAAATCACATACATTAGCATTTGGATTGTACTACAACAGTTTTTGAGCTTTGGAACTAAATCTTGCACTTAGTCCTTAACCTCGAGTCAACCTTGAGCTGTACCTTAACAAAAAAATATTATATCCTTGGTTTTTGCTTGTAACCACCAAATAAGATCCCTGCCTTCTTTCTGGGTGACCACCAAATGCCTTGTATTTATCAGCTCATTCACTGTACGGGGCCTTTACACCAAGCAAACTTCTCAGATCTGGAGTTCTCCTTCCTCATGTTTCTGCCAAGCTAAAAGTCAGGATAACGTCTCATTCCACTTTCTTAGGAAAACACAGTGCAACATCGAACATTCACCAATTTGATTATCGCTTTCTCTGTTTTTACCTTCAGAGCTTGTGGGATGTTACCATTATTGCTCTGGTTGTCATGGAGCCCGCTAATTAAAGCACGCTTTCAACCTGTTAATGTAATTTAAAGTCAAGCAAATAGAACACAAACCAAACAAACCCACTGTTTCAGGTTAGAAATTATTTTCAATGTTTATATTACATTTTTTGGTTGAATTTTGCTCTAGTTTCCCCACCATTTTTTCCATTCCTCCCTTTCAGTCCATAATTTATTTTTATTGGTTACAGTAAGACTGCAGGCTTTCCTACAGCTGAGCACAGCTGCTAATGTTTTGCTATTGATTCCACATGTTAGCTCAAAAGTGTATAATAATCTGTTTTAATCGTTGCCTTTGGCTTTTCCTCTTCCCACTCTGAGAAGTGCCCTCTGCCTCTGGCCTGGCATGGCCATAACCAGAAACTGATCCTAATTACATCAAACCACTCTCTGCCAAAATGCCCAAATATCCGTAACGTGTTTGAATAACAACTGTTGGGAGACTTAACTCCATCCAGCTCCCTGGAAAATGCTTCAAATTATCAGCTGTAGATGTGCTGACAGAAAATCTTGTGGGCATGGTAGGAGGCTAAGCTACCTCTGGCCCGAACGGGAATACCTCAGCAGTACAAATGTAATGCTGTTTAAGTCCCTCCCCCCTCCCCACTTCAAATCCCTGCAGCTCTGAGGAAGCTCCAAATTATAACAGGGCTCCTAAGGGAATGGCACATAATCAGCCCTGCTGAAAACATGTTGAATAGCGCTAAATAAATCCCTGGTCTAATTATGTTACTGGAACTGCGTGGGGACTGCACATCTGGAAGTCCCCCCAAAAAGTCCTGTGGTAGTTGCAGTGAAGCACAGTCAGCTACTCTGGCGTCTGTGGTAGCTCAGCAGCTATTTCCAGGAAGGAGCTGTGAGAGTCCCCTCGCAGTGCAGGAGTAGCCCACATTAAATCACTGCTTATTTAATCTCTCAAACTCCTCTCCTTCAGTCGAGGGGGCATCTGCCTGGGCTAGTGTGAGAACCAGAGCTGTGGCATTGGGTGGGAATGGCTCACCCGCTGCTTCTGGAGTGCAGAGCCTTCAGCTCTTTGCTCCTCAAAACAAAGCCAATCCTTTCCCAAGGACTCTGTATGTAGAAATTATAGAAGCAACTTGGGGTTTTGCCTGCAAAGAAAGAGGGTGGTGTTTGGTTGATGTAAATGAGAGCTTTGCCACTGGCTTCTCTGCAGCTGTGTTTCTACTTACAGCATCTCACGACACCAGCAAGCATTGGACAAGTGGCCCCAAATGTTCAGCACCCTGCACAAGCTTTGCTATAGAAAATTACTGCCTTTTTTAACCTCAGCAGGTGTGATTCCTTATCCTGATATGAGTGGCATCTTTCTGAGAAGCCCTTGCAGCTACTCTCATGATTTTTAGGTGCAAACACTACCTTAACAGACCTCACTGTTGGCAGCTGACTCAGAGTATATGGAACGTATGAAAATAAAGCCTCTTGTTTAGGATCCTGGATTTTCTTATGCTTCTGTGTTTTTCATCAGTGATCCTGAAGAAAAATATCAATGGGCATACATCACCAAGAGCTAGAAAAAGCTATTTAAAACTATTTGCATTGCTCTTTGTTTTGTTCTGCTTCTGTTATTTGATTAGTTGGCTGTCAGAAAAGAAGATGACATGCTAATTACTTTTGTAATTGTTATACCACTATAGTGATGATAGTCAATATTACTGTGGTCTGCAGTCAGATTTCTGTATTGCTGCATATTATTACGCATCAGTGATTCTTGATGATATATGAAGTGAATATCACTGGGTTTTCCAGCTTCCTAAGGAGGCCCGGAAACACCCTGAGAATGTGAGTGCTAATTGTGCAGACCACAGAGTAAATTTCTTTCCTCTTTTCTCCATTAGGAAACAGTAGAAATCAGAAAACTTTGGATGGCAAATAGTAGTTCTGTTTAGTGTTTAGAAGAGCTTGTAGAGAATATTTTGCATTGCTAAAACTTATGGGGGAAAAAGACATTTAGATTTCTCTGTTCTGTGAGATACATATAGCTGTTCTTTGATAAAATGCTTCTTTAATGTTGTGCATAAGAAATCAGGTCTTTCCTTTGAAGTCATAAGGGAAAAAGTAAGGAATTAAATTTCCTGTTCTCTGACTACCCCCAAATTTAGACAATTTACCTTAGAACTTTATTAAGAAGAGGATTTTATTTTTTCAAGTTTTCTTTTTCCACGTGTGAATTTTTTAATGCCTCATTGTGTATAAATATATTCCCATTTCTTTTCTCTAATCTATAATTTTACCTCAAGTATTAAGACCAATTCAATTTTTGTTTCAAAACATCAGACCTTAGCAAGACTACATAGATAAATTTCTATGGAAAAATGACTCAGATGCTTTCCTTCTCCTGATACCCCTTTAAGTGATGTTATACTGGTGTATTTTTGATAACAAAGAGAGGGAAATTCTCCTTGTCAAACTGTGCTCAGAAAACACCCAAATATGGTCAAGGCGATTCTTCATTAATTATTTCTAACCATGTTTCATAGCATTAGTACAAACCACAGACGTCACAGATCACTGAAAGCTGCTTGATTTATATTCTGTATTCTCCCAAAAAAAATCGCACAAAATGCAACTTTTCTTTCACTTGTGGAGTGCTGATACCATGTCATGTTCTTCTCCTCCTTGCAGCAGTTTCTGGGCAACAAGTGGGAAAAACAAGCCGGACCTTTGAAGTTTTACCCTCTCCTGAGCTTTACTCCAGTCCGGTGACACCTGCTATGCCTTTGCCACCAGTGTTTTCTGCAGTGCGGTTTGAAGCATGTGCCTGACTGAGCAACAAAGCTGCTGAGCCCTCAGAAATTAAATTTCCAAGGGGAAATCTCCAAGACCTTCACAATTTCTCCCATGGGTGGTTTTACTGAGGAAATTGTACTAATAACTGTGGTGCAGGAGTGCATGAGGACCCCAAGAAGTTCAGAGTTGCACTGTGATAGTCACTGCTCAAATACCCAGTGAGAAGGAATTTCACAACACTGCTGACCAGCAGGAGTCACAGTACAGGCAGGTATTGCAAAGCTCTTAAAACTTTCAGACAAGGGGTGGGTAGTGTTTGGGAGCTGTAACTGCTGGTCTTTCCTTCTCTTTGCTGATGCCATTTGTCACAGACAAATAGAATCAAGGGAAAAATGCAGGACTGCACTTGCAGGTCACCTCAGAAACCCAAATGGAGACACTGAAACTGTCCTCCTCTTTTAGCTCAGTGGGGCATGAGCTCTTACCATCCCAGGCTTCTACAGAACTGGTGTGTCGGGCATCATGTACCATTTCTGTCCTGGCATCTAAAAAGAGTAAGGGGATGCTGACAAGGGCATAGAGCCACTTCTACCCAAAGAACTCTGAGGTATAAGCCAGGGTGCTTCAGCCCAGGAGGGAGAGGAGAGAGATGTGGGTGAACGCAGATCTACCTAACTTGTGGGAGAGTTAGAAGGTATGAGATGAAGGCCAGAGTAGCTGTGTCAGAGAGGCGGGGGGAG
>JAWWEU010000081.1:64971956-64993835 GCA_035583155.1 Acropternis orthonyx | reverse complement strand
CCCCCCCCCCCCCCCCCCCCCCCCCCCCCCCCCCCCCCCCCCCCCCCCCCCAGGAAATCAGTGTTTCTTCACAATAGACACAGCAATGCACTGAAACTGCTGCAGTGTTCTGTGAATGCTGATGTTAGCATGGGCTCAAGAACTGGATAACTTCATAGAGAAGTGTGGTGATTATAGCAGACACAGAAACCTGCTAATTGCAGATTGGTAAAAGCTGGGAGAGCATTTTGGGAAAGTACATTTAAATACAACTTTTCCCATTACATGCCACTCTCAGCATCCACTTTTGGCCATTGTCAGATATGGGATGCTGGGCTAAACAGACCTGTCCAGCTGCTCTTAGGCCCCTGTGTTACTATGCTTTCATAGAAATATGACAAATCACAGAAGGTTCACAGGATATCTGTGGAGTTGCTTAGAGAAGAAACCAACAGTGTTTCTTTTCAAAACTGATCTGCTCACCAGTGTGGCTTGTGCCATAAATGAGTCGCTTTCCCAGGCTGACAACTTCTCATCATGCTTTTACCAGGGCCCAGGCTATCAGGAAGGGCCTCATGCTGCTAGCCACTTTGTTAAACACAAGTTGGTTTTATATTTAGCGGTGCATGGAGTGTACAGATGAAACAAATCGCTCCTATAGACTGAGCAAGATGAATAGGTCCTGTTGAAAACTAGCAAAGAAGGCTGAATGCAAGATTAACATGCAGTCCCAAGTTATGCTTCCCACAACTTCTATCGATTATTTGGAAAGTGAAAAAACAAACATGATTCCTTAAATGATTCAGACTGAATATTTTGTGCAATCATTTTTAAAAGAAGAAAATAATTTGTCTGGGAGGAGAGCTTTTTGGCTAGTTACTGTTTGAGGGGCAAGAGGCTTAAAAGACTCCTGTCATCAGTTTAATATTGTTTTCCAACAAATTCTAAAAATAAACATAGAATTCACAAATTGAAGATCTGTGCTGCTTAGAGGTTTCTCCATGCTGGAAGGTTGGCCTGGATAATAGGAAAGGACCTGTGATCTATTGGTTTCTCTCACTTTTTACTTTGACTTGTAACTATGAACAGGTTACTCTTAATGTGCTTTTTTGTAAAGGCAAGAAAGTAAACATCTCTGTTCTGAGAATTTGATAAGGTGTTGGCATAAAGCAGTGTTTCAAAGTTCAGGGACTGAGTGAGGAAGAGACTTCAGGCATGTGGTGTGTTGTCTGATGCTTTGATGTTTGAAGATCATCCCTGTGGTGGGTGAGACCTTACCAATCCCTCTGTTTCCCTCTTCTGTGCTTAGAGGAAAAGTGACTGCCTAATCCTGCATTATTTCCTCCGCTGCTTTGCAGATGACCTTGTTGAAGAGATTGCAAGATGATGCAAATTGTCTAATTTACACAGAGCAGAGAACCATGGTGTCTTCTCTCCCTTCTCTCCTTTCCCAATTGATAAGAAGTGCAGTTATCAATCATTTGCTAGTCTTAATTATATTTTTTTTTAATTTATTTTATTATTATGAGTGCTTTCACAATCATTAATGCCTGGCTGCAAAGGGAAAGTTCTGGCTAAAATATCAGTCTATAGCATGTCATCTAAAGGATGTGAAAAATGATATCCTATAAGGTCCAATGCTTTATATTGATCTCACAGAAGAGACAAATCTCATGGGTCAAAGTTGAAGTGATATGGACAAGCAAAATCAATAACAATTTTTAAAATAGACTTTTTTTCCATTTATTTTACTAATTCACTAAAAAAATAAGAGAGCACCGTAAGACTTGCACGTTACTGGTGTTTTACAGGTTACTACTGGATTTTTTTTTCCAGTTAATTATGTTTTGGAAAATATTTTGTGCCAAAATCCAGTTACCAAAAACATATTTTCAAAGCTGAAAACAAGCGTTCCTATCAGAATATATCTGGCTTCTATGGTGGCATGGCTGGTGCAAGTTTTGTTGACATGTTGAACACATAAAAATCTATAGCCTTTCTTCTTTTTTCAGTAACAGCCAGAATTGCCTGTGACAGATAGAAAGACCTCTGATATCCTGTGATAAATCTCACTGGGTGGCTTCTGATTTCAGCTGTTCCTGTCTCCCTGTGCCTTTCCCTGTGTCCTCTGCAGGCAAACCAAGGAGGTAACAAGTACCTGTGCTCTGGCTGACTCATTCTTAGTCTGGTATAATAGTGCAGTCCCGTCTTCATCAGCATGTTAAACAAAATTAGCTGAACAAACTGGGAAAATATAGTCTTTCTTCCTGGGGCTGTAAGCACAAGTGGGGAAGGAGTCTGCCTAGCCAGGTAGGCTTCTGGAGGTGGTAAAACCTTCAGCAGTAACCTCCAGAACTTTACTGAGATGATGCCTGTGACAATTTTTTTTTTTTTTTGGTGCCACAGACCCACCCATATTTTCTGGATGCTTGTGTTGACTTGTATTTAGCAAATCGGCCTTTTTAGATGGAGAAAGATCTAGATTTTTCTTTGTTTAGTGCAAATAAAAGCAGATCCTGAGAGCTGGAATTTTTTGACAGCTTTCTGTCACTGATTAAACGGTAGCAGATTTAGAGTAAAGCTTATTGCTTGGGAAACCTTGCAGTCACTGAGGCTCTTGATCAGGTGTCTGGCCACAGGGTATGGGATAGGAGGCATACTGGCCTGTTTGCCCTTAAACAGAGTCAAAATCTGGGAGAAATCTCCTTGGCTGAAAGTATTTCAGAGCTTCACTGACTCCTGGAGGCTGGTTTGGATTTAATCTAGCATTATTTCAGGTTCCAGCAGAAAAATTTCATGCAGCTTTACCCTGTTGCCCCCTCTTTGCCAGCACACAGAAATTTAGTTGAGAGCTGCTTAGCTTTTTTCTTTTTCTCTTTGGAAAATCAAGCTGTTGTGGATTTCTGCCGTGTACAAATAAACCTCCTTTACAAATTAAAGAGGTCTCTCAGTAGTGATTTCCATGACACCCACTCATCAGTGTCCACCTTCTTGAATATCTGTGTGCTGGCATGGTCACATTAGTGTCTTTGTTGATGACTAAAATGTAGGCTATCATTCTGTAACATATGCCAGAAATAAATTTTTGTTGGCAGGCACCCTGGAGACAGATTATTCATTTGAATAAAATAAAATTATAAATCAGATTTGATTTTTTTTTCCTTGTTAAAGAGCTCAGTATAATGCTTCTTATCCATGTTCCCTCTTTCGCTGAGTACTCTCAGTATTTTGCTTTTTTCCTACTTCTTGTGTGGTGACCTCTTGCTTGAATAGAATGAAAATTCACATATACTGTCCCAAGATGACTTTTTTCATTGGCAAAATTTCAGCTTAATGTTAAATATTGTTATTATTTAAAGTCCTCAAAATGTGTTCTGTTAAGAATAGACTAGTGCAGGAAATATCAGCCATAAGGAGTGTTTCTGTCTCCTACTAAGAGCCTATTGCAAAGAGCATGCCTTGTACCTTTGTAGATGATAATTTGCCAGCCAGAGACCATGTGTGTGGGGGCTGGGAACAGGGTAGGGAATCCCCCACACCTAATTATAGTCTTTAATATTGCACAGCATTTATCAACCATTAAACAAACAATTGTTTCATTTCAAAGTTCTTCTAATTGAATACTAGTCACACAATCTCCTTTGCCCTCTATTTGCTATGATAAAAATCACAACCCTAAAAGCCCTTCCTTGAAAGCTTCTATAATTAACAGGTACTTAGTCCAGGAATATCAAAATCCTTTCCCAGAGACAGCAGACATGCCTTTGAGTGAAGGGTTATACCAGTGTAGCCAGTGACAGAGTCCAGCTAAAAGTGTATAGAATCATAGAATCCTTCACCTGGAAAAGACTTTTAAGTTCGAGTCCAGCCATCAACTCAGCATTGCCAAGTCCACCACTAAACCTTGTCCCTGAGTGTCACATCTACCCATTTTTTAAACACTTCCAGGGATGGTGATTCCACCACTTTCCTGGGAAGCCTGTTCCAATGCCTGACAACCCTTTCAGTGAAGAAATTTTTCCTAATATCCAACCTAAATCTCCCTAGTTCAACTTGAGACCATTTCCTCTTGTTCTATCGCTTGTAACTTGGGAGAAGAGACCGACCCCCACCTGGCTACAATCCCCTTTCAGGTAGTGGTAGAGAGGGATAAGGTCTATCCTGAACCTCCTTTTCTCCAGGCTAAACAACCCCAGCTCCCTCAGCTCCTCTTCATCAGACTTGTGCTCCAGACTCTTCCCTAGCTCCGTTGCCCTTCTCTGGACACGCTCCAGGCCCTCAATGTCTTTCTTGCAGTGAGGAGTCCAAAAATCAACACAGGACTTGAGATGTGCCCTCACCAGTGCTGGGTACAGAGGTACAATCACTGCCCTGGTCCTGCTGGTCACACTGTTGCTGATACAGACCAGGATGCCATTGGCCTTCTTGACCACCTGGGCACACTGGTGGGCTCATGTTTGGCCAGCTATTGGCCAACATCCCCAGGTCCTTTCCTGCTGGTCAGTTTTCCAGCTCCTATTCCCCAGGCCTGTAGCATTTAAAAAAGTGCAGTGGGAAGCGGATAGAAGGAGTGTAACAGAGCAGATTGAAGTGGAGAAAGAAAAACAATAGGTACAAATTTCTACCAGTTTCCTCAGGCATCCATAGCAGCTGCTTAATGATACATGTATCATTATATCTTGGAGTAGTTGGAGGGCAGAAGCAGACTTGATTACACTACAGACAATTGTTTCACAATAATTCTGGACCATTTTTCATTAGCTGTCTCCCCTCACAGCAAAACAAGGGATAATTTTTTTCTTAAAAAATCTTATACCTCTAGAAGGTTGTCCAACAGTTAAAGATTTTTAATAATTCATCATGCGAAACATCTTGAGCTAAATACTAAATTTCCCAGCAATAACAACAAAAGATGAATGAGAGGAGCTGAGGTTAACTTGCTCTGGTAGAAACAAAAGGGTAAATAAAAAGAGTGATAGTATCACTTTTCCATGATTTAGCAGTACATTTTTATTACACCCTCAACTTTGACACGTTTTGTCACTCAGTCTGTTGAGCCAAACCAGTTCATTCCAAGGAAGCTGATTAAGTAACTGATTAAAATGAAGCAGCAGATTTGTCTGCCTATAATCATTTACCATCACACAAGCAAGAGGTGGCAGCCCTTATTAGTGAGCGCAGCTGCTGACATTACCTTTCAAGAAAGATAAGGACTCTTGGTTTTGGTCATGTGTCCTAGCTCATCAGGTCACAAGTGGTATAACTGTAGTGATGTGAGCAACAGGTTTTATGGCCATTCCTTTGTTTCCTTGCATTTGAACCACCTTTAAAAAGAGGTATCTCATTCATAGTAACATTTAATTGTGAGATTCTGACTCCATTAGATGGACTTGATGTACCCAGCTATGAGCAAGGAGTAATTTATAGGAACAGAAGCCTTGGTACCTCTGCTTCCCAAGACACACGTTGTGATTGCTCCACCTTGGCTTTCCAGCATGGGTAAAGGAGGTAATGGTGGTGTTCTACATAATTTGGTATTTCTTCCTAAAACTTGGTTTTGGTGCCTGAGGATGCAGATAGATACCTAGGATTTACCAAACCATATTGGAGAAGTAAAATGAATGGAACTGAGAGTGAGACATTTCAAGCAACATCTGTGGGTTTCAATATGTGATGAGAGGTCTGTCTGCCTGCCTGCTGTGGTGTGTGCATGGCCACAACAGGCTCTTCCTGCAAGGTGTTTTGGCCATGGCTGTGATTAGCTAATGCACTAGCTGTCTGCCTTTTGAAAATGCCTGAACTTGGGAAGTCAAAACAAGAGGCCACTGCTGTTCAGGATCTCAGTGTGGGACATCCTTATAAGCAAAAACATGTCCCATGAGCTCTCTTTCCAAGAGCTGGTCTTATGAACAGGATGATGTGAAGCAGCTGTTGCAAATGACAGAGGTGACACATTCTGATTCTTCATCTGCAAGTAGAAAACACATCTTTCCTTTCTTGAAATTTTCAAATCACAGGAAAAAAAACCTTGTAGCCTTGAAATTTTTAGTCCTTAAAATATTGAAATGAGACTATATACACTAAATGCATCCACATTCCCTACTTCATCTTGCTTATCAATAAAATTAAAACCACTTCCAAATATAAGGCCACTGGAATTTGGATGCACTTCTTAAAATTGCTGGCTTAGCAAGTGATTCTGAAATCAAAGGTGTTTTGAAGTGCTGTGTCATGCACTGGTCACTGCATTGCAACCCAGACATTAATCTTGCTGAATTTATCATTGTCTCGTTTGAAGATTGTAATTTAAGTAGGTTTTCAGAGAAAAAGAAGATAGCAGCTCACTACAGAACACAGCAAACTGTAAAACATCTTGCCATGTTCACTTCTCCACTGCCCCAGCAATTGGTGCTGATGCTTCTCTTGCCCTGTGAGTTATAGCTTTAGTAAAGCATTGCCAGATTCAAGTCAGCAGGCCTCTGCTGGCACTGCAGAATGACAATTCTTATCTATTTTCTATAGCCTGACATTTGCAGTAAGGCCTGGAAGGTTTGGTTAATAGGGTTTGTCGAAAGAGAGCTACAATATAAAATGTTGAAATATGGAATGAGAGCAGAGCAGAGAACCCGTGTCACGTTAAATGATACCAGAGCAATTTCTAGGAGACTAATTATTCACAATAGATAACTAAATTGTAAATCTCTATTACAAGTGGGGGATTGAATGTGAGTTTCCTTGGAAAGTAGTTCTGAAATCTGCTCCTTTAATAGCTAATACATAACGAAAATGGTAAATGTGCCAGAGGCTTTGGAAGAGGAGAGGTCAAAGGATGAATGGACAATAACTCCTGCATTCATCCCCTCTGCAAGTCCTAAAAAGACATATTTGCATTATAAAATGCCTGATAGACTTTTTAAATAGTCTGATATCGAAAGCGTTCTGATGCAATGATGCTTTATGACTATTGATAACTAGAGAAAGGATGACAGGACAGGCATCAGAAGAGGGGCCTTTATATGTGTTTGAGGGTGCTCAGCTGGATTTTCAAAGAACAGTGATAGTCAAGTACTTCCTAAAATTCCACATCCTGCCTTTTGGAGGCAAAGTCCCTTCCAGGATGGCAATTGCACTTGATAATGTCCCTATGAAATGTTGTGTCCTATTACCTGAAATAGCACTTAATGGGTAATCTGTGCCCTGAGGCAGTATTTGTTCCTCTCCTTTCTATTACGAGGCATTTTGTGAGAGGACATGAGAATTAGTAGACAGTGCCTATGAGAAGAGGCTTTCTGAAACATTCTTTTCTGGGAGTTCATGCAGCATTTCTTGTTTCTGTTCTATAGATTGCTGCTCAGCCTTATGGATCTCTCTGGATGTTTTTATTTATTACTAAGTAGTTTTTAAAAAGTAGACCATGCATTGTGGCAGAATCTATATGTCTGACTGTAGTTTTCCTATTACTACCTCTGCTCTCCTTCTTTTTTGCTGTTTCTGCTGGCATGTGCCGTGTAAACATATGGAGACTTACCAACACAATATAATGTGTTATGCAACTGAAAGTGTGTTCTTAAAAAATAGAGATGTAATTATACTGCAGGTTGTCTGAACTCTTCTTTCTGGATTGAAGGGTATCATCCAGCCCATTAGTAAAGCCTCTTTAAAGAAGCTCTTGTTTCTTTATGGAAGACTTAAAAGGGGAAACTGGAGCATATCAGGAAGGTAATTTCCTCCCTGATGTCTGTCTGTGCAGATGTAAGAGGAAATAAATGCAGTAAGGTTATCTCTGGCAAAGCATATGGTTATAAATGGGGCTTCAACTCTTGGAATTGTTGGGGATTAATGAGTAATGTTTATGTCCCTAATAATTGCATTAGACATGACTTAAATGCGGAGAAATGGAGGAGAGATGGATTTCTTTTCTTCTGCTAACAAAAGAATACATGAATTTTCAAGAGCTTACTGTATTGGATCAAGTTTGCAAATTCCACTGTTCTTTGTCATGAACATAAAAAAATTTTGTTTGTTTGTTTGTTTGTTTGTTTTTTCTATCAATAGCCAGCAGCAATCTATGTAACTGGCAAAAAGCAAACCCAGTACCTTTGACTGGGCAGTGACCATGATTACACTCTGTAGTATGATGGTGGAGGGTCCTGGTACCTGCAAGTGCATTTGTCTACTTGAGGAATTTTATGGGATTCAAGCAGCAGACCATGAGTTCCTGTTCGCTAGATCTGGGATTATTCTGTGCCCCAGGATGTCGTAGGTTTGGTGTGTTTTCAAGTGTTACTGCTCTGAGAGGCAGGATGTGTTCATTCTCAGATACATGGTGTTCCATTTGAGAGTCAAATTCAATTTCACAGTTAACATATTCATATATATTGCTATACAGAGAGGAACTGGTACTTGATGGGAAGGATGGAAGTTCTTAGCTAACCCTTTTTCTAATGTTTTATAGCTGTTGAGGCTGGGAAAAAAGTGGTATTTTGACTGCCCTAATATACACTGGATTTTAGCCCTTAGAGGTGAACGAAGTAAGAATTCTGGACATACTGAGATCTATGATATCTGAAAATCATTAAAAAACCCCAAATTATAAATATGAAAATTTTCTGGACGCTATGGGTGTAGGAGTTTGGGTTTGGTTTGGGTTTTTTGTTTTGTTTTTTGATTTGTTGTTGGGTTTTTGTTGTTGTTGGAGGTTTTTTGCTTTATTGTTATAGAGCTTTGAATTTAAGCAACTTTCTTGCACAGGTGATTTTTAAGTGAAAAGCATTCAGTTTGAAAGCTTTGGACCAGCTCAGTTTTTGAACTTTGATATAAAACTGGATTCTTTTTACTCACTTACCTGACTTGAATCAATAAGAACTGCTGCAGTTTGATTTTCACGTAACTCCTATCAAGAGTTCAAGAAACCAGTGTATCTTCTGTTTAAAGAAGTGCATTTTTTGGAAGATTTTGCATCAGCAAAGGTGCCTGGTGGGACCACTTTTTTTAAAAAAATTTTCATCTGTGGAAATCTTTGCATTGACTAATGCTTGTATGAACCACATTTGTGCTGTCCTTATTTTTGGTGAGGAGCCCTCAGTCAAACAACAAGTTCCAGCAGTGAGGAGGTATTAAATGGGTTGTGGATGAAAAAAAACCCCAAACATTTCCAGTGATTTTTCTTCCTTTCCTTCTAGGCAGTCATTCAAGACTGTGTTAGTAATTTGTTCAGCAGTCCACACATATGCGAGGATAGAAAAATGAAGTCTTCTCAGAGCTCCTTGCATTAACAATTATTTACTTCCCTGTAAAAAGTGTCACAGAACAGAAGAATAAATCTTCTGAGAAAGGTGTCTTCTAGTCATAGAGTTGTGGTGGAGCCAACTAACTCCAGAAATGTGCTGAAACATGCACCAAGGAGGTGTCACCACTGGGGTGCCACTGATTTCCTTCTGGTATTAAATACTGAAAGTGATATGAGATGTTCCCAAATAGAGGCTTCCTACTCTTCCTCCAGAAGAGGTTGTAAATTATGCTGATGTCTTTTGAAAGCAGCACATAATAACCTGGCCTGGATATGTCGTTATGTTATAGAGAGTTATTAAAATATAGGATTATAAATTTTTCTGCTAAGGATTATTATCCACATTAAATGATTTCTTGATACTACAGGAAACTAATGCACAATTAAGAAAATACCATTGATATTTCATGTGCAAACCACCTTCTAATATCATCAGCTACAGCAAATAAGTCTATTTTACTACAGAATTACGTATTTCAGCTGATGGTTAAAGTTCATTCATTTTAACATCTTTATTATATAAATATACAAAAAGGCTGAAGTAGAGGGAAGAGCATTCTGGGTTGCATGGGGGTTTTTTCATTTATGTTCATGCTCTACTTTTTAATATGTTTAGTTGCAGGAACTGTAACATACTTTTTAAATAAATGTTGCCTGGCACTGGGAGAAAAGGGCAGAAGGTTTTGATGAGGCATTTACATTTTTTTCCAAGAAATGACTCAGCAGTTTGGATTTTCAGGGAAGCAATCAGGTTTTTTTCTAAAGCCATCACTTTCAAAGCTGATTTGTTCCAAGGAAAGGAGCTGAAATTAGTTACTGACATGCAATAATTCATTTCTTATTTTACCAACAGTAATTAAATTGCCTGGAACTGTTGTCATTTAACAGCCTATTAATTGACTAATGTGCATTACTTGCACTTAGGCTATAGGTAAAATCCAAGGATTAAGAAAGGGAAGAAAAACCTCACTGATTTTCGTGACCATCATAGATGAATGATTAATTTATTTCATAATGGAATGCCATTTTTGCAAACATTAATAGATTAGATTTTAAATATGTGATTTCATCAACACTAGCCCTAAAGAAGGAAATAGTAGTCAACTATTAATTCTTTGGGGAGGGCCAAAACATCTAATTGATTCTGCCTTTCTTTTAACCATAGAAATATTTTATAACTCTTTTGTCCTTAACAATCAATGATTTCTAATTGGATCAGGATGTACATTTTAAAATTCCTTCCTCTAATCCTATCATTGGCCAGACATTCTGAGATTTTCCTCCTTTTGGTCCATCAGCATGGAAAGATACTTTTTCATGTGCATCAGAGAGTCTCAGCCTAATGGCAACTACACACAAAAGTGGATATAGGCAAGTTCAGCAGCTTTGATTTTGTCCAGTCCAATATGATGCATTCCAGTGCTGCATTAGTGGCCTGTACAGGGAAAAAAATCAATGAGGTTAACATCCAGGTCCCAGCTGAGAATAACCCATTTCATAAAAATAAACTGAAAAGTTCTCAGTCATCCCAGTAAACTCTAATTTATAGTGTTGCAGGCTCCTGACAGGGCCTATGACTATATGAACACACAGGGAAACATAGGTCAAGTTTTTGAAGGGAGAGGTGTGAGATGGGATTTCTAAATCACCAAACCATCAAGAGACTAATACCAGTAATGTCTTTCTATGAAACCAGAAATCATCAGTTAGAAGATGTGAGGAGGGAAATTAATTGGACGTGTAAGCTGCCTCAATGTGAAAGCAGCATGGAAATTCAGTCCAATGAAGCAGCAGTTAAGACACTGAGGAAAAGAAAAGAAAATATAGAAGTCATCATATAGGGCTTCTAAAAGGATGAAGGGGAATAGAGTAGCATCAGGACACAAAGCTGAAGAGACAATCTGTATTACTCAGTTTATACACCATGGATGGGAGCTGTTTGTTCAAATGCAGGAGTCAACAGTGCCCATATCTCCATTTGCTTGGCTCTCTTTGCGAGTCTGTAATGAAGATCAGGGGCTGCTTAGTATTGTTTTTCCTCTTTAGGACACAGCAGATGAATTGTGCTCTGCAAGTGCTTACTTTTCTCCACTGACTAGAAAGGGAGTGTATACCAACAGGTGGAATGTAGACACCTCCACTGTGGATCTGTGAAGTCAGAGTAGATGAATCCCATCACTGAAATGGTTGCCTGTTTTATCTGAGGGCTAAACCGTGTACTTGTTTCTTAAATGTCACTGAACATGTGCCAGGCCCAAAATATGGTGGTGGTTTTGGGGTCAGCATCATTCCTGTTGTTCAAAAGCAGATCACAGGTAAAGCAAAGCCTTCAGACTCCTGTGCTCGTGGTGCACAGTGAAGGAACAAACCCTGAGTGTGCAGTCAGACTCCCCAGCATTCATTAGGCTGTCTTTCAAAGTGCAACTTCATGTAAGTCCATAACATGCTTGTTTTTATTTCAATAAAACAGTGATTTTGACAATAACTAAGTATGTCTGGCAGAATAGATGGGAAAGCTATGAAACTATTAGTAACATTTGGACACCTCCTGCAGTGTTTTAATGCATCACAAGTTAGCACAGTATTGATTCAGTATCAAAGTTCTGAGAAACAAGCCTCTTACCAATATCTAGGATCCGATGTTGTAATTGAACTTGAAAATGTTAGATTTCCAGCATTACTGCTGAGAATTCTTCCCAATAAATGTGTGTTTTCCACTGGGGCTGAAATCACTGAAAGTGCTAGTTTTCCTCTTTTTTCCTCCCCCCCTTTTTTTTTTTTTTTTTATTTTTCTTATCATACAGGTTCCCTCTCTCCCCTCTGTATATGAAATAAACATAATGGGACCAACTCTTACATTTTACTACCTTGAATTGTGGGATGATCATTTCAAACGGCCAGGTTAGATAAATAAATCTTTTGTGGAAGGATTAAGCTCCATAGAAAGGGAAATGAGTGAACTTAGAAAATATTGTGTGGGGAAAAAAGAGAGTAGGAATCATGAGCAGTAGAAGCCTTTGTCAGTGTGTAAGAAAAAAGGAGAAAGAATGGAATGGAAAAGTGAGCCATGGCTATAACACTGAAGCACAAGGAAGAAATAAACCTTACTGCTTAAAGAAGGACTGAAAGTGTGAAAGAAGGAAGTGACAAGAAGAAGAGTGGGTGCTGGCATACCCAAAGCAGATGGTAAAGCAGTTTGCATTATACATGTCTCCTCTTTTCAGGATGTCCCTGATATTTCCATATTCCTTTTATCCAGCATCTTACATCTACAGCTATTAACCTCCAGAGTTCATCAGCAACCACTGAAGAAATACACCGTTTTAATTTCCAAAGCTCATTTTGGTTTTCCTTCTTAGCTTTAGGTCATATAAGTTTTCTTTCAGAAAACAAGATCATAAAAGGAAGTCAAGAAGTGTTTGGGTTTTTTTAAGTATCTTGGTTAGAAGGTAGTGGTTGTTGATCTATGCAGTGCACCTGCACATGCAGAGTAGGATCATTCTTTCTCATAGCAAGAGACCCTGGCAAGTGGCCTCAGCTACAACATCCTGCAAGGTAAAAGCATACTGGCATTAGACAGCTATGCTGAAGGGGTGACAGGAGTGAACTAAATAGTTAAGAGCATCACTGCCATTGTAGTAGCACCTTTTGTCAAGTTCCATCAGTAGATTTATGCAGATTGACAAAACTGCATTTTTTCAGCTGCTTCTAGTCTGGGGACTATTAATGCTGGGCATGGTATGGAGATGTGTCTCCCTGATGGCTTTTCAGAGTGCCTGGGTTTTTCTTATCTGAAGCCACGCTGCTTTTGGTGAGAGTATGTTCTGTGTGAGAAGCTATGCTGAGTGCAAAAAGTCTCATTTCAGGTAGGAACCAACAGTTATTCCTTGTCTCTGACTGGTTCATCCCATACATAGTTAAGGCCAAGTAACTGAATAGCCACAGCTATAAATAACTTGCTAATTACATGTATTTTGCTCTTCAGTTGTTTTTCCATAGCTAATTACATATAACAAATACAACATGTCAAGTATAGATAGCCTAGAAGTTATTATCCTCTTTCTTATTCATCCTAGATGGCTCCTAACCAATAAAATACATTCACAAAATATGCCTGCAAACCACAACTGGCAAAATCAGAACTTGAAAGTACAAGTACTTTAGAATACACATTTAACATGGAAGAAGAGACACTGACTTTTAATAGCTCTGTTGCACACATCAAAATGTCAAAATATTAAGAATTTCTGAACCTCTCATGATTTATAAACAACTACAGTCCAAAAAACATTCTGTTGATAGATCTGAATGTTTTGCTTTTTCAAATGCAGAAAAGCTGTTCTAAAACAACTTTGGAACTTTACATTACATTTCGCCAAATAGCACTAATTAATCTACACTTCCCGTGCTTGCTTCTCCTTTCTCATCTGTTTATGAGACATAATGTCAATACAATTATAGTTTTCTGGTTGGAAGTACCTTTGCATGAGAATTTATACTTGTAGCTGCTGTTCCTGTGATGACATAGGTCCTTAAGCTCAAAACATCATCGTGCTGGACAGTAGCAGACAAAAGTTTCGTTGTGCTGTTGGTGTTGGGACAAAGTTCCTGTCATTGCAGGAATGGTCTGAGGTGCTGCTGTTCCCCTTCAGGCTGATGGAGGGGTATGTTATTTAGTGCACAGTTGCCAATGTCTGAAACTCACATGGTCATAAACCAACCAGAGGGAAAAAGAGAACACATAACATGGGATTCAGAAATAATTCATAATGATTTAGTTTGAGTTACTATAACCCTAAAGCTCCATTAAAACCTAAAATGAATGCTATTTCCTCCTGAGAGCAGAGAACAATCTGCTGACTTTTGCCAAGATGAGAGCTATTATGGTGTACAACATGAATGCATATAAATGACAGGGTTTATATTTGCTGTTTTTCCTAATGTTAACTTTGACTGGCATGTCAAATTAAAAGCAAGAAGGAAATAAAGGAAAAACCTGCATCAGATTATGAAACTTGTAAGGAAGTGTAATTTCTAACTACAAAACACAAGACCTTCACACTTCAAACAATCCAAACAGGTTTTCTTTTAATGATTAGGTTTCACTTTTTTCCCCTTTATACTAGAGATGCATAAAGAACCACAGTAGTACTTGGAAATAATTCAGTAAGCCGGGTATCTCCTTTTTTCACAGCTCTAGTTAAACACTGGGGATGTTTTAGGCTTCCTACTGCTAATGTGTAGTGCAAGGAATGCAGGAAAATTAAAGTAGGTTGAAAATTCCTGATTGAAACCAACGTAAAAAATCAAAGACAATTTCATATCTCAGGACATGATGCTGAAACTGGCCTGAAGACTCTTGTAATAGCACTTGCAGCCTTTTGCAGGTAAACAAATAGGAAGTTGCTTTCCATTAAGGAAGACAGATGCTACAGAGAGTCTGGGTCTCCCCGGAGCAGCTGCTCCATCTAAGATCCAAATAGGTCATTTAAGCCCTGATCCCAGAATGAGAGCTATTGGGTCAAAATGTGCCTATCCAGGGACTAAGCCATGACCTGATAAAAGTGAAAAACTGGGATTTTTTATAAGTACTTAAATCATGAATATTTCAGAGGGATTTTTTTCCTGCCTCACTCTTTATATTAGATACAAAGAGCTTCAACTTTTGTTCATTTCAATTCAGCTGATTTTTGCTCCCATTGTTCTGTTCTTTTTTTTCCATTCAGATAGTTTAATTTACTTACTCTTTATACACAGAGCTACTGTGTTTATGGATAGAGAAAGGTTTTTCTAGATGTCAAATGAGCTTTTTTTAAATATTATACTCTGCAGGCATGTAGGGGATGATGTTTAAACATAGCTTTCTCTTGCCTAGGCTTCCATTCAATTGAATTTTGAATCTCCTATGAGGTAAAAAAGTTGATTATGGACCATTTTGGATAAGGTTTGGAACGCAACTGTATAGCTATTTATTGATGTGCATTATCAGAAGCATCACAAAGCAACTGGATCCAGGATGTCTTTTTAAGGACATTATTCAGTAGGGAATGGCTTAACGTTTCTAGCTTCCTGATGAATATTTGGATCGGGGAAGGATATTGCTGTGGAAGTCTGCATTACTGGAATATTATCTTTTCTCTCTTACAGAAGCTCATCAATATGTAGTTGGAAAGGCAACAACTGCCCAGCAACAAAGGAGCAGTAAGGGATGGATGGGCAGAGACAGACTGAGGGTTCACCTTTCTGTCTTGGCACTGAGCTGGGCCAGCTGATGGTGCTGGTCAGGAGGGTGGGGAGACTGGCATTTCCACTGCTCTGCATCACCTCACCCCACAAGCCTTCTCTGCCAGGGAGACTTTCACTATTGCTTTTACCAAAAGTGGCCAATGCACAGTTAGAGGCATCTCAAATGGCAACAGGAGTGAAAATTTACTTTGTCCACACAGTGAGCTTTTTAAGACATCGCAGACATGTTCAGTGTTGGGGTTTAGAAAAGGCTGGATCAAAGTTTTAATTTTGTCTGGTTTCCTTTTCCTTCACTGACACTTTAACTCGTTTCCTACTGAAGAAAATTTGAATTTATAGAACTTGCAGCTTTGGTCCTTCCCTTTGCATATTTAAAAACACCAACTTTTAATGTTCTCAGTGAGTCTAGAACATTTCCCAAATCTGTTAGTTTTGCAACTGTATTATTTCTAATTGCAAAGTCATCAGTCTCAATTCTGACTCCATTTGACTCTGTTTCTCTCTTCTTTTTTTTCTCTTGTAGCTTTAAGCTCACTCTTTTATTGCTTAAAAATCCTAGTATTTTTATTCCTCTTCTAAATCTGACTGCTTCCAAATCCCTGGAGTTCCAAGTCAATATCTTTGGTAATGACTTCATACCAAGGAAAAGGAAACAAAGCCAATTTGTGTTTTCCATTGTTGTGATAAATGCATATCTGAACTTTCAGCTGGTCTTGGCTTCAAAAGATAAAGTAACCAACTTTGCTGGGTGATGGCATGGTTTGAAGAACAAAGTGTATCATGAGAAGAACTGTGGTACCCCATCTTCTTTGTTTATTTCTCTGTGGTCAGCTGACTTATCCTCCACAAAAAGAAAAAGAGATGCATCCATAAAACTGAAACAGAAGATTGCTTTAACCTTGACATTAGAATAAGGTCCGGGCATTTGAACAGAGATTAATGTCGTCTTATACCAGGCACTGTATAAAATCCCACAAAGAAAAGCCATGTCCCTAAAGAGAGCACAGAGGTACACATGACTAAAAAGCAATTTAAATTAACCATCAGCAATTCAGGTTTTAAGGAAATCAACATTTTCTGTGAAAGACACCAAATATCATCAGGATTTTCTGTCAAGGGCTATTTTGTTCACATGCAGTGTGTGGTAAACCCTCAGTCAGAGCTACTGGTATCCGAGTATGAATTTTTGTGTGATGTTCTGTATTTTTCACACTGTTTCTTGAAGTGACTGTACTCTCCATAAAGAGAAGTGGTTACAAAGCCTTTTTCAATCTCCCCTTTCCTTCTTTCTTACCTTGCAGTTTAAAAATTGGGATTAGGCTTTGCTTTCTTAAGTTTTTGTATACTTATACCCGTGCAAATGACAATAGAACAGAACACACATGCAGTCATGAAACTGGGCGGGGGGGGAAACCCCTCAAGCAAAACTTTCTGTATTGGGAGCCTCCCAGTCCACTGGGAGTGTGTAAAACTGCATACCTGGACACACTGGTGTTGGGGGAAGAGCTGCCAATGTCCCCTTTAAAGTCTGAGTAAACTTTTCATCCAGTGTGTGCTGCCTTAGCCCCATCAGCAGGAGCTGAGCTGGCCCAGGTACAGCAGGGTCACGTATCTCTGTGTTGTGATGTAGTCACAAAAATGTTACATTAATGCACATGTATTTAAGTAATAGTAGAATTCTGAGTAGCATCCTCAGAGGATGAATTGTACTGAGAACCAGCATACTGGTGCTAAATTGTGCACTAAATTGAAGGCTTAAATATGAGGAAGCTAGTAAAAAAGATGTTAAGGTGAAAAGTGAGGAAATTAAAGTGTTGCAGCTCAGCATGGGGGCTACTTAAAAATCCCATAAAATGAGTAATAAATGACTACCCCTAGGAAAAGGGAAAAAAAAAAAAGAAAAAAAAAAAAGAGCAACTGAAAGAGTAGGATTGCAAATTAATAGGTAGAGGTAAAGGCAAAATTCTGGAAAAGATGAGCGTGTCTCTGTACCGGAAGGGAAGGTCTCAGCTTATGAAGAGGATTATAATTAATGGCAGGTAAATATGAGACAGAGATGTGGGGATACTAAAAGGCATTTTACAAAGCAAACAGCCAAAAGCATATAAGCACATAACAAAGAATTGTTTAAATCCACAAAGAGCAGGAAGCCTGCTAAAGCAGAGAGAGCCAGAGTCAGCTAAAGGACAAAGCACCAGGAGAGGGGGCAGAAGAGGAGACAGCTGTGTGGTAGCTCTCCTGGCTGCTTTTCCTGGCCATGCTCTTTCCTGATGTCCCCTGCTCTGAATACTTCTCTTTCTTCCCACAGGCCTTCTCATGCGATTTTTGGGTGTCTTTTTTAGCTATTTTAACTTGGTCTGTGGACTTTCCTCTATCACCGGGCACAGTCCATGTCTTGTGTCTCCAACTGTCCCCTGGAGAAAGGGATATTTCCCTGGGATTATTTAAGTCTGGAGCATTTCGAAAATGGAATGCCTGTAAAATCCCAGACCCAAAAGATCCTTAGGGAATTTAATCTCTATAAATGTTTTGTCAACATTTTCTTTTACCTCTTTTGTGGCTTATATTGCAATGATTGAAATGTGGGACCATATGGTATAACATAAGATATTAAAATGATAAAGAATACACAAAGCATCCTTGCAACAGCTTTGTGCATCTGCTTCAGCATCTTGGCTAAATTCCAATATGGGTTATTAGATTCCTAAATTCCCTACTCTTTAATTGTCTCTGTGATGATGTTGAATTGTTTCTATTCTAGTGTCCTGTGCATCTGTGCCTCAGTTTCCCAGCTGTACTGTCCTCTGATTAAAGAGCTGATTCAAGATTAACCCTCGAGCCCAACTGCTAAATCTTTCCGTACCAAAAAAGGCCTTGAGAACAAATTAGTGTTTTCAGCCACACTTCTGGGTTGTGTTCGTCTGGTGTCTTTGGAGGGCTAAAGTGAGTATTTCTCTCACCTTTTTGAAGAGTCTTGAACCCTAAACAGTGGCAGCCCTGCAACTCTGACACCAAGGAACTTGAAAAGTAAGACACTTTGTCATAGTCTGACATCTTAAATATTGTGTTGCTAGCACCTAATTTTTCACTAAGCATCCTTTTATATGGCAGTATCCATCAAATTTTAGCATTGCAAAATAATTTGTGAACTTTGGAGGGGAAATAATTTTAAAATAATGTATGTTTACATTGTGCAGCCTAATATTTTTCTAGTTTGTTCACCGAATATTCTGGGAGTTTTTTGTATTTAATAAGTAGAATGCTGACTTTAAGTACTTTCTTTTGCCTTAAGCTCTTGAGATATTATTCAGGCACGGAAAGTAATGGAAAATCACTAGTTAACAAAAAAACCTGTTTTTTAGATGAGGTAACTGCTTTATTGTGGAGGGTTTTATTCTCTATTACACTGCATTTAACAATAGAGATAGATTTGGGGATGAGTGAAGGGAAGTAGTTAGTGAAGATGATGATAGATTTCCTTGTGTAGCCATGAAAATGACATATAGAGACTTTTCCTTTGTACAGGAGGGAAAATAAGATGTGGTTTTGAAATGTGGCTTAAGGGAAAGGCTGCTAAAAAAAAATGCTGAAAAAAGTTAAGGGCATGTGCCAACAGTAACTGCCTGTGTTTGTTTTACTTTTGGTTAAAAAGTCATTTTAAATTGGAAAAGTAAAAATTTGCATAGTTGAGGATTTTTATAGGGTATGAAGCTAAACCTTTAGAATTTCCACAGGTTTTGAGAAAAGAGGAGGGGTTTTTTTTTTAATTATAAAACATGTGTTTTAATGGTTTGAAATAATAAGTCTAATAATGCCTATGTTTACATGTATGTGTGTGTGTCTGTATCTGCAATACCCAGGGAAGGTTAGGGTAGGAGTAAAAGAACTTCCAATAACTCAGTAGTCGTATAAAAACAAACATTAATCAGAGTAAGTTAAAATTTCACAACAGGAAATGTAGAGAGCCAAGTCATACTCCCTGTGCACCATTTGATTAACCACACTGTGGTCTGTGGAGACAAAGGATCTTCCCAACCAGATGTTCCACAGCTGCAATTGGATAGGCAAATGCTTCATTGAGGAAAGCCTGGTCATGTGGGGAAAGTGTTTGGCTGAGATCTGCAAAACCAAGGAAAGGAAACACGGAGGTCCATTAACGGGCATTCAAACAAAGGTGACCTGGAAATTTCTTTTGAGGCTTGTTATCTTTATTATTATTTTATTATAATAATTTTTTTTGCTCTGTTATGGGGAAAAGAAATCAGGGTTGTAACATGATTAGGACTTGTCAGGAGATAATGTACCTAGCCTGTGTTTCAGCCCACTCCTTGTCCAGAGTTGGTAATATTATCCCAAACATCATTTTTTCCCCTAAACAAACACAGCTTACAATCAAGCTAGAGGCCAGACATCCCATTTTTATTTGTATCTGACCTTCCCCTGAGTCAGGAGTGTTTGAAAACAGGTCAGTGTTGCATCAGAGGGTCAGATCAGAGAAAATATTTAGTTGTGCATGTGATATGTACTTTTAATGGAAATGTTTACCTAAAGCACATTATAATGTGCTGTAGGGTAGTTATGTCTTTCCTCTTCCTTCTCTTATCTCCTGTGTTACCACTGATGTAGACCAGACAACACCAAACACCCATGATGGAAATGTATCTTCTTAGTTTATACAGGCCATATTAGTGTAACAAAGCTTAACGTAACTGCTGTTAAAAGAGAGAAAAAAGCATTTATTGGAAGCACTTCATTTCCTTGGCTCCTATTTCTCATGCATTGACGACTATAACTGTTAAAAAACCACTGAGGTATTTTGTCTGTGTATCAAATTTATGAACTTCAAATTCCTCATAGAGTGGATCAGTTCTGAGCTCTAGCAAATGTTGATGGAGGGGAGGAAAAAATGATAGTGAAAATAGGGGTCACAGAGGAAGAAGTGGGCAGAAGAGTGTCCTAGACAGGAAAACACAGGCTATTAGAATTCTGTTTCTAGCTTGGGCATGGACCTCACGTTTCATCTCTTGTGCAGCTTTTTGGCATGCCTGTCTTGTTCGCATAGATGCAAATTTGTTGTCTCCTACACCACGTGGACCATGTGCTTAGCCTGCTGGGAGCAACTCAGCCAGTGATACTTGGGTCTTCTCCAACAGAAATTGTCAACTCACACCTCTGTGTTCACAGCCTGAAGACATCCTATGCTCAGTGATACCAGACTCCAGGAAAACAGCAGTAGTTCTACGGCTCGTCTCAGGCAGCCTACAAGTTTGTAATGAATCAGTGCTTCCTTCTCACACTGAACTTGAAACAGTGCAGTTCAGAGGCTTTTTAAACTCAAAGGTAGAGGGTGAGCCTTCAGAAGCATTCACGTATCTAAATTAGGGTTGGACTCTCCAAGATGTAAAGCACCCTGCATGTGGATCGTCTAGTGGCTGTTGTTCATCCTCAGTCCAGTTGGGCCATGGATTCTCAGTGTCTCGGCAACTCGCGCTACTTCTACTCAATAAAAACTATTGGCTGCAAAGCAAATTAAACACTTCAAAGCATTTTTCATGCTTCTTCTTACCTGCTCACTTTGTTCACTAAGTCTTTCACATCATAGCAGCCAGTGAATTTTTCCAGTTTAAGACCTTCCTCCCCCTTTTCTTCCCCCTCCCTCTGTTACCCTTTTCATGACATACTAAGGCTAAGAGCAGCCAGACCTATATGAGGAAGAAAATTGTGGACCAAGCCTTGCAGAATGAGATCCAGGAGATTGCACACCCTGTGAGAAACAGCAATGGCTTTTGATGCTTTCTGGTGTACTGTGTGATCCGTGTGGGACACATCAAAAATTGAATGCTGGTGAGATTAAGCTGCTGCCTGCCTTCCTGGTGTTTCCTAACTTACACTCTATGGGCACTGTAGGTCTGAACATGAGGATACTTATGGGATCCCAGAGGCATATGGTCAAATGTTCAAAAATAAGCACATTTTTGTCAATGTTGCTAATGCTTTTCTTCAGGTCTCAAAACCATTTTTCAGCCTCATCCTGGGGAAAAAAAAAAAAAGTTTTGATAATTTATGTTACCCAGATGTTTTAAAATTCAACAGCTTTCACTACTCATAAATTTAATAGCATTAAACACCTGCTGGCTCAGAGAAGTAGTTCTTGCCAAAAAGAAAAGCAGGAGCAGAGAGATACAATACTAATGTGCTCTCTTCCTTACCATCAGAGCTAAGGCTCTGATCAGGAGCCCAGTACAGCATTACTCCATGCAGAGAAAGTTTTTCTTCCTCTGTGCTTCATAGTAGAGGACTCAGAAAGCTTCTAGCTTGCCAAATAATAAAAAAAAATGAGGGGGGGGGGGGGGGGGGGGGGGGAA
>JAWWEU010000081.1:64945525-64971946 GCA_035583155.1 Acropternis orthonyx | reverse complement strand
CCCCCCCCCCCCCCCCCCCCCCCCCCCCCCCCGCAAAGACGAACCCTGGAAAGTTAAGAAATAGACTCGTCTTAGTGCTTTGCTGAAAGTCAAAAAAGTCTGATTACTGAAAACTGTGGAGAAATCTGTAATGAAACATCAAAGCCTGAGGGCTCTTGGCAGTGGAGAAGGAGCACAGGTCTGTGACAGTCAGTGTCACATCACTCAGAGAGCTGGACAGGGGATGGCAGAGGAATGTGACAGGTCTGACTGCAATAAACAGGTATCCTTCAAAACCACAGGTTTCAAAATCTGTGGAGAAACGAAGGGAAGGCTGAAAGGAAAAGTGAACTGCTGAAACAACTGAATGAGATGGGAAGTCATTAAAGAGTACAGTTTTGGAAGGAATACCACTGCACTAAAAGAAGAGAGAACAATGAGCAGAGACTTTTAACAGGCTTGGCTGAATGTAGCACATAAAAGTTTTCAGTAACATCCTTGCAAACAAAATCTTCAACATGCTGTCACTGGGTTTACAAGCCCTTTATTTCCTTATTAATGAGCATTTGAATGGGTTTTTATTTATATAATAGTTGCTGAAAAGGAAGAACATAAACAATGATTCAGAGAGAAGTGAGAGTTACCAGATTGCTGTGGGTGAGTTGCTGATAAAGAACTGGAGAAGAAAGATTCTGCTGTCCATGATAGACTTTGAAGGCTGGCAGCAGGGAAGTGGAGCACATTTTAGGAACAATTTTTGTAGATGTTCCTGCTATATTTTGAAGGAATGGCTTAGTGATCAGGCCATGTTTGTAAGATGGCATTAGCAAACAAATTGAATAGAAATATTTAAATTTGGAGTCTGACAGAACAGGCAATCATCTGACTTCCATGAGACCATAAGAGTTGAAAAACTATTTGGTTCAGACACTGCAAGCAACTTGGAGTGTGGATTATAAGCACGACCCTCTCCCAGCAGACAGTAGTGGATAGAGCCAGGTGACTGCTTTCTCATACCTCAGCCCTTGCAGAAGGACTGAACTGAAGCACCACTGCTCTTTAGGAGCTATTAGGACAAATCAGTGTGAACCACACACCTCAAAACAAGTAATTTATGTGAATTAATTTTTCCAGTGTAGTTTACAGTGGTTCTGTGCTTGTACATTGTATCTGATTTGTGAGAAGGAATAGTCCTGAGGCTTTTGTTTCAAGAAACATCTCCAGGTAGAAGCTATAATAATAATAATAATGTTTCACAAATAAGAGGCAGTTTATGTTCTGCTCTTGGAACAAACCAATAATCTACCTCAGACTCCAAAGGGAAATGTATTGTTAATGGAAAAATTGTCTTCATCCTCTTTCTATTTAAGGCAGCCTTTGCTGTCAGTTTATCACGAACACATAAAGGTCTAATGCAGTACGGATTACACTGTATAAAATTGAGAGAGCAGCAAGAACTCCAGGTGTTCATTAGTGGATTGGCTATTGTGAAAGGCCACTGAGGAACTTCATCTGTTCTGTTCCCTCAAAGACTTCCAGTCATTAAATAATTTTCAAGGGAGTCATATCAGCAGAATCTGTTGTGTTTTATAAAATCTTTCCCTTCGAACACTATGGGCTGAATTTGCTACTGGCATCGGATAAACACTTTCACTGCAATTGCCCCCACTTATGACACTTCTGGATTTAGGCCCCTGTCATTGTGCATAAGTGTTGAGAGGGCCACTCAGGTGGCAATGATACATGAGGCCTTAAAACTGTATTGTCCTGTGCCTAGAAACAGAAGTAATGGTCAGTTTTGCATTACTCTAACATTTTAAAAAGTAAATTGTATTTTTGGATTGTATTTCATTCTTACTTTTTAATAAAGTGTAACAGACGCCAGCCTTAAAACCACACTTATAGAGTTAGCTTTTCCATTTATATAAAGAAAGACATATCTTTTCCTTCAAAAAATATGCATTTATGCTTGCCACTGCAGCGATCTGTGTCCTGCCACCTATTGTGCCTTATGCTGTAGAGAAATACCATATCTGCCAAGAGAGAAATCCAGCATTGATGTTGTTCAGAACGTCAGAATAGCTTCAGTCATAGCTAAATAAGAGGCTGGACACTTATTTACTTTGTTCTGATTTTTGTTTTGTTCATTTGTGCATGCATCTGGATGTGACTGGGTGGGATTTTTACAATGTTTTTCATCACCTTAAAAAGAGGAATGGTCCTCTGGGTCACCCAAAGACACCTTGTTCCCTCTCTCCAAGTCTGTTTCACTCTTTCTACTCCTGACCCACCATCTGCTCTTTGCTTTAAGGTACTTACCTTGCCTTATTTTTTCTTTTTTTTTTTTTTTTTTTTTTTTTGATTATTTTTTTCTTTTTTTTTTCTTTTTGTTTTTTTTTTTTTTTGCATAATTTTTTACATTTTAGTTGTACGAAGTTAAGGACTTATTTTCTGTAAGAAATATAGAGACAGTTTCTTACAGAAAACCAAGGTACATTTTGTATTCTTGATCATCAAAACAGTTAAGTTTAAGGATGTGAAGAATAACATTGCCCTTAGAAGCAAGCACACAAAGGTGGACTAGCTACTATAAAAGTTTGGTTGTCACTTTGGTTGTCATTTCCTTTCCATTTTCAAAATTGCCATTTTCTGTTTAAGTCAGTGAAGCCATTCGTTGTAAAACCATGGAGACAAAGAATTTTATCTTGTTAGTGAAATATACAGTTCTTAAATACAGACTCTTCCAGAAATGGGAAGATTTTTGATATTATTACCGTTTCTTAAAAGAAATAGTTTCTGAAAGCAGCCTTAAATGTAGATATATCTGCAGTGAGAGATCCCGATGATAAAAATACAGAATCTTCCTAACTTTTTAAGTCCAAATGATACAATGCTAAATATTGTTAGAGCTGTTTTTAACTACTCTTTTCTAAAACAAATAATCAGTCAGGTAGTGAAAGGACAGAAGGCTATTTTCAACTTGCATGCCTTCATGAAGCTCCTGCCTCTTATTGGCTTAAAGTTCACCAAAATACCACAAAACCACCACGCCTCTCCTTTTTAATCAAAAGACTTACAGTTTCTTACAAGATCAGTTTTTAGGAAATAATCATCAGGCTTTCTAATTTTTTTATTCAGAATGGTTTTTAATGCAGTCTAAAACATGATCTTCTCTTACAAAACCCCCAACTGCTACTTTTTTGTTCATTGTGTTAAAACATGCAGTACAGAGGGCACAACCTTTCCTCAGTCTTTGTTGTCACAGGTGATGACACTGCCGTTTGAGGCCGAATTCAGTCCTTGCATTACAATGAGAGATGGGAGAACATGCCTTTAGGGAGAAAAGTGTTTTGGATCCCTTAAAACTTTTTGATTAGGCTTCTCTTTCATTGTATTAAAAAGCAAGACTTTTCAACTAAGATAGGAAGACAAACACAATATATTGAGCTTGATTTCACTCAAAACAATTATACTGAAGCGTATTTGTATTGGTAGAAGACCTCAGCCATACAAGTGCTGTTCTGGTTGACTTTCTAGCTCTGTCAGGGCAGATCAATTCCCTACTTCTCACAGTGCAGTGAAATTACAGTCCTGACAACAGAATATATACTCTTGAAAGTACAGACATGAAGCTTAATCAATAACTGCATTATTGTTAATAATTTCCTAATTAGGTATGTACATTTATGCTGATAAATGAAAGGGGACTTCATGGCAGTGGTCCCTGGTTTCAAGACTTGTGGCACCGTAGCATAATTTAATGCTAAGTAGAATTCTTTAATTAGTTGTCACTTTAATAATTTCACTTCAATACTTTCACTTCTCTTATTTTGAATCCTTAAAGACATTGATTATTTGCACTTAACCCAATGCTAAACCCACTTAGTACTAGGTCCAGTGTTAAACTTTTGGGCAGTGCCAGCTGCAAGTGGAGTGCAAAGTCTCAGGTTAGCTGTTTTCTCTGTGTAGTTCCTGTCTAAAGAGGGGCTCATACAATGGGCAGAATAATAGCAAAAAGAGGGAGAACTGCAGCTAACCAGAGAAAAATTCTCAATGAAACATTGTTTTTAACTCCTACCACTTCCCAGAGCTGTGGTGTCAGTATCATCTCCACAGGACCCACCAACTGGCACCCTTCCCTGAGGGCAGGGGCCCAAAAGAGTTTCTCTCAAAGGTCTGAGCTGGGATAACTCTCATAAAGCATTGCCAGCAGGTTGAATTAACCTTTCATAAATTAGCCTTGTGATTAATGTACTCATCCAGGTGCAGAGCTCTGTAATCCACTATTTCCAAAGGGAGTGTGCAAGCACATCTCCCACGTGAATGCCTTAAATCCCAGGCTGCAAGGAAATAACAGCTTGACCATTCAGGTGGAGGAGTGTCACTGGGCAGCAACCAGAAACTGGACAAAAATCAGGGGTCTGGCTCATAGATAACATCTTATGGGATTGTGCTTATTTATCTTGCATGCTTTGTTTATCAGACTGTAGATGGATGTCCTGTTCTTGATCTCTGTTCTCATAGTTCTTCACATGCATTAAATTAAACTATAACAAACTAAAAAGCAAAAACAATTTTGAGAGCTACGCACCTTGTTTCAGTGGCTCCCCCAGGGGAAAATGTAGCAGGTCTCTTCAGAGCTTGAGGACCCTGATAATTCTCACAGAGGAAACCATGGGCACACAGCACTTTCAAAAACAGAAAATCGTGTTTCATGTTGCATATGCCACAGTAAAGGTACAATGCTGGCAATATTTGCAAAACTCCTTGGACTAAGGAGCTGACGGTGTTTAGTCCTTCCTGAAAGATTGGCAGGTTCCCCAATAAAAGGATTTGGAATTATTAGCAAGAGTGTTGCCAGGGCTTGCAGGCCTGGTATCCCTAAATAAAGATCAGTGCCTTCTGAGCTAAAGGCAGAAACCTGGGGAGATCATACACACTTTTGTCCAGTGCACAGGACTTGTGAAGCTGACTAAGTGAACATTTAGCAAGGATTATTTTTTTTTTTTCTTTTTTTTTTTTTCTGATCATCTTATTTGTCTAGTTGATTTATCTTCCTGTCCTCCTTACACTGTCTACACTTTAATCTCTTTCTAGTTTATGGGAACTATAAAAAGTCTTTTACAGTGAGATATTTACTTTATTTGAATGCAAATTAAAACTTTTATCTTTCAGTTACAGGCCAAGGATTGCAAAATAATGCTTGTTTATAACTTGAAAAACTAATCTTTCCTCCCCTGTAATGCCATGTAAATTGTTCAGACAAAGTAGAAATGTACAGTTAATTTTTGCCAATCATTTATATGTTTTATATGTTAATTTGCTGAAGTAGATAACAAGACATAGATGGAGTTAGATGAGAATGATATGAAACTACAGTATGCTTTGCTGCTGCTGTCTCTACATAAACACAATCTTAGGCTCAACCTCCTTGTGGTGGTTCCACTGAAATCAAAGTTTTTGTCTGGTTCATATTTTTAAAGTTATGAAAAGATGAAATGGAATTCACAGAAAGAGGGAAAGAGAGACAAAAAGAAAGAGAGGGAGAAGAGGAAGAGCACATTACCTTTACACAAATATGACAACACAGATGATATTTTGAGGCTAGACAAAGAAGCAAACCACATTTCCCAAATGCTGACCATGTTTCAGTCTGGGTGTGTGAGCTTTCCTCTGTGAGTACCGTGCTTTTATATTTTGTCTTTTCCTTGCAATGTGTAACTGCAATTATACCCAGAGAGAGAGGAGTACTTCCCTTCTCCCACAGCTTCTCTAAACAGCATTACTTTCTACCTCTGGCAGCCAGAGCTGAGGCAGAAGTGAAGGATTGGCCACCTATGAATTCCCAGACCACTTTGGGAATAAACTAAGGAATTATATGTGCATCTCTGGATGTGCACATCAGAAGAGGTAAATGGAGAAGAAACACTGAATATCTTAATTTTCACTGAAAAAGATTGTTAGTCCAGTCACACCTTTCTCACATGCAATGACACAGAATAGAGGGCCCTAAGATTTCTTGTTGCCCAAACAGGGAAGCTGTAAGAGGTGTATTTGTTCATTCACACACTGAGAAATTAAATAGAGTCTCAAGGTCAAACCAGTAACTCTGGCTTGATTTAGTTCTTAAGGGCTAATCAGACCAATTAGTGATGGAAGAAAACATGTTCTTAAAGGTCAGACGCCTTCAAATCACATCCCTTTTCTGTTTTACCAGTGTTGTTATTAGCTGACATGGAACATTTTTAAAGCTCTAAGAGCAGCCCTCTTTAAGAAGTGAAAGCTACTTTTGATTGCCAGCATTCCGGTTGTGAGTTTGGTATTGTCTGCTTGCCAAGCGAGCAGTTAGGTCAGCTGAGGAAGAAAGAATTGTCACACTGATAACATAGCCAATATCCGCTGCCTTATGCCTAAGAGATATTGGCTCAGCTGAAATTTTTCTTTTCCATTAAAGAATTGAAGTGTGATGTTTTATAATCCCAAATTCCCTGCAGAAATTGGACAAAAAAACACTACTGGTTTCTTTTCAAAAATTCTTAGTGGGTTGTCGCAGCATTGAAGGCATATTCTCAGCACAGAACATGACAACTTCTGCTGTGTAAAAACTCCGTTCATGGGTTTGTCTGCGTTTGGTAAATTCATTTGTTGGACATTAAGGTCGCTGCTGAAGAACACAAATCAAAAACTTCAGAAAGAATAGTGAAGTTACAGGCTCTGTTTGCCTTTCCCATCCTGGTCCCATCCGGCTTCCTTTAAGTCAATCAAAAATAGTATTTGAAGTGAAAGTATGTGGGGTTTTCCTTTGCAGAAAAAAAGCAATGAATGTATAATGCAGCAGTTTCTCTGTGCTTCTTGCAGGACAGGCAAATCTCAGGAAAAAGTTTTTGTTTGTTTGTTTGTTTGTTTTTTGTTGTTCTTGAAAGTTTTTTGCTAAAAAAAAAGTTTTCATAACCAAAATTTACAGAAAAAGAAAGTTTAATCCACTGACAGCTTTAGGAAGTTCTAGCAAGAAATTCAGGCTTTCACTTTGAAATAATTTTGTGTAGCTTTAAAATGTGTCTTAACTGAATTATTTGAAGTTGAAAATACTGGAATTTATATTCAGTAGAAATGTTGATCCAGGATTAAGAAAAAATGCTATAATTTGGAAGGAATCCTCTGTACGTGAACTAATTTATTCTCTCGGAAAAAAAAGAAAACAAAAACTAGCATGTACCCTGTAAAATCTCTCCTCAAAAACTGTGGTTTGTAGATAGTTTCTGCTGGAGCTTTTCTTGATCACTGCTTTATATAAACTGTCTTGATTCCTAAATAACTTGAATGGACAGGAAGGGGACTAGGGAATACAGATACAATCTTAAAATATTGTTTCTGCTAGTGCTGTAAGAGGTGGTTTGGTTCATTTTGACTGATATACTTTTATGCTCTGTTTTGAAGCACTTTAATTTGAAGCTTGAACTGTGAAATAACAGGACCAGAGGAATTTCCCTTTTGGTTTTACAGCTTCCCAAACTAAGTCATTTGGGTAAAGATCTTAAAACCCGGCGCCAGTATGTGGCTTTACTAATAGTATCTACGTGATCATGTCATTCCTGAGAAAGGCATGTTTCAAATAAAAAGGAAATGTCAACCTTGAGTATTTTTTATTAAATCTCTTTTCTTCTCTTCTTCAAGTTCAGCTTAAGCTGACCACTTCCTTTGTCTGGTTTATTTTTATTAGAAATGAGCAGATTCATTAACTGTGCAACTTGGTGGTCAGGCAGCGACTGGATATGTCCAATAATGGGTAATAGCTGTATTTTTCATTGGGAGACCAATGTTTGCTTTGGAGATTGCCTGGGGAACAGATGTAATCTGAGACGGCACTGTGTTTACCTCTTGTTTCACTGATATGCTGAGCATGTTTGAAACCAGTGAGAAAGAAAAACAAACATTTCAGAAGAAAGTACCTGCGAGCACTCACTGTCTCCCCAGACTGCCTTGTCCCTGGGCTCCAGCCAGAGACTCCACTGAGAGGGCTGCACACACATGCACATGAACATGCACGCACACACATGCACATGTGTGTATTCCATGGTACAGTCGTGGCCTCAGCCTTTCCAACCGATCCAAAGGTTCACTTTTCTTGCTAAGAGCGTGACCAAGCACTGGCACAGGTTGCCCGGAGAGGCTTCATGCTTGATGCTACTCAAAAGCAATTTGGACACAGTCCTGGGGAACCAGCTCTAGATGGCCTTGCTTGAGCAGGTGGCTTGGACTAGATGGCCTCCAGAGGTCTCTTCCAACCTCAACCAGTCTATGATTCTGTGTGTATCCAAGCCATTTGATGAACTGCTTGTGGACTGATGCAAGCCAGCTACTTGTCAAGGCTCAGCAGGTCAAGGCTATTGTTCAATGTTTGTCTGCTCATCAGAAAGCTTTCTTGATTTACATAGTTTCATGCAATGGGTTTAGTTTTATTTCTTTTGACTCCTGTTTGTGCTTTATTTCTTGTCGTTCCAGAGGTTTCCATTTTCTACATGGATGTTTTTGGTAGTCAAGGTCATTTGAAGTAGTAGTCCCAAAGGTGACTCAGAACACTCTGAGGAGCATGAACAGAAGGATTCCAATAATATTTATAATATTAAAATAATTATATTCTTGTCTCATCATGGCGTTTTCAATGTTGTTTTCCCTGTCAAATTGATTAAATTTCAGCTTGTAGTTTTTATGCTATAAAAAGCACTAATCTTTGGTAAAGAAAGAGGAAGTGGATGGGGAACTGAAAACAATTCATACTGCCCATTTTCCAAAGCTGTCTCATTACACTTTAATTGTTTTTTCCAAACAGTCTTCCTGTGGCAACAGAATAAAACATTCATCTCAGCTTTGCACAGTTGCCAACATGTATACTCCATTTTAGTCTTGGTAGAAATTGCTATGGATGTACACTCTGGAAAGCATTGCCCACTTCTATGGGATAATGAATGGCTCCCAATGAATATTCAGTTGTCAGTGTGTTTCTTTCATGTGGTTCTAGCAGGCACTGGTCTTATTTAATATGTCATGGAGAGGTAAGTAGTGACTTGTCACTGGGGCTGTTCAAAATCTACAGGGTTAGTTTGTGTAATGGCTTGTGAAATTAAACCTCAACGTTCTTTCAATAATTGGTAACAAGTCACATTTTCCAAGGGGTAAACTCTTCAAAACACTCTTCATTTCTACTTCTGCAAGGTGGAGTGGGAGGAAAGGAGAAAGGTCAGGTCTAAGGACAGAATGAATCATCCTCTGTTACAGACAGGTAAAGAAAACTCCACCTAAGACCAGCCTGTCACTGATCTCTCTGTGACACTCTGTATAGTGTTTTCAGAATGTCCCTAGGAACAGAGATCCCCTAGCTGTGAGCTTTCCTGAGCAAACAGAAGCTTTTGCTGAGTAAACACCATGTCACTGTCATGGTACTTAGCAGATTTTGAGGCGGTTCTGCAATAAATCTGGTGTGTATTGCGTCCTGGTGGAGAGTAAGCTGCAAACCTAAGCTTTTAAACGAGCATTCCCCGCAAGTGGAATCTTGGTTTGCTATAGGAATTTTGCTCTGCTGGATGCTGAAGTGGTAAACTCCCTGCCCATGAGGAGCTGATACACCTGTATTATTTTCTATTGCAAGCCCATTCCTATTTTTCCATTTTATTACAGCTAAAAAAGCTGAAACTGGGTGAAAAGGGAATACTGTGAGTCAAGCTGCTTCTTAGGACCTTCACTGGGGCTGATGTTTTTTAGTTGGCCATTTTCCCAGTAAAACCATGAGGATTCAGGCCGGACCACTAGATGGAAGAGAGAGATGAGAGAGGAAGTGTTCTATAGTGGGGACATTATTCTCACTATAAGAAACAAAGATTCAATCTAGTTATAAACACAGTGCATTTGTATGATTGTTCCTATCCTGTCTTTCTGGAGTGGGAAAACACTTCTCTGCTTAAAGAACAAGGAAGCACAGTTCCTCCTCTCAGGTTCAGTGGCAGAACTGATGCCAAGTGCCATAGTTCTCACTAGCTGGGTCTACTCTGTTGTATTACAGGCTCCAGGGATGTGCTCCTGAGTATTCCATTTTCTAGCTAGTAATACTGCACTGATGTCTGTACTGTCATGGTCTTTTGGCTGGAAGTCAGGAGCTGGCAGGTAGGGTTCCTACCTGACTTCCCAACTGGTGACTCCACTATTGTCTGCAGGTTTACCAACAAAGAGAGGTTTTGGACTGGCAGTGAAGAAGGAGAGTTGTTTAAAAGGAAAGGGAGATGATCAAAGAAGACAAGGGCCTGGCAGAGGCATTGGTGTTACCAGTCCTGTTACTTTGAGGAAGATTTTGCCTGTATTTGCACAGCTAGCTTTACTCATTGGAATCTGTCACGCCAAGAGGTTAAATTCACCAGTGCCTCACCATGATAACGGTGTTTGGAAACTTCCTCCAAAGAACTGTTAGTCATGCTCATTTAGTCTCATCAGTAGCCTGTGTAAGCAGTATGTGACAGCTAAGAGCTCAAGGTTAATGCTTTCCAGTAACTCAGATATGTTTGGGTAGTTTAGAGAGCAGAGCCTTTTCTGGGCCCAAGTCATGCCAGTTTGAGGTGAAGAGTGCACAGCACTATTATATACTGATTGTTGTCCTTCCCTTTTTCACTCTTGTGGAGCCTCACATGTCCCAAACTCACAATGTGTTGACACAGAAGGGTGGCTGCCAGTGATGGAAAAAACACTGATTTGGGTACAATGTAAGTTCTCCTGTGACGAGCTCATAGTAAAGGTGCCTTTCTGGAGATGCTGCAGGTGTTTGTTATATCAGTACTAAGCTCAAGTAGTGTGCACTGAGCACAGAAGCTAAGAATTGTAGAAGTATTTAATGTATGGGATTCACGAGCCTTAAAAGCAAATCAACACACTGGATATTCTTATGGCAAATGATATGGAAGCATGAAGGGCTTTGGGAGTGTGTCTGCTCAACTAGCAGTGACCAAGCAATTCCTAGACAATATGAGGTGTTATGGATATGTTTGTCTTTTCATCTTCTTCTGTTGTTAGAATTATTTGAGAAAAATTTTACAGGAAAGTTGTGGTGGATTGCTTTCCTGTGTCACAGGAGGTGCTCTTTCACACATTCAGTCTGTTTGACTGCAGACTGTTGAGTAACTCCTCTTCCCAGTTCCTTAAAGTAAAAAATGAATGTTAAAGGCAATGTTCAGATAAAGGTTTTATTCTGAAGTCACCTGAATATTTGAATCCCTCTGTCAGCTCTGTTGTAGTTGGGATTTTATGGAACACTGTAACCTATTGAGCTTGCTGGTATCTAGATGCTGTTTAATAATTTTGTAGCTTATCTTTCCTTAAGGAGACATTCTAGACAAGTAATGCTGAATTGCTTCATGTGGTTGAATACAAAATCATTGTCACATTTAGGTTTGGAAGGCACATATGAAATAATTTCAGGGAAAAAAACACTGGGATGAAACGGAGTCCAGGTGATTATAGTAATAATTATGATATTTGAATAAATACAGAGTACAGCACATTATTAAATGGCAGGTGTTCTTTTCTACAGCTAAATTTTTGTCAGTTTCAAATTAAAACCAAGGTCAGATTTCTGGACTGACTTACATCCCATGTGATTTCATTAAATGCAGAATGAATCCATGGCACGTAACTTGGCACTGAAGTTAGTTTTCAGTATGTGGTTTTACGGTTCAGGTGCAAAGTCCTGCTCTGGCTTGTGTGTATATAAAGGTTATTATGCCTTGGACTCTACTTCTTTTCTTTGTTTCAAAATTTAGCAGATCAGCTGAACTGCTAATTTTCTCAATTCCCCTCTGCTCCTTCCCTTTAATTCTTCCTTTATTGAAAACAGGTTCATTAAAAAAAACCCCAATTGTTAGCTCTGAATGAGGGCTAAGGTCAGTTGGCAATTTTAGAAAATTAAATCAAGCAAATGAATCATATTTGCAAATTGGCTACTTGAGTGTACGTGGATATTTGACCAGCCTTCTTTTTCCAATGTCCAGCTCAGTAATAGGAATGGGTAGCTGCCATTCATGCAATGGCAGCAGGAAGGCAAGAGAAAGAAAGTTCTTTTCATTTTACTTTTCTTCTTTCTCTATGTAAAACACAGTGACAAAAATAAGTAAAACTGATAAACCTTCTGTCTCTGCAGGTATCCTGTAATTAGGAAATGTTTCTTTTTAGTAAATTTCTTGGGTGCCTAACAAAACACACCTAGCATTAAATTCTTACACATGAGAATCTTTTGTTAAAAAGCATCATTGCTGTACTTCATATACGCAGAGAATCAAGTAATGCTGGAGCTCTATTGTATCTAATTGTAACAGGTTATTTTATGTGATTATATTATTCATTGTTAAGATTGTTCTTGCCTCTGACGTCTGAAGTCTTCAAAGGCTCTTACTGTGATAACAATGATTTTGTATTTGTTCTCTCACATTTCTCTAAAAGGTTACTGACACATCCCTAAAAAAGGTACGCACCTTGTACATCTCTTACAGTATGTGAATGCTCAGCAGTCAGTTTTGAGATGCACAGTTAAAGTAATAAAGCAGTTGCCTGTTTTCATTTAGTTTTTAAATATCAGGTGACCTCAACCAGCTTTCTGGCCTAACAATCTGCCAAATGTAATTTTAAACTTAACTAAACACTTTTCTGAAGAAATATTTATAGGGCTGTATGCACAAGTGGCACCTATTGGCTTTTAAGACTCTGTCAGAGGGAAAAAGCTGAACAGGTGAACGCAACAGGGCAGATTGTGACCTGATTGTTGCACTGGACTCCTCAAAACCAGTGCGGCAACATGGAAGAAATACCTGCAGAAATTGTTTAACCGCTTGCCCATGTAATTATTTCAAACCTGCTTTTCAGGACTCGGTTCCTCTATGCTTGTAGTCTTTGGGAATGTTTTTTTGGTTTTCAGTGGAAAAAGATCTGGATGATGAAGTGAAGCTTTTGGATAAGCAGCCTTCTCTGACCTCTAAGAACGTTTGGAAGCACTGGACTCACTTGTAAGCTGCTGTGCAGAGGAAAGAAATTCTGAAGACCTGAGGAGGTCCTTAAATAAATGGTCTCATTGAGACCACCGAACTTGCCTAACTGTGCTGCAAATACCAGAAAATCCCCTTTCTCATGGGATTTCCAGTGCTTTGGGCTTCCAGTTAAGTTGAAATTGCTGAATGTTTGCCTTCTGTGTGTCTGCCATTCTGTTTTCCATTTGCATCCAAGGAAGAGATGGGGCACTTAAAGGAAGCAATATGAGACCTGCTTTTCAGTGCCTTCATGTTTGATACTTGTTTTATGCTGGCTCTACTACTTTTTGTTTGAAGCTTTCTCCACAGATGCGCTGTCCATGACACCCCCTTTCCTCTGTTTGTGTCTCCTTAAGCCCTCACACCTTTAAAGCCTTCTGCTAAATAGGGATGAAAACACCTGAGAAATAACTAGAAACATCAGCTTCATTTCCTTAAGAAGCCACGATGAACTTGTAAAACTTTTTAATAGCCATAATTGGTGTGCATATATGTATAGATTATTTTAGCTGAATTAGTCCATGCATTTGCTGTTACGAGAGAATTAATCAAGTGAGGCTGACCCTGCTTTGATCAGGAGGTTGGATTGGGTCTCCTCTGACCTGAACTGACCTATGATCCTGTGGTCTAACAGCTTGTTTCTGTTCCCAGTTCCTACTGCTCTAGTATTGCTCCTATGCAGAGAGATGTGAACTGGAGGACAGCAGAGTATTTGACAGCAAGAGCTGAAATGCCTCTCTGAGCTGTGAAAATGTCTCCTTATCGCATGTATTTGGAAGTTATTCTGACTGTAATATTAATGCTTCCTTGTCACTTAATTGTATCTTTCTTTCCACTAGAACTACACGCTGTGGATGACACCTGTCCCCTGGCTGCCCTCAGCTCATTGTTTATAGGACTTGTGTTATGAAAATTGCATATCTGGTTATATTAATGACAAGAAACCTGGACTTTGAGATATGATGGGTAATATAATGAGGGAACAGCTAAGCAGAAGGAGTATGAAATTCAGTCACTTGCAATATATTTTTTTTTTCTTTTTTCATTTGGCTGAGTTCATGCTGAAGTCCATGGGTTTGTTTTAGCCCTTTTGGGACATAGTTCAGCACATTATTTATACAAAGTTACTTCAGTGGCTGATTGTTATTAATTACCACTGAGTTCTTTGCAAGTCAAGCTAGACTCCAAAAGAAATTTACTTTCCAAAGTCATTAGGAGTTAATGTTGCAATGTGTGTTGCCTGCTGTATTGTATTCTTGTAACAACATTTTAAAAAAAAAAGTTGATTTGCTTGAAAACCTTCAAACCTTTCTCTAAAATGTGGAAAACTTTAAAAAATTTATTAGAAAAGACAGGCCTTCCTCAACTCTGTGTGTGCTTTACTGGATGAAAAGAATAATGGCAAAGACTCAAAATGGCTTTTCTGTTACTCTGCTACTTTTTTGGCTGAAGAGTCCTCGTTGAAAGTAGAAGGCAAGTTTGAAGAGAGTTAGACTGTATTAGGTAACTTAGACTGTAGAGTCACCATCTATACACCTGCAGCAAAGATTCCTTTCACACTATCTTAAAGAGATGTTCTTTGGTTTACAATAGATCTGAAAATTCAATTTCACCTTGTCTACATGTGACTGCTTAATTTCTTTTTTAACCTGCATCTTTCAATCTTGTTTCTCTGCAGAAGGAAATCTGACGAGTTATCAAAAGATTTATGCTTTTTTGACTGTAAAAAAAAATATAATAAGAAAGGGAATAACTGCCTGATAACAGATTTTCGTGATTTAAAGGTTTCTGACAACTTATGTTTTCTCTGAAGTTTCACAGGGTGGGTTTTTTTGGGGGGGGAGAGGGGGTTGTTTTTTTTTGTTTTAGGGTTTTGGGGTTATTTTATTTTATTTTATTTTATTTTATTTTATTTTTTTGTTTAAAAAACACTAAAATACTGTAGCCCTGGTTATGGACTGCATGCTAGGGTAAGGTGTTTCATCAGAAGAACAATCATAATGCAAAGTGTGTTTTCCTCAAGATACCAGGTTTTCCAAAATTACTCTGTTGTTGCATTTCTTCATACACTCAGACACAAGGCCATCAGACATTTTCTTTGCACATTTACAGCTTAATTAAACACTTTCCTTCCCCCTAGAAGGTACGGGAATATCTACCCTACTCTTTTTAGTGTTCCTGGAGGTGCTGCCAGGAATGGTAAATGGCAGTGAAATGTCTATATTTGTAACTTACACTTCTTGATAGTACTGCTTTTTTACACATCTGGCTATGGCTTTACCATTGAGTGCTGGATCAAAGGTTGAAGGAAAAATTCAATGACCTTCTGGCCTTTCCTTACCTATTTCCTGTAAGGGAGTTACCTTTCAGCCCACTGTGAGTCTCTTCAAAAATTTTGTTGTGACACTATGCCTAAAATTCAACTATCACGGTCTTTAGATGAGCAAATTTTGAGGTGGCGAGTCTGCTTAGACTCGTTCAGAAGACAGCTGTGATTCTATGAAGACATCACAGGATTAAATTCTATTTCCTCTCAATGGGTACTGCTCATCAGCCATCACAGTTCTTAATTCCCCAAGGTGTAAGGCAACTTGTACACACTGCTTAAAAAAATAAAATACCTCTTGCAGCCACCTGAAGCCAACAGCTCTCCACAGGTCCTGTTCCAGGCTGGCTTCCCTGTACCCAGGGCTAATGATGTGGTGGCTCTTGAGGTGAGGTCGATTGGTGATAGGAGCAATGCAAAGGGGGGCCCTGACAGCCATTTAACACGTAATCTATTCCTTACACTACAGGGCTCTGAGCTGTGCACACCAGGAGAGCTTATTCCTGGTGTCCCTGTTGTGTTATTTACCTCTGCTCTGAGCAGTTAAGTCCACCATAGCCATTTAGTAAATTATCAGTTTTCTTATTGGCCCTAAATTGCGCCTAATTAAAAATCTGACCTCCACAAAATAGTTCTCTTCCTAAAGACAGAACATAAACAGGAAAAATCAGCTAATTGCTGCAAAAACTGCTTTTGTGGCACTGTAATTGGACCTCGATGAAATGAATGAACCCACTGGGGATTCCCTAATGAATGTTTAACTGCAAACAGTAGTCGGGCACTTAAGCAGCTAGGCTGATGGTCCCTAATGAAATCAAATGAAATCAAATAAAATCAAATAAAAGAATCTGGCACTTTACTAACCAGATTTCTTGGCATTGGGACACAAAGATAATATGATTCTGGGTAAATAAAATGTAAAGAAAAGTTATTTGTAAAGCAGTGAAAACTTAGCCAGTCTTGCTTGGATTTTCTTTATTTTTTCTACTGAAAAAAAACACACCCCCATGGAAAACTCTATATAATATATTGAACCTTTCTAAAGTGCTCTCATTTATTTTTTCTCTTTACCTAAACACACTAAAACCTTTTTTGTTTTCTGTTAATCTCATTCTCTGACTTTATTTTGCAATGCTTTCCAGAGGCTAGCTGTGGAACTGCGTGATGTTGCCAATTGGTTAAAATGCTTTTCATTTTTCCAAACCTTAACAAGGAGACAAATTCTGATGTCCTCAGTAATATGAGCTGTGCTTTGCCTCCAAACACCTATTCAACATGATGTGTAAAAATCTGGCCTTAGCATGTAACTTGTCATTGAAAAGCAAGTCATTAAACCTGACCAGTACAGGATCTTAAGATTCTATTAATGGATAAGGCAAGCTTAAAGAATCGAGGACATGGCACCATCACATAACTTTGTGTATTATTTTCATTATTATTGTTATTATTATTATATTTTAACCTCAGTTGCGCAATGATGGGATCTTGTAAATAATTTAGAGTATGGATTGCATAAGTTAACAACTTGCAAAACAGATCTTGAGTCTGGAAGTTTTTAACTCCAGTTAAAAATACTTCATGATATTCCACTATTGAGTTGTAGCATTGATGACATGAAAATCAGGTGAGCTGCAGTTTCTTTTTTATTTCAAAACTTTAAAATCTTTGCTGAAACTTTGTGAGGTATGTGTTATTTTGCAAGTTTTGCAATTTATCCAAGTGAGAATTGGAGAAAATTCAATTTAATCATGCACTGCCAGATTTATTTAAATAGGAAAAAAGTGCTACTTATCATTGTGTCCAACATTCAAATACACATAGTTTGTTTACATATTATAAATAAAATTCTGCTGCAATATGTTTTCAGAATTATGAGTTAGAATATCTGCTGGCTGTTTCTTGATGTATGTGATAAATGGACATTCAATCTTCTTATTAACCACATGTAGCATTACAATTATTTACCATTGCCAATGAAAATATTTTTCATGAGTAATTAATACAAACAGAATGAATTTTGCAGTAAAATTTATCTTCTAAACAGCACAGATAGAGCATAGTATAACTCTATCATGAAGTAGTATATGTAACTTGATGGATTTATGAAAGAACTGTGAAATATGAAAGCATTATGTGCATGGCAGAGGGGCTGGTTTGAATCACAGCTTTGCATACTGAATGAAGAGCCACGGTATAGACAGGAACCAGTGTTTATGGTCATGATGGTAGAAGTTGCTAATTAGCCATTGCTAAGGACTGAACAGTTAAGCTGAGCTGCTTATGTGTTTCTAGAAGTAATCATTGAAACTGAAGAGGAAGAAAAAAGCAGATCTCAGCTAGATAGGCGATCTTGAACTCTTTGGTGCAACAAAAAAGCAGTGTTGTGGCTGGACAAAATAGTTCAAAATATAAAAAAATGAACAGGTTATTAATGTTCTTGTTAAGATTCCTCCATTTGGGCACAGCATTTTAGAGTGCAGGAAGGGGTACAGACAATAAGCAAAGTTTGGTGGTGAGGCACTCAAGAATTGTTTTGGATATTGACATGGAGGAATAAAAGGTATCTTTTATTGCCAATCATCTTCTGCTTTTTACCCGTTCTACTTAGCACAGTTAGCAAATTGCACAGCCCCGTCTAAGCTCCATTCCACTTGCAGTGCTGAACCTGGAGACAAACAAATCTGTCCCTTAATAATCTCTGCATAAAGTCATATTTGCCATCTACGGTTGTAAAAGCAACAGAAAGTAGTCAAGAAGATGTTTTAAAATAAATCAAAGATCACCAGCTGTTATCCATTCAAGGTTTATTGAAATACAAAAATAAGTGGTTCATGCAGCCTAAAGTAGGAGTATTCTCAAGAAATTGAGACAGGAAACCTTAGAGATATGTATTTCATGATGGGCTAAATCACAGCTATGAAATAAATCTCTCATTTTTCAAGGAGAGTAACTCTTTTGAAGACTGTAAAAGCTGAGAAGTGCTATGTTGGAGCCTGCATTGAAGAAAATTCATAGTTCTTGTGTATGAAATGCACCCACAGCGCTGGCTAATTTGCATTGTAAATACTTTTGAGGGTTTGGAAGGGATGGTGGGGAAAAGGAGTATGTTTGCATCTACATTTGAGATCCTTGTTCAGTACATGGTGCTGAGCTCAAAGCACAACATACTTGGACTTCATAGATTGGCACAACTGTTTGACCCCTTATAGGCATATGCAGAATGACTGTATTTGAACAGAGTATAGAAGAGCAGAAGGACACCGAACATCAATAATCACCTCTCAAATTGCAGCTTTTTGCAACCACTGCAAGAACAAATGGCATTGTCTTCTTATATCTGGTTTTCAGTTGCCAGATTGCACTGAGAAAATGCAGTTTGATAGTATTTGCAGTGTCACATGGCATTGCAAGGTACCACATTTCCCCTAATACCACATTTCCCTCTTGCACCTTCGTGTCTTAAGCAAACAGACCTCTTTTTTTTTTTTTTTTCCCCCTGGTAATTTGTGAAAGATTTTGTGGAGCACTTGATAAATTTACAATTTTCTTTCAATACCTGTATTCATGAGTGCACAGATCTTAGAGAAATACTTAACCCATTGCTTTTAGTTATGCTTTGAGACTTCATGAACGGACAGGTGCTTTTTAATTAAAAATTAAACAATTTTGGCTCCTTTTATTTTTTGGAGCTCAGCTTTGTAGAAGGAAAGTAATATTATTAAAGAAAAGTTGGGGGATATTAACTGACAAAACATTTCATTTCCTTTGAGGATAGACAGCAAGGTTGAATAAGTGGCAGTAAAATTAGGGGTATAATGGGATGACAGGCTATTTCAGGTCACTTACTATAGTACTCAATCAATGGTATAGAATAATGACAGTTTAAATACACCCATTCCAATGTTCTCACTGTATCAATGCCCAGTTCAGGATGGAAGTCCACCAGGTGATTTTGCAGATTCACCAGAACATCCCCAGCAGGGCTGTGTTTAGCTCACATCTATGAATCAAGAACTTCCAAGGTAAAAGCTGAAAGTCTTCAATATCCAAAGATAAACATTTAAAATATAAATATTGAAAACTCTCCAAGAACATTTCTGTAAGTATAAAACTCTAAATGGTTACTGAAGGCATTTTAGCCAGATTAAGCCATTTATTTGATGAGCGTCGTGAAGATACACAAGTTCATATGGATAATAGAAAATTAATTGTTTTGTTCAGGGTTCAAGTTGAAAAATGTGAGCATATCTCCTTAGTGCACTTCTTACAGATACCTCTCTATACCTTGTCAATAGCCCAACTTTCCATCCCAGTGCTTTCAATGAATAACAAGATGTTCTCCATACAGCAATGAAAACTTTGGGGCTTTTCTACAAGAAATTATTGTAATTTTATGTATCACCCAATTGTGATTTTACTCATCTAATCCTGTGTGAAAAGATGAATCTGCCCATGTTTACCACCCACAGCAGAACCAAGAGGCACTGTGGGTGTCAGAGTGGGTGTTGCACAGAGCTGCCACCTCCCCTGCCATGGCCAAGGCTTTCACAAGGCAGTGGCAGCTGTGCAGGGCTCAGTTTCCTCAAGAATATTAAACAGCTTGTAAACAAAGCAGAAGACATTTTCTCTCTGCAAATTAAGTTTAATTTAACTGAGATTGTCGGCTGCTATTTTTCTAGCTGTTTGTTTATTGAGAGAGGGTAAAATTTACTAATTTTCTACGAACAAAGGCAATGAGAAAAGGTGAAATTTATTCTTCTGTGTAAACTAATGAATTGGATATGAATGTTCATGTAACTAAAAAATTACCTTTTCTGTGAATACAGATGCCAGTGCTATTTACCTAGAGGAAAAAAAAACAACAATACTTCAGTTCATAATCCTTTTTTCCTTCTCCTCTCCCCTTTGCCTAGTTTTTCAAAAAATGCATTTTTTGAAGCCTTGACAGTTTAGAATCATAGAATATCCTGAGTTGGAAACGACCCAGAAGGATCATCAATTTGATGACTGGTAAGCATTTTTCCTATTTTTTTTTTTTTTTTTTAAAGAAACGGATTTCCATTAGTCATTTGCAAATAGGCAAAGAACTGGGCAGGAAATTCAAGGATGCTGGTGAGGCATGAGAGGCACAGAGGTTTTTCTGCCAGAATTCATAACTTTTCGTTTGTCTTCAATTGCCAAAAGTTTATACTTAGTGCCATTTCATGCAAACACTTTTTGTGTCACCACAACCACTTTGTGTGTTCCATTTGTTCACTCTCGTTGTCAGGGAAACAGATTTCTTTTTTTTTTTTTTCTTTTTTTTTTTTATTATTTTTTTAAGATCAACTGGTTCAGGTTAATGTTACCCTTCCAAAACTCTGCCCCTGTGTCTGCCCCCAGGAAAGTCCCTGACAAAGCTGCTGTGTTTGCCAGTAGAAGCAGTGTCAGTCTTTATATGGAAAGGATTTTACACAGGAAAAATAGGAAAGACAATTGTTTTCCTACTATTGGGAAATAGGAGAAATATACTCTTAACAGTAGTCTGTTTCTTTTTTTCAGCCTGTACAAAAATAGCCCTCATTTTTTAACCTCAAATTCTTCTGCATTTGTAACAAAGCCAAAATATTTCATTGTCTCCCACTCCAGTAAAGGAAAAAGGACTTTTTTTTTTTTTTTAAAGGTCCTTATTATGTATAAAGACAAATGTTAGAAACAATATTTTTAAAATCACCTCACAACAGTAGGAGTAATTTTGTAGTCTTCCATTCATCATTTTATATATATACATGTAGATACATATATATCAATACACTTGTCTGGACTGTGAACCATCTGCTGGTCTGACACCTGGTGTGTGGACACGTTTAGTCTGGACTGTGACCCTCTTTCTGGATGGTGTTTGCAGATGCCCATGTATGACCTGTTTACCAGGAAAGCTGGGCATAAGGCACCTCTGCACGCGTGATATGAAAGGTCTCTGGGAAAATACAGATTTAGAGCCATGAGAATCTCAAACTGACGTATTTCTGGGGGACTAAAAGGAGGAATACATGTCAGGAGTAATGCCAAGACCCATATGTTTGATATGGGCTCTGGAGGGAGTAATAAATTGGACCCTGCTGTTCAGACACCTTGCATTATCTGTCACCACCTTCTCCCACCTTTGGGACTGGTGGCATTCAGCCTTGGAGGCTGAAACGTGGCTCTGCTGCTTTCACATTTGCTGTTGTCAGCCCTGATCATGAGCAGAAGGGAAAAGTCATTCTCACCAGCGATATGTTACGTGTTTCATTGACTGAAATGATGCATTTCTGAGGCAGGTCTTTATTACAATTCCAGCTGTGAATCAGTGCTCTAGATTTCCCCTAGCATGACTGAGATCACAGTCCCTTCCACTCAATGTGTCACTATCAGAATGCTGAAAATCAATCAGTGATTACAATTTGTGATTATTTGCGTATCTACAGGAGCAGCATGTATTGATTCCCAATCTCTACATTGCCCTTTACACTGACAGCCATATAATGAAGAAAAACAATAAGAGGAAAAATAAAAGGAGATCAAATAAAACAATTCCTATATAGTCTACATTGTTCCAACTAAATTAAAGCCATAGTGAGCATGTTTGATTCCAACCTTAACAATGTTATATTAATTTTATATAGTATTAGAAAATTAAAAAAAAAAAAAAAGGAAAATAACTATGCACTAATGCATCATCTTGAATTTGAAAAATGCAAAAAGTGAGTTTCCTGGTGTGATACCATAGTAAGTGCAACGTGAATCACTTATACAAGGAAGGAGGAAAATTGCCTACAATCTGGGATTGCCTACAAGGGAGCTGAACCAGAATATACACACAAGCAACAAAGGAAGAAAATTTTTTTTTTTTCTGCTTCTTCATTTTAGGCTTCTGGGATTAATAGGCAAAGGGAACTTGAGTGCTAAATTTTTTTATGTTAAAAGGCTCATTTGCAAAAAGACAAAGTAAATGGAAGAAAAATAATTTATGCAGTGAACTGCTAATCCAGCTGTTTTGCTTTTGGGCTTAATTGGATTTACCTAGAATTGATATTTGGTGTCAGCATGTGTTATATCATCAGCACAAGCAATAGTTACCAAACATAAAGAATCCCATCCAAGGCAAGATATTAATATATTTGGCTCATACTTATTGTAATCACTTTTTATTCACGTATGTTACTGCTTAGTATTTCTGCTTGATGCCATTTCAAATATATGATCCGTCTTAGTTATTCTATCTTAATATCTGAAGCAGTTCAGCAATGTAGAAGACTCACAGCTGAACAAAATGGGCTAGGAAATGGTTATTCATCTCTTGTTCTGCCTTCCAGGCAGCTGCACTGGCTATAAAGAGGTGTGCATTGTACCTAATGGCAGGTGGGTGACATCTGAATTCTTGAGGAAGACATATACTGTGGCATACAGTACCTTCAGCAGCAAGAGCTTTACTGGTTCATTCTGGAAATGGGGAGTTTCTCTCAGTGGCTGAGTGAGATTTGTCACGAAGAAACTCCCCTTGCATATAAATACAAACCTGAATCTGCCCAGCAAAGCAGGACAGGGGAAAGAGACTGTGAGAGGGTTGTATTTCATTAAAGGTGTGCATTGCAGATTCATCCGAATGACCAAATGATGTTTCAACTGCATTATCTGATAAATATGGTATTTTTCTCTTTGGTGAGATAATAGTGATCCGTGATTCATTATATACAGGTATTCAACAGGTATTTAAGTGTTCTCTCCCGTCCTGCAAAGTTTTGGTGATCTGTTCACTTTGCCTCACTTGTGGTGGTTGTTTTCCCTCAGTAACACTTTGTTCTGGCTTTCTGCTCTGGTCATAGAAAGTCTTGAAAAAGCCAAATAATTAATGCAACAAATGATGAACAGTGCAACATGAATAGTGCATGTTCTTGTTCACAAATGGATATACTTATTTGCTGGTGAGTGCAATGGGACCCATTCCCCCTTCCCTGGCACCCTGCTCCCAATATTATTTAAACAGTTTTTCAGAGGTGAGGCTCCATTTGAGGGCACTGGGTGATGATGTGGCTTCTGCACCTGCATGTCAATGTATGGTGGGCACATGGTTGACACCCCTCCGTACACAGGACTGATTTAAACTCAGTGGAGAATAATGAAGGAGGTGATCATGGCTGATCAAGCAGAGTTCACAAGCAGAGTTTCTGCCACGTTTGACCACCTGTGCTTATGAATGCAGCCATAAACTTGAACTGATGCTTCACTTCAGCAAAGCAGACCACTGCCTCACTCCCCATCTTCCTCTAGTGCTCACAACCCACGCTGTCATTTCTGCATGAGGTAAGGCCGGGGAGAAATTGGGGTCTGTCTCACTTCTTGTGCCTTCAATCCAATGGCCACAAAGCACCAGCGTTTGTGGCCCTTCCCCAAAGCCCCTGTGTCCTTGTGCCATGGCCATAGCCTCACATGCCAGCGTTGCCTCTGCACTGGGCTGCAGGGAGAAAGCAGCTCCTTTATCGATGTGCAACAAACTGCGCCGCTTCCAAGCCTCCTGATGGAACTGCAGCACGGGCAGCCTTATCTGAGCCCACGTTGCTCACATGAGTTTGAATTGAATGCAAACAAGATCATTCCAAAAGCAGTAAGAGGTTATTGACACACGACTGTGTTGTGAGCCAGCAAACAGGGAAACCCAGAAGGCCCATCTTTTAGAATTTCTATCAGCAAAACCCAGACAAGTAGAGCTGCCACTCCTTGTTAAGAGCTATAGGTAGACTTGGCTGCCTCACCAGCTGTGCAGTGAAGGAAGCCTTCAGATGCTTTCTATGGCTGTTGCTGTTGCTAATAGACCTTTGGCCACTGTCCCCCCCTCTAAAGCACAGGGGGAGTGTTTGGGAGCTGGAAGTCAAACAGAGGAGAATGAATTTCTTAAAACAACCTCTGCCTCTGGGCATTCTCTAGAAGTGCCTCGTCTTTGACCTCTGCAGAGTTTTCTCTAGGAGGTAAATTTTAATTTCATTTAGAGTCTTATTTTGCTTATAATGAAACTCATGGTTAATGCAGCTCCACTGATTCCAACATCTTTCTGTGGAAAGACCTGCAGAGGGGAGAGGGGTTTTAGTAACTTGGTCCACTGATGCTTATGCTCCAGAGGTGATTATTCCATCACAGCTTGCTAGACAAGTGCCACCCTCTGAAGTCAATAAGGTGTGTAAAGATGAAAAACACTTGCAAAAGTGACTGGAGGGAGTCAAAGTGGAAGACGCACTGGTTTTCCTGCAGATAGCTTAACTAATTTTAAAGATAATAAAGACTTGCTGGCACTGTGCAATTTGGATAGATTAAGGAAGTATGAAAGTATTTTGCTAGCTACATTGCTCCTCTTTGTTAGGGAGTATACGGTTGATTTTATTTTTCATTCCACTGGTATCCTTCTCTTTGATATGGCTGATTCCCATGGATGATTGCTGAACTGGTCCTACCTTTCAGAGGAGGCATAAATGAGGATTATTCCTACTGTACCTTTCCTGCCATGGGAAGCACCTCTTCTGGTGACATTTCACAGCAGGGAGCTGGTCACAAGGAAAGGCTGTGACAAGGAAGGGACAATTTAGGGATGTTAGGAGGAATTTCTTCAGAGAAAGGGTGATTAGACATTGGGGTAGACTGCCCAGGGAAATGGTGGAGTCACTGTCCCTGAAGGTATTTAAGGAAAGACTGGAAGATGTGCTTGGTCTAGGTGACATTGGTGTTTGGTCATATGTTGGACTCGATGATCTCCAGGGTCTTTTTCAATCTAAGATTCTAAGATTCTGTGATTTTGGAAAACAAGCCTGAGCAGCAGTGTCTAAAAAAGGCATGTTTCAGAATTCCTACATGCTACTTTACTCCTGTCTTTACATCACAGCCTCTGGATACAAGACAGCTTTAGGCACCCACATTTTCATTAGCTCTAGAATTACTGCTGTTTATGCTTATGTCTACTTTAATGATTAAATATGTCACTTAATCACAAGTTAAGTAAGTAAAATGACCCCTGCTTTTCATTTGCATCTAGTCCTCTAGTGAGCGTGATAAGGAGGTTTCTGGATGTCTGCAGTACTGAATGAGGACCATTTCTTCCTGAAGATCTGAGCAGTTTCCAAACAGGGAATTTTTGAAATGGTTATTATTTGTTATAGGTGACAAACACTTCTAATAGTATTATCTCTTCAAAATTATCATCTTTCTGTCTGCTTGTATAATTATCCACAGGTGCAGCTCCTGTTTTATCATGAGCAGAAATGCTAAGGAAAAAGGAGTGATGAGTGTTTTTATATTATTTTCAAAGCTTCAAACACTTTTATTTTTTAGGCATAATAGAAGTAAAATGAGGTAATTATAATTAGTTGCTTATTTATTTGACCATTTTGAGAATGCAGGCAGTAGTATGCTTGAGGATATGTACCTGGGGAATGACAGGAAAGATTTGTGCTTGTGTGTCCTGAAATTTAGGAAACCAGTGCAACTGAGAACAGGGCAACACATGCTGATATTTAATACACCCCTGCAACAAATCACAAAAAAACCCTTATAGTATAAAACTACAAATGCTTCTTATACATAAAACAAAATAGTTGTGGTAGAAGTTAGTGCCAACTTAATGTTATAGCCAAAGCTATAATTTACGTTCTTGTTTATTGATAAAAAAAGAGCCTTCTTATACTGAATTAATTATGTTGTGAGGCAACCTGCCCGTGGTTTTCCTTGACATCTCCGCAGAAAGTAGTATCTACTGGAACTCCATAGATGGCAGCATTTCACAAAGAACTTGAACAACTCATTCTTCCTTTTTTTTTTTTCCTTCTGATTTCTTGTCTTCCTTTCTTTTTCTTTGCTTTCTATTTTCTTCACCTTTCCTTCTCTTTTCTCTTTCTTATCTTTTTTTTATTTTATTTTTCCCAATTTTCTGGTTTTTTCTTTCATTTTTTTCTGTTTTCTTTATTTTTTTCTTGTGCTTTTCCCTTCCCTTCCCTTCCCTTCCCTTCCCTTCCCTTCCCTTCCCTTCCCTTCCCTTCCCTTCCCTTCCCTTCC
>JAWWEU010000081.1:64920464-64945511 GCA_035583155.1 Acropternis orthonyx | reverse complement strand
CTTCCCTTCCCTTCCCTTCCCTTCCCTTTTTTCTTTTCCTGTAATTCTTCTTTCCCTTCCCAAACCAGTTCCCTGATCCATTGACACAGTTAAGAATTCCTGTTGTTTTACAGGAACTAAATATAAACTTTGAGTATTTTGAAAACCTCTGAAGTGTATCAGGTGGATAGAAAATTTCTATAGTATGGAAAAGGCATCAAATAGATATTTAAAGCATTTCATATATTACCTCAGGCTGGTGTGGCCTGGATTCTGAGGGTAGACTGTTTGTATTACCCACTTTCAAATTATTTTGTCAGATCCTACTGTGATGAGGTTAAGGCTTCAAGAGAATGAGTATGTTCATATGTTGGGTTTTAGGGATTTTTTTTTTTTTTTTTTGAAGACTGAGCAAGTGCCAGGGTAGAGAGTATCTCAAAACAGAGTAGAAAAATATCAAAACGACAGTCTCCACTAAGTATATCAGAGTGAATTACTTCAAGTTCTGTAATATTTCTACTTTATTAGTATATCATAAAAGACCTGCATTGCTTCAAGACAAAAATCTTAAAACCTGTGTTACACATGAGAAAACATTTTCATTCTACAAAGATTTGTACTGAGGGAGTTCTAAGTTTTGCCCCAAATTAACTTTTAGCCTGCTGTACATCTTCATATTCTCACTGGTTTTTGCATTTATGTGAACCTGAAAAGAGAGCAATGAACCTATTTTTGAGTTGTGCACACACACACACAAAAAAAAGATGATCTTTAAGAAGTAATAATATTGTTGAGTCATAATTGAATATTGGAATTACAAAGTGAACCATTTTATCACGTAATTAGTTCTCCAAGAGGACAACATGTTTTGATCAAATGGGAAAAGCAACTGGGAAATAAAATGTAGAAAATAGAATAGATGCAGCTGGTATAAAATATGTAATTCCTCAGTGACATAAGCCTTTGACAAATGCAACTATTCAGTTGTTTTTACAAAGGATTCCAGCTTATATGAACAAATGTTTCAGTATCTGGCTATTTGCCCAAAATCCAGTTGGGTTTGGAGTCTCGATGGTTGTATTTATATGATCCCTGTGGATTCTACTGAATTCTTCAAACCATAGGAATCCAGTCTAAGCATGTCAGACAAATGTGGCCATCTTTCTGATTGGTCTTGGTATAATGTTTTGCATCCTCTGTTGGTGAAAAACATGATAAATCTGTGTGGAGTATTAAATATGTGTGAAGTGGTTCCTCCTGAAGTAGCTGGATATTCCTGAGTTTGTTTATTCTGAAAAGTCAGCATTTAAGTGGGAAAACTTTTTTTGATCACCAAGAACTCAGGCATGTTCCATACAGTTCTTCCCCAAGAATTTGTTATCACTGTATTTTTGACAGTTGATGTAACTGTGTCTCTCCTGCCATCTTCATAAGTAGTAAATTAGTGTAACTATCTTGCAAAATTCTCAGAATATCCCTGAGAATCAGTGTGGTTAGGACACTCATTGGGAAGGCAGCAGACCACAGTAAGATTTTTTTATTGCCTATATTTAGACATTTAAACTATGTTTTTCATATGCTTAGGTATGTGGGAGATTGGTGACTAATCACCAATTTATTAGACTTCTTGATGTGTGTGTGTGTCTTGTTTAATACCCTATTGTGGACACACAAAACCTTTGTAACAAAAGCACTGGATTTGACTAAATTATTCGTTACCAGCTATATGTGGAATGCGTGGGTTCAAATCCTACTTCTGCCACAAATTTCTCATGTAACCTCAGGCAAGACAATTTATCTGCCTAAAAATTAGGCACCTAATCTCAGCTAGTCATCTAGGCTCCCACTGTAGTCAACGGTGAGAGATAGGCACCTCCAGAAGGCAGCTCCTAAGCCCTGTTTTAGACCCCTATCTTTGAAGAAGATGAATCACTCCCTGCAGGTGCCTGTATCTGCACCCATTGATACTGAGGGAGCCTGCGTGTCTCGTCTAAACTAGTTGCTTAGCTATTAAGAAGCTAAATAAAGGTTAAAAAGCATTTCAGTATGGGTATTTCTGTACCCCATTTACCTGTGTGCACCGAGAAGAATTCAGCCCATTTGTGAGGGATGATAAAACAGACACATATGGGCAAGATGGTTGTGGGTGGTTTGCAAAACTTGGCTTATCAACATCACAAGCTTTGCAGTCTCAACATGTAGGAACCAAGAGGATAATTTGGTCTTCAGATATCAAAGTATATCCTGTGTTTGCAAGGGGAGGCACTCTCGCTTTCTGGTAGTCCTATGGATAAAGACAGAGAAGAAAATGAAACATAGACACATATTTAATCTAAAATGCTCTTGTTGGCTGGGAATGTGTTTATACAAATCCGTGATCTACACAGATTCCGTATCTTTGAACTAGATGTTAAATGACACTAAATGTGAACACTGACATTTGTGTTCAACTCCTTTCTGCAAATGAACCAATCCTGAATCATTTAATTATGCTTCTGCAAGAAGATAGGAATTTAAACAAAAAGGAAGGCCTGTGTTGTCTAGAAAGATTTTACTTCATCCTGCAGTTTTGTATTTATTGCCAGCTAACACAGGAGGGTTTACTCCTCTTCTCTCTGTTAGTCAGCACTTTTAGGCTTGTATTATCAGCCAATGAACACAATGTCCAAAAGCAGTTATAATCTGCTTATAAACCCAATGCTTTCTGTTTAATTCCTTAACCCTCACTAAGGGATAAAAAGTGATCTATTTATCAGTGAGGTGAATGTGTGAAAAGTGACCTGATACTTAGAATTCGATTTGATCTCACAAGCCAATACCTGCCTAGACCCATTACCCCCTAAACTGTAGTTTGGAATACCTGGCACTGTAAAACAAGTGTGTGGAGCAACCATAAGAGACCAGCTGCTGGTGGCTCTAAGGGAGTTACACTCAATAGGAAGGGATGTGTTTGTAAATGCAAGACAGACAATCAGCTAGAGACACTCTAGTACTGTAATCTGAGGCTACTCTGTGTAATGGTCAGACAGGCAATGTTATTCACAGGTACAAAGATGGTAGCAGGAAGAGGCACAGACATTTATTCTTCTCTTTGTCCATATGCACGAGATATAGTCCTTTGGATGGGGGATCTAGGATCAAAATGGAACAACAATGCTTTTCTCTTTTCGTATTTTCTTGGGACTGCTGTGTCTCTATGCTGCTGCAGCTAAATCTCTCTAAGTACAGAGGATTGGGAAAGTGGGTACTTTTATGTGCACTTGACAATGCATGAAGTATGGACATAGAAAAATGTATAAATATCTCAAATTTGGATTAAATATGTACGAAATTTTTTTGTTAATAAACGTGATATCTCTTTTATCTGCAGTATGATTTTAGAATAAAGTATATGGAAGCATGGAGAACTTTCCTATAGTCATTCGTTTCATTAATCTCTGAAATAGGCAGTTAAAATGGTCAAGAAGCAGAAGTACAGGCTTAGTTGCTGAAATATATATTTATTTTTGAAAGAAGAGTGTAACTAAATCTCTTATACTTTGAAATCAGGCATAGGGTGTCTAATAAAGACACGTGGCTTCTCAACTTTTAGACAGGGAACTTTGATCACATACTTGACAATGAAGATTGTTCTGTGGAGGTAAAGAACATTTTGCTGATTTATGCATGTTCACTTTTCTCATTCTATTAAGTGAAAGCTTATGGTGATGAAGAGTGAATTTCTAGGTGTCCTTTTGTCTGTCTCTGCCTTTCTTTTTCATCTGCAGTAAAACAATATTTAAAAGAAAAAGAGGAAATAATAAGAAAAGGCGGTACACAGACTGAACTAAAGGAAAACAATTTCTTTCTTTCCTTAGAAAACAGGGCTGCTGTTTCAGATGACATTTTTGGTTTTGACAAAATTGTCAAAAGAGATTTAACTCCTCTGTTTCCAGACCATAAGATTTCTGTAAAAACAAGAGTGCCGAGCAAAGGAATTCCTCTGTCTATTATTAAAGACAGATCGGATTTAGCAAACTCGGTGTTATTTTGAGATAAGAAAATTGCACAGAAATAAACAACTTGACATTTTACTTCCTCTTTACACTCTGCCAGAGATGGAAACCACATGAGTGTAGGCATACTGCCTTGGAAATATGAAACATGACAAATCTTTGTTATGCTTTGTTTTCAAACTCTAAACCGGAGAAATTGCACGCTTCCCAGTGAATTACAGTAAGGTTTCCCTGGGTAGCCTGTGATTCTTCAGAACCTATTTTAGTGTTTTAGAAAACTGTTAAACCAAGCTAGTAATTGTTTATTAGTCCTCAGTGTACAGTTCAAACCAAATAATTGCAAACATACCCATTCTTATATCATCTTAAAACTACTGATACTGAAGGGAACTTCTTTCCTCTTAGGGGAAAAGGCTTATTTTGTTATTGAATGGGACAGTGAGTGATATAAAGTGTGTCCCCTTTGCTGTCAGTGGAAGGTTTGCCTTTTTGGGACACAGTTCCACCCACCTGGCAGTTACATCCACTTCTGTACCATGCCAGTGCACTGTGCACACGGGTTTTATGAGTTAACAATCAAACTAAAACCTTTACCCTCCATCAGCTGATTTTTGCACAGTTAAATCAAGCTATTCCATTGGCATGATCTTCTACCAGGGTAAAACATTTCTGGAAACTAATCAGGAAATTAGATATTATTTCATTTAGTGATGTTTATCTGAAAAAAAAATATATGTAAATTTTATTTCAGGGAAGCTCCTAACCTTGCTTTACTTTGCTATTGCTTGGTATGCTGCTCAGGTATTGTAGGAAGTTATGAAGGATTTTCTATGCTTGTGTTGCCAAGTACTCTGCTTATTTTAAGAGGAGCTAAAAGTTTCCAAAGAACTAGGAGAGAGTGTGAATGAGATAGAATTCAGATCTAAAAATGCAGTAGATAGCTTAGTCTTGGGTTGTACTGGCACTATGGGTAAAACTCAGGGACTTGTACTAACAGATCATCTCTGAGCTTGAGCATTGGAATCACTTGAGAGTTGACATAACCCATATGCGTTGTTTAATTTATTACACCAAGGCCCTGGGAACTTCATCTAGTGTTCCCCATTTCTGATATTAGTCCTTTTGTAATTTTTCCACATATGAAAAACTGAGATAAGACAAGTTAATTCCCAGCCAGAGGATGGATTAGTTAATATTCAGTTTGCTTTTTCAAATATTAAACATAATACTGTTGGAAAAATTATGGAAAAAAATAATCTAAGATTCTGAAAACCATCTCCAAGATATGGAGAGCTGTGTTACCAGTCCTCTTTAAAAACAGGCATGTTGATGCTCTGAAGACACACTGACACAAGCTGTATTGACAAGACATGTAGGAAAAAAAACTCACCTAAAACCACTGTATTTTGTATAATGTAGAATTTAACTTCATGAATAGCTTAAGACAGTAATTCTAAGGCCATTAAAAATAGTATTTCACATGAAGTGGTTTGTAGAGACTGTTACCAGTTGGGATGTGAAATCACAGAGGTATCGATAGAAAAAAGCTTTCAGATAATCCACAGGGTCCTTTTGAGAAATATGGAAGTTCAAATATTTTGACTTTTAAAAAATTTAGGTATAATTATTGGTTTTAAAATCTATATTATCCATATTACAATAAATCTTCACCTTCTCTAACTGCCAATCATTATGCCAATCATTATTTTATAAAGGGAAGGGGAAAGAACATGCCTCATATTAAAAACCTGCCTAGAAATGACAAACAATGCACTTTTCTGATGGACACACTACTGTCTTCCGAACTTTAACTTTCATTTAGGAAACTTTGCGGAAAACTTTTCTTATGACAGAAAGGTTTTCATTTGGGCACTTTCATTGTAATTGTAATATTTAACCTGAGTTAATTTAATTATTAAGCTACAATCTTGTTAGAAATTGAACTTAAGTCTGAAATCTGTGCTCTAGTCTTCTTCTTAGAGATTGCGCTACTCTTCCTATAGTTCAGTGATGATTCTTTTTGACTTGATTCAGCCACATGTCATGAGTGTCGCAATTCTCTGAATGCCTGGAACACATAGCCCTGGCCAGGAAGCCAAGCCTATAGGAGAAAATAACTATATAATACTTTTAATTCTGACTGCCATGAGCTAGTTTTACTAACAGAGCTGTCCACTAGTGAAGCAATTCTGATTGACTTATTGAAGTACATGAAACATTTAAGTAAAAACATGCCAAAATGATTGCTTTAAGTTAAAGAGAAATATTGAAATGAATGGTACTGCTATTTCCAAACATTTTTCATGATTTATATTCTGTGGTTTGTATTTCTTAATTTCTGACAGGTTGCAACTTCCACCTAAAATTAGAAGAATGATGCAGAAATGACAGTTTCTTCATGCTGGAAATCCTGAATTTTTCACATTTCTCCTAAGATAATATATTTATCCTCTGCATATTGCTTTACTTCACGCAAACAGTCCTTACTGATCCCTGTGACGATTGACTGGGTGATAAACAATCTGTCCACAATCCAACCAGGCCTCCAAATCAGTGAGTAATAATGTCCAACTTTGGCACCTATATGAATTGCTTAAAGTGGGCTAGAAGATGGGCATAGATGGGGAGGGTGGTCTTTTCACCCCTGGTTGACTGCACACTTTGTTATTTTGTGTTAGGCTGTCACTAGAGAAGGGTCCGGACTGAAGCTCCCAGATATCCCCACTGAACACTTCCCTCAGTGATGGAAGATACAGCCCAAATGCCTCTGTTCTTTCATCTGCTACAGGGGATACTAATGTTTTCCTTTTCATTGCTCCAAAGATACATCCTAGTGTTCAGTATAGTTTGCTTGCAGACCACAGTGTGTAGTGGAGACACCTTTTATGAGTGTTGTGGTGCAGTGTGTGAAGCAAATGATGACCATGTCAGCAAACCCAGGTATCTGGGCATGTGTGAGCTATCTGCTGCAATATGCACAGCAGACACAGGACACCACTCTATATTCTGATTAAAAAATGAATTTTAACATTCACTGTAATGGGAACAGGGCCTTTCTTTCAGGTTCTGTGTGCAGGGTAGAAAAAGTCTCTTAGTGGTAATGGACCAAGACACAATGAATTAACTATAGTAAGAAATCACTGCTGGGCCTAGTTGGTATCTCCTGCATCCTAATCACGTGCTTGAGAGAGAAAAAAAAGAGTCAGGCTCACATACTAATCATTTATTGTGTCTGACTGTATTTTGTTTCTTTCAGATTTCCATTTTATTTCTTTTGCTCTAAATTTTTGTATGATGTGCTGCCATGTTTTCCTCATTTCTGTCATAATTTACTAAGTCAGGAGACAAATTCCACTGTTTTAACCACTGTGTGAAGCTGACCAATTTTTTTATTTTTTTATTTTTTTGGAAACATACGTAGTGCAACTTATCATACTGTTCTGGAAGCCTGGCTTTTCCCATGCATTCCAGTGGGGATCTCCATTTCCTCTGCTCTAATCAACACCATCAGCACAGGGAAAAAATATCTGCTTCCTATTTGGTTTTAAAGTCTCCTACATTGTTATGTATCTAAGACATTTTGAAAGAGTCTTTAAATGTCTAGCCATCAAAAAAAACCTTTGGTTCTGTGGATGATCCTCTTCACAGAAATAGCTCCATTGCCTTCAGTTTTGCTCTGAGACAGGAGTTAAGCGTGGTGGAGTGAAAACTTGTTCCACAAGAAAGAGTGGGATTGGATCCAAGATTATGGATCATCAGGTGCAGTTATGTCAGGATTAAAGCATCCCTGTGTGTTTCAATCAGGTTTTAGGGTATCTTCCCAGTTTCTCCTAACATGCAGCCTTCTCAGCATTTAGTTCTTGAGACTAATCTCTGGACCTGCCATCCTGAATCTGAGTCCTTTTTATCGCAGGAGCTGGTCCTGTGTAGTGCCTGACCCTAAGTATGTGGCTAAAGGATGACTGGCAACTCTTAAGGACTGTGGCTTTTTACAGGCTCAGTACCATAAATTAGGGTGATATTCCACTAGAAATACGTGCATAAATAGAGATTACTTATGTGATAGTGTGAACTCGTCCTTCCTTATTTTTTTGTCATTAAGTGCACTTGATCTCATTCAATTGCTAAGTGTACTGTAGTAGAATAGAAATAGCATAGAGTGTCATATTGCAGAACCGTAGCGTGTTATTATGGTCACGGTCTCTCCTCTGACTATTTGCAAATTAGCATTTTGCTAACAGGGGAAGCATATGTTAGATTAAAACAAGAAGGGTTTTTTTCCTGTCTTCCTTTCTTTCTTTCCTTTCTTTCTTCCTTTTTTTTTCTTTCTTTTTTTTTTTAAAGAAGGACAGAAATGGCAAAAATTCTGCTCTTCAGTTTTGTTGTGAAATATCTCTCCTTTTCAGGGAAATATGCTTTCTGGATGGATTGCCACCTGCAGAGTATACTATACATCTTTGTTAAATTATTTTCTGCCTCTGCAGAAATAGCAGTTTAGGTTTGTAGTATTTTTTAAACAAAATGACTGAGCATTTAGCACAATTACACTCAGCACTATAATCTTTTTTTTTTTATTCTTTTGTTGAGCCATCCTTTAACAGGGAATAAAAAATGAGACACACTGTAAGCTATTTTGCATAAATGAATAATTATGATTGTCACATATTGCCAATTGTAATTAGAGATAATAATGCTAGGGTTTTGGAGCTTTTACTCATGCATTGCTTTTCCAAGCAAAACAGAACTTTGGTAACATTCACCCAGTTAAGTGAACAGTTTGGGTTTTCTCCTCTCACCAAGGACACACACACACACACACACACACATATTTTTTTCCCTATTTCATTATTTTTTAAAATGATAGCTTTAATTAGTTGAAGGTAAACAAGCAAATAAACGACACACTATAAATAGTAGGCTCTTAGCAAAATTAGAGGCACATTAGAGATAACACACTTTTGGGACTTGCAGATCACTTAGCAAGTCGTCTGAGCATTAGATGGAAACTGGCAGCTGCTTACAGTTAGCAACCAAAAATGCTGTAGGTAGTGTGTGCATGTGCAGATCATTTAAGGGATCAGTTTACCTTATTTACATTCCAGAACCTTTGGGATTTGAGGAGGGTTTTTTTTTTGTTTGTTTTGTTTCATGGGGAGTGGGAGTTGATCCCTGAAAACTGCTGAGTTAAGAAGCAGTAGTAGGCATACCTGCTCCCAGAGCAAATTGTTCACTACTGCAGTGGTATAACCTGCACTTAATGCAGCTCTTGGATACTGTGCATCCACATTGACATGAGAACTTGGCATGGTGCTACACTAAAAAACAATGCTGTTTAATCAGGTGTGGAGTGCTGGCTTATTACTTTTGCCAGCAGCTTTGTTTTACTTGGACTGCGTAGCCTTGTAAGAATTCAAAGCCACTGCAATATTGCTGAAGAAGCTTTCTGAGATGTAACTAACCATAATGCTGTATCTCCAGGGTACTGGATGAATGCGGCAAACGAACTGTACTTTGCAACTGTCTCATTTTCCTAGGAAAAATGGACCAACTTCTGGAATTGTTGTTCAGCTCCCAGTCTCAGTGGGAGTCCTTTCTGAGCACAGACAGACTAGAGTCTAAACAATGAGCATTAAATTTGGGCCCTTCATCTCAGGATCTCACAATTCTTTTGGAAATGTTAACAAATAAAGGTTCACAACCCCCACCCTGTAAAATGACACTGTTCCTCTTCTACAGATGGGCAAAGAAGGTCATGAATCAGGGACAAGAGTTACAGATGAGAAATCTGACTCTAGAGTAAACTGCTTCACTGCCATTATTTATTATTTTCCATAACCCTGTTAGTCCCCCAGTCTCTCATCATGCTTCGTAACTAGAGTTGAGAGTGTTTGGACATGATTTTCTGCATGGATTATTTGATGCATTTTCCTCATTCTACATATCCTGACTTGACTTTGTCACTTAAACCCTAATTGGAAGGGTGCTGCATCCATTACAGGTTAGAAATCCTGCTGTTTTGCCTACTACGGAATGATTTAAATGCAAACATAATCTCTGTTCCTTGCCCTGCAGAAGATTTCATGTGTCGGCACATCTCACAATTAGGCCACACCTAGCTGAAATCTCCCAAAAGAGTGCTCTAGAAACTATTATCCTCTTTAGGGATTGGTAATAACCTGGCATAGATAAAAATAGGGGGAAAAGAAGACCCAGTACTTTCTTAAAGTGTACACTGAATTTTTTTAATGGGATTTGAAAATGATTGGACCGTTGTTGCTGCTGTCTTTCCTGAACATCAAGGGATGCTCTCCAAGTAGTTTGTCCTTATCACATAGTCTAATTTTATTCTTTCAGAGCAGAATCTATGTTATATCTTCATGAACTAGACACAATTTTAAAAGAATTTTACAGGCTTGTGTGTTAGCACCTTCTCACCATTCAAGATCTCAGCAATGTTATAGTAACTGAAGAAACAGCTTTTGAAAAAAGTAGTATTAGAAAAATATCCTCTGTATTTAACTTGCTTTAATATAGTGTGTTCACTACCTACATGAATTCCTAGTTGCTTTCTGTTTCCCTCCTATCTGCTGTTCTCCATTCCCTACTATCTCCTCTTATTCCTTGGGTACACACTTCTTGAAATCTCATTCCCTTCTTTTTCTCTCAGCTGAATATTCTGTATAATTCCTTTCTTTTGCTTAAGCAGATTCACAACATGGTCATTTTCTTTCACTTGATTCTCAGTAAGGACCTTCTCCAGGTTGTAAGTTTGCTGATTTTTTCAGTGTAACCACTCAAAATCATGTGCTTAGTCTTTATTTGCAAAGCTGTTAACTGTTGCCTGGGCTTTCATCATGTGGTAGTTCAGTGTTTTTTTCTCTCTTTTTTTGTTTTTTCTAGGTTCCTACACTATTACAGCCTTTCAGATAATTCTGCAAATATCAATTTTCTATCCCTTTAATTAAACCGTGGCACCCCTTCTATTAGCATTGCTTGGACAAATAAGTTCACTTTCAAGGTTTCTTAGCTTATGTTTCCCTGCTTTTAAGTTAATTTTCAAACTATTTTATTCTGGCCTTCATTTGTAGGAGAAATTAAGAAGAAACATTCAGGGTTACTCCATTGCCTACATTTCAAAGCCTTCTTTAAAATTCTCCTTGCCTTCCTACATTTCTCCAAATCTCACCAATTTACGTCTATTGTCCACTGCTTATCCTTCTCATCAATATTTTCTCTGTGTTTCCTTTTACTCCCTAGATATCCATTTGTTAACCATTAAAAACTTTCTTTATATTGCAGTTATAAACTCCTGCAGCTCTAATAATCATAATAATCTTTGTGTAATGCTGATCACCATGGAAATCTCAGTCTAGGACTGGCTCTCTTAAGGATTGTGACAGCAGAAGTAAAAAGTTAATGCCACTAATCTGTTGTCCACTTCTACACTTCTCATAATCTGGAATCAAACACCTGTAAATCTACCTATCCTGCAACCTCTTTGTAGAGTTTGTTCAACCAGTCCTTACTCCTCACATGTAGTGTGGCAAAACCCTGCAAAGTTGTTCAAATAAACTCCAGTCTTAATTAGTCAAGATGACACTTCATTTTTCTTATGCCATTACATGCAAAGATCCATGTCTAATAATTCCTAATGAACCTGAGGATTATATGGTGCAAGGAACAGGGTCACTGGTTCCTTTTGTTCCTTTTGGACTGCTCTGTGCTGCCAAGTTTGTGCATATTCAAGCTGACTGTACATACTCAAAGCAAAGACATGGAAGTATAGGCAGAAAAGAAGAGAATAGATCTAACAGGGGATTTGCTCATGCCAATTATTTTAGGGAATTTTTGGAATGAAAAACTGAACGAGAAATGACACCAGGTTACAATGATGGTGAGAGAAGAGGCAATTTGCATTTTCAGTTTGTTGGATGAATGGAAGAAAGAGGATAAAGTAATTTGGGTCAACCCGAAGGAAAAAAAAAATTAACTTTCCTCACCCAAACAGAAAAGAACTCATTTTAGTTAAAGGACATCTTTCAAATGATGAGTCACAGAATCACAGACTAGTTGGGGTTGGAAGGGACCTCTGAAGGTCATCTGGTCCAGCCCCTCAGCTTAAACAAGGTGCTTTAGAACAAGCTGCCCAGGGCCTTTTCTAGATGGCTTTTGAATGTCTCCAAGAGTGGATACTCCTCCACCTCTCTGGGCAGCCTGTGCCAGTGCTCAGTCATCCTCACAGCAAAAAAAGTGTTTCCTGATGTTCAGAGGGAGCCTCCTGTGTTTCAGTTTTTGCTGTTGCCTCTGATCCTGTAACTGGGCACTACTGGGAAGAGCCTGGCTCCTTCTTTTATACAAAGCATCCCTTCAGATATTTATATACATTAAAACACCCTCTGAGACTTCTCTCCTCTCCAAATCTCTGTTTTCTTGCAATTCTTGCAAAACACTTAGCCCTTTTAGTTTAAAAAAAATGTATATTCGGATTAAACCATCTCACTACTTCATCACAAATGTGTAAATAGCTTTTATCAACCCAAATAATTTTCCAAAGGACAAAATATTAGCTTTTTTTTTTTTTTAGCTCAAATTACATCAATGGATTTCTTACCTTTTTTTTACAGACTACAGATTTCACAGGTCAGCCTTTCTGTGCTATATTGGTACAACCCCTAGATAAGTTCAATAAATAAATACAATCACTCCCAATTCACAAAGATGCAACTCTACCGAGATTTTAAAATTGATTATAATAACATGTAAATAGACTGTGTTTCTCATTTCCAGGAACTGAATTTAAGCATTCATACTAATTTGGGTTTTTTGGTGCTATTTGAGGATCTTAGCATTTATAACATTAGCAATTATTATTAATTATTATCATTGTTAGGGGAATTTTTCTAAATAAGGAAAACACAAGTAAAAACCCCAGTGAGAGAAAAAAACTTTTGCCTGCTAAAGTTAGTGCATCCTTTATTTAAAAGATATACTCCATCCTCAGTTTCTGGCTGCCTTGATAAATATATGAGTAAGAAATAGTGTTTGACTGGAAGCTTATATTTGCCTTGTCTTTTTAAATTAAATCTAAAAATCTCTCCAAAAATATTCTCCTTTTTCTTATTTTCTGGTTAGCTGTATTTTTTTGCCTGCAATAACAAAGCCATGAAAAAAGACAGCAATCCCCTTGCTCATGTGATATAATTCCACACTCTGAGTGCAAATACTGGCAGATCAGCAGAATGAGCCATCTGCAAGCTATAAGCTGTGTCTTTGCATGAGTAGATTTAGGATTAAAAAAAATTGTCTGACCTGGAATGCCAAACATTACTTGGCATCTTTACCAGAGATCCCTGCAAGGCCAGCCTCCGCTTGTGCTGAATTTGTGTCCTTTCTAAAATATACATCCCTCCCTCTTGCCATCATTTTTTGTGGTACATGTACATAAGCACACACACACACAGGGCTGCACCACAGGCCACCTCAGAGATACTGTACTACAGTTTAATGAATATCAGACTTCATAGTTAGTCTCTGTTGGATTGCTGTGCTGGTGAATAATGAATATCATACTGCAGGGTTAATCCCAAGTGGCTAGTTTCCTGGGTTTAACAGGCTGGGTGTTAGTCCTGAAATGCTTGTAAATGTCTACAGTTCATGCATTGTACTGTGTAGGAACATGCACCTCTAAATCCTCACCTTACTCCTGCCAGTAACTCCCACTGAAGTCAAAGGAAATAGTCAAGGATGTAGCACAAGATGGATTTGTTCCTACAGTCTTCCCTCCCAACCCTGCATCCTGGTTATTGTCTCAAACTGCTGAAGTCCCACCCCAAACATAAGAGTTATGCACACTGCTCATTTTCCCCTTTTCATGAGTTGCTGTCTCCCTTCTAAGCTTGATCTGCTGGCTCTGACACCCTAGTCGTCTGAGTTACAGCTTAGACCTACAATTAATAAAGTTGTTGGCAAAATTCCCGTTGACTTGATTCAGAGGATGATCCAGCTGAAATAATGCTGACTCCTGAGAGCTCCTGAGCCCTTGTGGCATAAATGTGACCTGCAGAGCCACAGGATTTGTGAAGATTTGTCCCTAGATTATAGAACATTTGGGACAGGTGGAGTCTGTCTTTTCAAATGGTTTGTGAAGTGCCATTTTCACCTAATGCACTCTAGAAATGATTAAGTGAGAGTAGCACTTGTCAGATGACACCAAAACTTAGACTTGTGGTACAAGCAAGGAACATAGGTTAGCCATTTGCTCTCATTGCCCTTGTGGAGATGTGTGTAAGAAGGAAATAGAGCAATACCTTTAAAAATAAAACCTGTTTTCCCTCTGTAGCTTGTCTTTTTGGTTTCCTTGCCTATTCGTCCCATTGGGAGAACTAGAATCTGATCAGACCTTTCCGCCTGTTCTAGCTAAAAGCTATTGCCTACATAGGGTACATTTTCCGTGCTCCTGTGCCTGCATTAAAAAATACCTGCTTTGAATTGTATTAAAATTTGCCCTTCCATTTACTTCAATGATGGCTAAACCAGACTAAAACAAGAACAAATTAAAAAAAAAATCTTCTCCAACATTAAAAGACATTGATGTATATTTAACATTAAATACTTTATTGTATGATCCTTCTCCTGCAATTACAGTGAGCACTACTGCTTGCTAACTGCTCTTTTAATATAGACTGTGACCACTTAAAGATATTCTTGGGTCTTGGGACTGTAGGTGACAATATCCTTGCAAAACATAAAGAAAAAGCAAGTGACTGGCCATGTTATTAAGGTGTGATATAGGTGTGATAGGTATTGAGAGATAAATATTTGGTATTTAAATGTATGAACATACTGACTGTGGAAAATAGACCTACAAAAGGAGATTTCATCATCCCAAAGTAGAATGTAGCAGTGAATCTGAGATGGGGAAAGGGTAGCGATTTGAAGGCTGATTCTGGTGGGCTTGGCACCTGCTTGTGTGAGCACTGGCAGTGTTTGGGAGGGCAAAGTTTGCCTTCTTTCTGCTTTCCTCCTTCATGCATCTTAGTGACTTAGAGCATTTCCCTTCAAACTGTGTTCACTATTGGCCATCTATAGAATGGGGCCTCTGTTCTGCCCACACTGATATTTATGCAACATTCATCTTTGTGCTTCATGACATTTAAATGACAGAGTGCTGGACTGTGGCTCACTGTAATAACGTGGTCTCTGTTCTACCTGCCCTCTAGAGACTGAGGCCATGTTTTGAGTAAACTGGCCAATTATTCAATTTAGGGAGTGTTAGCAGAAATGCTGCAACAGAAGCAGCAACAAGTTTCTAAGATATGTGTTGGTACCCAAACAGCTTCAGGTACCTAATGCTAAGCAACCAAGCAGTCTCATATAAACACCTTGCTTCCCTTCTGTGTAGTACCTTGCTCACTTCTTCCCTTCCATGAGAAGTTAAGGATGCAGAACAGCATTTAATGCCAGCAATAACCACATCCTGCCTTTCAGCAGTGGGAACAGCAGGCAAGTTTTAAAAAACAGAAGCTGGAAATCGGATATCCAAATAGGTACTAAACTATATGTCTACTGTGCTAATTTCCTAAAGAGCTTAATGCTAGTCCTGGAGTTTGAGGTCAGGCATGACAGTAGGAGAGGCAGCCACGTTAAGGGTCAAGGGCCCCCGGAGTTGGAAACTTCTGCCCATTCCCTGACTCATTTAGGTCAGACAGTGCTTACCAAGAGCTGAGAAAGCTCATTAAGACGGGGAAATAAAGCAGCAATGTTGGCTTCCGAGCAAGGAGAGCTGCAGCATGGGAAAATGGCCCCTGAAGCTCATGTTTTGTGGGAGATGGTTCCTTTTTCTTTTCTTCTTCTTCACCCCCCGCCCCCCCCCCCGAATTAATAAAGTGAGCCTGAGGGAAGAGCCTGAAAAAGATTTTGGGAGGATGTTAGTCCTTCCTGGGTTAGGGAAACAAGCCAATCATCTTACAGGCAGTTGACTCTTTAATCACATATTTAGTATCCGGGAGAAAGGTATTGTGAGGTAGTTAAGTGACCTCTAGAACTGAAACCTATTTCAAATGTTACTCAGAGCTTTAGGAACCACTGCACCCTATGAAGCCCACCATCCTAGCCCATTGAAGGGCTCAGAATTGTAAAGGTGTTTCAATACCCAAACTTTTTATAATTTTTTTTTTTTTAATTTCTGGTCCTGTGTAATTTTTTAACTGAGTCTTTGGATTCTGTATGACTTTGTCATGTTTGAAAATATTTACTTTGATTTTCTGTTCCCAAAGCTCCAGGTGGGCTCATTTGGTTTCACAGGTATTCAGACCCTTTAACAACCTTTCAAAACACAGAACTGTGGATGTAAATAGCAGAACATAGGCTTCTCTCTCCAAGCTTAGGTCAATGTATGAACTTAGTGAATGAAAACAGAATAATTTATTTCTCTGTTCAGTGAGCTCTTGAAGAACAAATCTAGACTGGATCTGCAGAAAAATAAGCCCTTCTGCAGCTTATTAATAAGGAAGTCTATCTCAGATTAGCAGAGACTGCTCAGTGATCCACACATCTCTAAAAACACTGTAAAGGGCTCCAGGAACATGGGCTATGTGATCACCAGAAACACAAGAGAAGCTGGGAACCAAACTGTGAGTGGCAATACATGTAACCATGTGCTGTGGTTCCTAGCTGGATGCCCCTACCACCCATGACTGCTCTTCTTCTACAAAGCACACTCTCACAAGAAAACGAGGAATTACTGCATGCAGTTAACCAGCCTACCCCAGAGTGAAGTTTGAATCCCAGAAGAGAAAGATGGCTGAGACTAAACCTGGAAAGTCTGGTCTAACTCTAGCTCTGGGAGCAGGGTTGTTTTGAGGTTGTGGGGTGGTGGTTGCAGTTCAACTGTGTGTTTAATTTGATGAAAACATAGCTGTATTTTGGCTTTTATCATTGTTCAGCTGGATTTAAAAGTCTGAAAAACTGCAAAAGGTAATAGCTTTCATATAGGCTGATGGGACTTAAAATGGTGATGCTAATATAGTTGTGTGTGCCACTTCAAAATATGTAAAGGGCCCTGTGGTCAAAAGCCAGCTAAGTTATAGAAAATGTAAAAGGAAAGCTTTTATTAAATCTGGAGTTCAGCAGTTTAAGTTCTGACCTAAAAGAGAAATACAATCACTCATATGTTGCTTTTGGTTACTAATTTAAAAACTTTCCCAATTACCAGAAAGTGCTGGAAATTAAGTTGCCTTTTTTTTTTTTTAATTAATAAAAAATCTGGGAAAAGTGGAAAATTATGTGAAATCTCTAGTAAGGGACCTTGTTGGAGAGTTTCTTTTCAGCAAAAGTAATAAAGTAATCTGCTAGAGGAATTCTCTGATGAGACAAAAGATAACTGAAATGACAAAGCATGTAGCGGCACCACAGAAATTTGGAGCATATTTTTTAAAAAGGGAATCCTTCTGGACTTGTTTTATGCCTTCAAAGCCAGGGATCCATTTAATCACAGGAGCAGAAAATCTAATGCACTGGTAGCCGTCCGTTTTTCAGGTTTATTTATTTTGCATTTACATTTGAAAATTGTTTGAAAGCACAAAACAGAAAATCGCTTTGCAAAAACCGTGCCTTCAGTGATTGGTACCCCTGAGAAAATCAGGCAAGTACTGACCACAGCTCCAAACTGCCAATGTATAAGGCAAAGAAAAGGGGAGGAGGAAGCATACAGTCAGCTACTGATCCAGACAGAGCACAGAATTCCAGCACAATTAAGCACGAACAAGAGCGGTGGCAGAGAAGAAATCTAACTGCCCTGGGTGTGCTGGGATGGGGCAATACCGGGTTATCGTATTGTAGTTAAGCCAGGAGCAGGCTCTGCCAGCAGAACCAAAACTGGTTTGCTGCTTGGCTGAAAACTTAAATATCAACACCCTTTAATTATGCACAAAAAAGATAAACAAAGCTAGCAGCTTTAAAGTACTGTTATTAATTGCACCAAATGTTAGTGAAAGGTTGAATTATTCATAGTTATAGTTCTCAGGGGTTTCTTGATTAAGGGAAATAAGGAGAATTTGATGTGAATATCTCGTTTCACATAGCTTTCTCAGTTTGCCTAATCCAAGAAACAGGGATATATTTTACATGTCAGATCTGCACAAAATGCATGTATCTGCTAGTTTCTTAGCAACCTTCTGGGATACGCCTGCATCTACTCCCATAAACCCTGCATATCGGAAATCATCTCCAGTGGGTTTTCAGGGATCAGTGGATTTTGTCACAATAATAATACCATTCATGCGCAGTTAGAGTAAATAATTATATTTACTTACAGGATCATTGCTGTGTTTTGGGTTTTATTGAAGCGTTTCTCTGGGAAAATATTATGTAAACACACTTCATTGAAAGCCCCCTATATGAATGAAGAGGGCTGTAAGCTCTACTGGCTGTATATAATTTTCTAATAACTGAAAATTAATAATGCTCATTCAGAAGTGCAGTTGTTCTTGTCATAGCCCTGGTTCTCTCTCCTCTCTGCTTTTTAGGCAGCAGCCAAAATTAGCATAAGCTTCTGAAAAGAAAGATTTTAAAAGAACAATATATCTTTATAGTTTGTGCAATTTGCGCTTAAAAAGAGAAATTACCTTTCAGTTATCCTTACAGCACATGTGCCTTAGATTTATCATCGTGGTATAATTTATGAGTGATCTAAACCTTATCAAACAACCCTGTACTTTGGTACGTTGCATATGGTACCAGAAAAGGGACTCAGCTCTGTAATTTTCACTCATGTGAGTAGTGGAAACTGGCTGGAGCAGGGAGTAAAAGGTCCCTTGCCTGAGACAGTGTTTTCTGAATTCAAATTGGGCTCAAAATGTTCACTGCAATCAGGAGTGTGTGGGTCTCATCCAGTAGTTTATGTAGCACATGTGAAAATCTTCACTGAATCTGACTGAAGATCTTCTGTTTAGCTGCTCCTGCTTTTGTGCTTTGTCCGTGGTGTTTTGACACTGAATGCATTATGGTATTATTACTTGGTGTATCCAGTACTCTTCCTCGAATAGGAGCTTCAAGACTGGATCTCCTTACTTCTGGTGAAGTCGTTGGAGTTAGTAGCCTAAGTCCCTGGGGGAATTTTTATAAGGGCAGTATTGAAAGGACAAAGGGGAATGGCTTTAAACTGAAAGAGGGTGGGTTTGGGTAAGATATTATGAAAAAAAAATCTTTGAGGGCAGCAAGGTTGGAACAGGTTGCCCAGAGAAGCTGTGGCTGTCTGATCCCTGGAAGTGTTCAAGGCCAGGGTAGATAGGACCCTGAGCAACCTGATCCAGTGGAAGATGTCCTTGCCCAAGCTCCCTTCCAACCGAAACCATTCTATGTTTCTATTCTATTTATGGCAACTGGAAATGTAATTTATTAGTGTTAATAGACAGCTGGAAAAAATCTGTCTTTTAGAGTTATTAAAGGCTTTACTCTTTCCTTCACAGAGTCAAATACACAACAAATATTTTTTTATATAAGGATGAGAAAAAAAATCATATTTGTGTTCAACTTTGTCTTACAAGGAAATGACATGTCAAAGTATTTTAAGTCATATTTGAGTATGCTAAGACCTAGAAAGACCTAGCAAAAAAACAGATAGGTGAGATATATAAATACTTTTCAAAATAAATATAGAGACTGTCTATAGAGATAGATATAATGTATATATGAGTATATATATTAAATATATGGAGTGCATGTATAGAGACATAGATTTGCGTATCCATTTAAATAGTTATACAAAACTTTTACATGGAAATACATATGACTAATTTTAGATGTGATGAATATTCTAGCTGTCCATTCACACATTTGTGTAATAAGGGTGAAATTTTCTTATCAAAATTAATAGCATGTTTAATTGCATGTGAATATGATCTTTAAGTAGCTTTTGAATATGATAAAAATTGTAGTTTATCTTTCATGTATTAGTTTCTACACAAAACAAAGAAATATTTAGGCCAGGGTTGCCTACTTTCCCAATCCAATAGATGGCATTTCTGTGGCTAGGATCACAAGATGTGCTTGAGAGATGAGAAATCTCCTGATGTGGTTTATAAGAAAGACATGACAAATTTCCAGCAGAGTTACCATTTCCTCATACGATGATGCTGGGCTGGCCATGAAGCTGAGCCCCCCAGGCAAACTATTCATTGCAGCTCCTGAGAGTTCACTTCAACCAGATCTGTAGTCCTGTTGATCCTATTCTCCACCTGAGTGGTTGCTTGGTCACCTGGTTCAGAGGATGAATCTCCTTAAAATATGCAAAGTAATGAATAACTGATATAGATAGCTTGGGCCACAAAGGACAAATGAGAGACACGTAAGAGTTTTCATGAGATGTTTGATTGTGCTCATGATGGGGACCTCTGTCCCCTGTGTTATTATTTTCCCTTACACTGCCACTGAGGGCTTCTCAGCCAGGTAAGTGTCTGTGCCAACTGGCCCCTTTGGCATGTCTGTGCTGTGCAATGATGTGGTGCAGAAGTGTTGGGATTAAACTTGCCCTCAGCTGTTACGTCCACACTGCGTGTCTCAGCTTCATGCAGAGACATTGGCTTGAGTTCCATCAACAGTGTATTGCAATAGTGTTGTTCCATGACCCAGAGAACTCTTCCCTACATTTTCTGTGATAGATTCAGCCATTGTTACTCACGTGTTTCTCATTTTAGATCATTTCAGCACATAACACCATAATTACACAAACTCTGGCCAGCAAATAGTGACTGAGGCAGTCATTATCAAAACCTGAGCTCCACAACCAGTACTAAGAAAAGTATAAAAGTTAGTGTGTTTGGCAAACTTAATATTATTAAGTTGGTTGTTTGAATTAGAGTTTCGCCAGACTGCATTTTTGCATATTTTTTAATGTTGTGTTCAGACCAGAAAAGAATCTCATTATGGAATTACTATTTCTCGCAAGTCAGTGGAGCTCATTGCTCCAAGGATCATAAGTGGGTTTCAGCTAAGTGAAGACATCCCATGTGCTCTCTGGGAAATCAGCCACAATCTTGTGCTGCTCTGTCAGAGGAATTGATATAGGATTGATCGACCAGCTTTGCCCTGAATAAGGATAATAATTTGTTTCTTAAACTTCCACCCAGTGTTTTGGCAAGCAGAAAGCCTGCACTAGTGCCAAATCTGTAATTACTTTACTAACAGCGATGACATGTATGCCTGTTCTACATGATCCGATTTTGTTGCTTCTTCTGTTGGCTATGAACAACTCAGATAATAGGAACCTCATCCCTGCATCTGTCTCTCAGCAAGGTGAGCTTTAACCTAGGCTTTGAACAGGTTTCAAAGAGGAAGGGGGAAAGTACATTAAAGCAAGAAAAAGGAAAAACACATGAAAAAAATTGACTTGGTAGATATTGCAAAAAAAAAAAAAAAAAGAAAAAAGAAAAAAAAGTGCTCTCTTGAGGGTAATAAAGGCCTTATTGCGGCAGTGGGCTTTGCACATGCATGGCGATCATTGCAAGGTGGAGACCCTCTTTACTGTAAAAAGCTGCCACAGTGTCTCAGTATGTTCTTAAAATATGTGGATTGTGCCACATGATGTAGTACTGATTGGTCTATAAGGATCTGGCTTCTGCCATGGTATTATATCTTATATTCTCTTCTGTTCTTCACCATTGAAACATTTGATAAATAGCTAAAATAAATAAAACTTAACAACAGAATATTCTTTCTTGTTGTCTCCTAGGGAGATAATAGTGTATGCAACATGTAATTTTATTTTAAGAAACTTTCCTTTATTTCTTCTGTGTCCTTGATTTATAAATGTGCATGGAATTAATTCATCATCTTCAGACAGAGGATACTCAGATGAGGACTTCTACCTTTTTGGGATGTTTGATTACAATGTTACTGCAATTAACAGAACTCCTTCCTAGTCCAGTTCATCTCACTGCTGTATTTTAATTTCTTGACAGGTTTGCTTCACTGTTTTCCTTGTGGGTATACATGTATAGACATGAATGTATGCACAATGTATCAAACCATCAAAAATACTCATTGTCATGGAATAAAGGAGTCAGTGACCTATAAGTGTCATGTACAAGTTATTTAAAATTCACTCTGTGTTTATCTTGAATATTTTTCTCACCTGCTTTATTCAGTAGAATACACATGTTTAAATGACCAAGCAGGGAATATATGTCCTTTTTTCTAAAGTTTTTTTTTTCCCTTCTGTGCAGCAGCAGCAGCTGCCTGCCATGTTATTGTTTTTTTGTCGCTAGCAGGCTTTTTGGGTGCGTGCCAAGGATTTCGTGTGGGGAGCAGGACGATTTGCATCTGAATTATGAATGGCAAGGCTGGGCGTGGGTACACTCAGCCACACCAGGTGAGGTGGAACAGCCGCTTCCAGCTCACCTGGAGTAATTAATTCAATAAAAAGTTAATTACAATGAAAGGGAAAAACAACTTCCATACAACAGATGGCAAATTTTTAGTGTGATGGAAACTAAAAGGATTTTCTTTTTAAATACCATTATGGTGTGCCTTAAATGGTGTATAAAATTCTCTTGGTATATACTTAAGTAATTGCATGTGTTGTTTCTATATACTGTATACATATTTCTTTCAGATTCAGACATGTGTGAGTTCTTACTCATAAAACTTTTCATCAACACATAGCATTCCTGGCAGAGTGTGTTTGTGGCTGGTTTCCTGTAGGACTTGCAAGTCCTCTGTGTCCAGCAGTCACTCTTCTTCTAGAAACTTTTGAACCTGAGCATCAGGGCATCAGCCAAACTGCAGAGAGTAGCAGATGCCTTATGAAAACTCAGGCTGGGTAGCAAAGAAAAACCCTGTCAATTCCTCTACCCAGAAAAAAACATGGCATAAAGTTTAGCCCTTTCCCAAAGTATTTGACTGACCCGGCAGCAAAGAAACAGAGACTGGAGGCCAGCCAGGAGGCAAGTACATAGCTGGGCAGTTTACACAGAGGACAGTCCATATGAAACTTCTGCTTAGCTGACAAAGCTGAGTGAAAATATGGAAGAAAAGAATGAAAAAATATGCTGAAGATGGGCGCAAAACTATTCCTTAATAGAGTTAAGCACACATGTTGATGGTAGAGGTTGTAAAAGTTATGAGGCAGAGCTGCACTTTTAGTGGAAATCACCTTGAGAAATTGTTTAATTAATTTCAACGCTTGTAGAATAAACTCTTTCTTGACAAAGAGAAACTTTTTGTACAGAACATAATTTAATAGTGCTAGAACAATGTTAAAAAGATTGAACTCAAGGTGCCTTGCTAATGTGCAAGCCAGCAACATGTTTATAACAATTAGCTGCTCAAACTTTCAGCAATGAGAAATGCATACCTACATATGAATCTTGGAGGGATCTTGATTTTTAAAAAATACTGAGTCTGCATGTGAGAAAGCTGAGGTATTGACTTCAGTTTCCTTCTCAGGTAGTCTTTCAGTATCAACTGCTACAACTGATCCATGATTTAAAGTATTTAAAAATGAGAATATTGTGCAGGTTTATTTCTTTTTTTTTAAGATTTACCTAGTCATTCCTAGTGCATTTTGCATTTCTTCTCTTTCACTGACTCCATTAGGAGGTTAGACTCTTTTTAAAAAGCCCAATGGCATCAGACTAAACAAAAATATGGTTTTGAACAGGGAGAAGAAGAAAACCATTGCTGCTTTCAGCAATAGGTCCGATCTTACATCAGCTTTATTGAGCCAACACACACAGAGCCTTTATCAAAATTGAAGGTTCCCAGCTAGAAGAACTCTATTCAAAGTAGTGCCAAAGTTTTCCAACATTTTCAGGACCGGACCCCCAATAGCAGGCTTAGGAAATCCTAGCCCTGTTGTTGTCAGTAGGCAGACTTGGTGTCCTCTATTGCATAAAGGAAAAAAGGAAGGGAGAGGATGATTTATTCTACAAGATAGCAAGTTCCCCACACACTCCCACCCCACCTGCAGGTAATTAAAAGTTGCTGGTGTAGTTAATCATACTCACAGTGCAGACAGCCTTCCACCACAGACCTGGGTGGCACAGCCCAGGTGTATTTAGCACCCTTCTGGGGATCCTTCTTGCCCCTGCCTTGCTGTGGCTCCAGGCACCTGTGACAGCACAGGGACCCTGTACCAGCTATCAATTGACATGCTCTCCTGTCAAAGAAATAGTAAATGTAGAGACATACTATAGCAAAAACACATGTTGTGGTTTTGCTGCAAACTACATGCTAAATGTTTCTTGCCACGAATGTTTTGCTGCTACATACAGTGAGAAATCTGGTGACATTCTGTGTCTGCTTTCTCCGACGCAGATCTTCTGTGCTCCACAGAAGGTGGCCAACAAGGAAACCTCACACAGTGAGGCTTGGTGTGTGCTCCGCAGTGGTCTTTCTGTTTGATACTATCCTGCACTAAATTTAGTGAACGCTGTTTGGTTTCTCAGCTGGAACAAATAAATCTGTTAGCATTCTAACTTGAGTTTGTTTTACATGCCGCAGTTAACATTCCTTAAGCCTCTGTGTTTGATACTGTATTTGGAAGCTCAGTTCATAATTATAGGTGGGGCTGTTTGGCTCCTTATTATTCAGGCTACTCTGGACCTGAACCAAGGTTTTGTAATGAAGGAGGCAGTTGTCTGAGGGACCTTTGTTTGATTTTTTGTCTGCTAGATCTGAAAGATGTAGATGCACAGGGCAGGGGTTTGCATGTGAAAGGCATTACTTTCATAGTAAAGGCACTTCAGCCTTGCCCAGATCAGTAGGACTCCCTTTCTGCCCTTACCATCAGAGATTCTCATGCAATATGTTTTCAGTGATGGCTTCTGATTGTGGTATCTTACTTATTTTGTCTACCTAAGATCAGAGGTCAGAACAAGGTCGGGAGAAATATGTCATGCTTAGTGACGTAAATGGTAGCGCTCTGCACTTGACAAGATCCATGAAAACCAGTGGCACCACAGATCAGGTACCCAGAATGAGGTTTCACATAAGATCTCAATCTTTCTGTGTTCCACTTTCTCATTTGTAAAACAGAGCTAATCAATTGCTGTATCAGGAGGATACTGGGAGAGGG
>JAWWEU010000081.1:64888771-64920364 GCA_035583155.1 Acropternis orthonyx | reverse complement strand
GTGACCCCGCCAGCACGCGGTTTTGGCAGGATTGGGGGCGGGGAGGGGCAGAGCGGGGAAGGCAACATAGATACCCATAAGGCACGGGGGTACAGTAATGGTGAAGGCACAGAAAAGATCGTGAAAATAATGTTTTAAGATCTAGAGAGGGTGGCAGCTGTAGAGCTGAGGACCTCACACTGAGTAATAAGGAGAGAGAGTTATTGTAAAGTCACTCATTAAGTATGCACCATCCAGTCTGCTCTGGATAAGGTGAAATTCACTTGATAATATTAGACTTTAATTACTCACATGCTGTTGTAACACACACAGTGTGGTTGAATTAGATCTGCAGATAAAATCCGAACTTCCAAATTTTTGAATGCTTGATTTTGCAATCCAAGAAATACTATTCCAGCAAAGGGAGCTGGAGGGAGATAGCGTTGTTTGTGACAAAATGTAGATCCTTATAATTGCAAGTATGGTTTCTATTTCCCCTCTTTGTTCCCACTGCAATAGCTATAAGTGGGTGAAAGGAAAAGAAAAAAGCTCTTGGTCATCTAAAATACTGTAAAAGGGAATGAAATTATATTAAAATCCTACATTTTTAATATGATAAGAAAATATTTTAGAAACATCCCCACGATCCCTTGAACAATATCATTAAACATTTGATGTGAGACATTATACTTATTCTATTATGAAAATAATTTGGTTTACAGAACTACCTTGAGGCACTGACCAAAAGCTGGTCTCTATTCAACAGGTCACCATGCAAGTATTCGACAGAGGACAATCCTTGCTTCAAAGCCCCTTCAGACTAAATGATACATATTCTGAGTAGGTAAAAAGGCAGTTGCTCAATTGGCTGACACAAGCCTGTGCTGGGTGGGAAATGAGATGACTAACTCCAGGCATGTATCTGCACAATACAATTATGTGTTGGGCTAACTTGAACTCTAGAACAGCCACATTTAGCAAATATCTTCAGCTTCCTGGACCCAGCTCAGCTGGGTAGGCAAAACTGAGCAGAAGGCAGTGGAGATGGGAAAGAGAAAGTAGCAGAGCCCAGGTGGAAAATCCTAGTGAACTAAGCTTGCTGCTTCTTTATCAGCCTATGGCATGTGGGATAGGTTGGGAAGAGTGAAGAAAATGACAGTTCCTACTGGGATGTTGGTCTTGGTGTCCTAGATATCCCATGCATCCTGGCTGCCCTCACTGGTGGTGGCAGCAGTCTGAGTTTCCAGGGACTGGGAAAATAGGCTAAATAGGCAGCTTCAGTGCAAGCTGTAGCAGCCTGCTGCCTTAGACATGCTTTGCTGATGCAGCAGGGCTGGGAGGAAGCAGTCGAAGCAAAGAGCTAGCTGTTCATGCTTGTGCTGGATTCTTCAGCACTTGGTCTCTAAGTGACTCTGCAGAGCAGTGCGTTGTGCCCCAGCTGAGACACCAGCTGCACCTCAGCACCCCTAGCCCAACTTCTTTCACCTGTATAGCTCAAAGACCTGCTCAGTAAAACCTGCCTTGAGGCCCTCTTTGCTCAAAAAGGATAGTTCTTGGTTGAGTATTCCCTACAGTGTGGATTTTGCAAGCTGAAGTTGCTTTTCATGGCCCTAACTGAGGTATATGGTTCTTTGTTTCTGTTTTGGTTTTACTAAGGTGCTTTACTGGGCAATCTTATCAGTGTTCATGAAGCTTTAACTGTAATGCATTTGTTTCTGCTTAAATGCTGTTTTTGCAAAATGCTATTTTGTTTCTGCTGCTTGAAATTATATTTAACAATATCCAAGCTAAATCTATGCACGCACATTTAAAGAAGGAGCCCTAGATATAATGCATTTTTAACCATGTGAAATATATTAGTAATGGTACTTACAGCAAGAAAAGAAAAATTATTTTGGCTTGCATTAGTTCCATCTTTGCAGTATGCAGATAAGTACCATACCTTTGACAGTGTAACTATATTAGCTTTGCCTCAAAGCTAACAGTAAGCCAGCCTAGTGCACAACAGCCCTAACAGGTGTCTTGTGTAAGGGATGGGGTTGTAGCAGGAGCTCCACACGGTTTTGTGTCTCCCATATCTCATAATGGTCCACATGACAGTAGCAGAGGTGGAGCACAGTAAGCATCACCCTGACTGTAATGCTTGGGAAGTGGGGTGTTATCATTAGCAGAAGTCATAAGGCAAGAGAGGAATATTATAATAGGGACTTGACCTTTCCCTGTTCCATCTGCCTCTAGAATATTTGAGGAAAGGAGAGTGTTATCACTGGGGTTTTTTGAGATTTTTTTTTTTGGTTTTTCTTTTCGCCTTTAATGTGTGTTTTCTCGTTAGAATGGAAGCAGTTAAAGTCAGAAATGCATCTAAAGGTGGTTGAAAAAAACGTTAAGGAAACAAAGACTTCTTACAGTGTCATAACAGTAACAGTAATGAGAAAGGATGTGGTAACATCTCAAACAGAAGACTATTATTAAGTGTAAACCAACCAGCAATTGGATGTGTGGCCAACAGACCTCTTTACTTAGCTAAAATAAGAAAGTCGGTTTTTTTAATTTTTCCAATGGGATTCAAACAGTTTGGTAGTATAGACAGAAAAATGAAGCATTGTGCTGGCAAAAAGGATGATGCTTTGCATGGCACTTGTGTGCTGGTGGTCAGGATGCCCAGCTGCCAGGCTGATTGTCTGTCTGGTGAGAATCCAGCCAAGCAGGGACCTTCCCAACTGCTGTATCCTTGTATCCCACTAGCATGTGCAGCCTTTCCTGCACTCAGCTGGGTCTTGATATTCAGGAGAGGCTCGAGTGACAGCAGAGAGTGAAGCTGAGGACTGTTGTCTGCCTCACTGGTAGCCTCAAGCACATTTCTTCAGGCCTGACCAAAGTTTGAGCTCTCTGCTCATATAACCTCTAACCTTCCTGGGTGCTTTACTTTATCCTGTCTCAGGTTGCTGACAGATCACACCTCAGTAATTGATAGAAATGCCTCAGCCTTCCTGGCAAGCCCATACCTAACCTCACCTGGCAGCCAGGAACTAACATTTTGGTAGTGAAGTCCCCCCAGGGGCCAGCCCAGTAGCTCTCTGTCAAACAGGTACAGGATGTGGTCCTGTGAGCAAGATGAGCAACTGAGAATAGATCTTCCCTGGACAGTTCCCTGGGATGTTGTCTTTGGCCCAAGGCTCCTCAAGCATATTCCTGTGGAGCAACATGTGCTCACCAGGATGGGGGTGAACACCTTTGGTTTAGCAGAACTGCCATCAGGCTGCTGGCTTGGGCTCCCAGGAGAAGGGTGTAAAAGCTTGTCCCCTCGGGTAGTGGGATGAAATGAAGCAAGGCCTCCTGCATCCTGGATGAATGCTTTGACAGTTGTAAGAGTGCAGAAATCTTCCATAGCGACAACTGTTTGTCATGAAAAGGAAAGCACTGAGTGAGGTGTGAGGTGGGTGCACTCAAAAGGAAGAGCCACATGCTGGGGGACAGCAGCCAGAGGAAAGGGGGCACTTCTGTGGAGAGCTAGAGGAAGATGAGAGATTTAATTCCCACCTCTGTGCCCAGCATTTCTTGCTGGACAGTCTCTTGAGTGCAGGCATCTCCTCTTCCATGGACTTTTGTTTTCAGTGCCATTTCGGGACACCTGAAATAAGGGAAAAGGTGGAAGGACAGTTTGCACTGTCTAGATGCAGGCATCTCACTTAGCTCTGAATTGCATATGGGTAGACACCTGTCAGATATCTGAACCTGCCTAAGGGAATTCTCCTGACTACTGACAAGCACCACATAGGGAGCCCAGTGGCTCATGAGGAAGGAACTTGTCACTGGGTTCAGGGTTCCACACAGGAACAGCTGATAGACCACACCTTTGGGCATCTTGTTTCTTTTTCTTTGGATCTAATGGTTTTAAACCTATTTTAGTTCACAGTTTACACTACATGGGTAATTATACGTGTCCCTGTCCTGGGGGTGGGTCTTAGCAGAGTACGTACAAGCAGGATTGTGAGACGCATTGGTCCTGTGGAAACAGGAGACAGAACTGCAGACAGAGCCACACGCTTCTGGCCTTTTCTCTGAGAAAATACTACTTCCACTTAACATCAGACAATATAGTTCGCCAAGCAGATACTTTCCCCCTGAGAGAATGTAAAGCTATAAAAATAGCTGTCAAAAATATAAGGTCTGGGTTGAGGCGAAACACTTGCCAGTGTCAGACAGGAGCAACTTTGCATGCCTGTGTAGACCAAGCTGGGATCCAGACCTTACTGTGAAATATTTCTTGTATGGGAGAGCATTTTTAAAATCCACCGAGTCCAATTCGTCACTGTTTCAAAGAGAAGAAGCTGGATTCCAGCACATTTTATCAATAAAAGATCATATGTAGTCAGCAGTGTGATTTTCTTTTTTTTTTTTTTTTTTTATTGCTTTACATCATCTCTGGGGAAAGTATTTACCTCAAGAACTATTTTGCCAGATGATGAGTAGTACTTGTACTTATTTTCATTGTGTCCAAGCCATAACTTTGCCTCATTTGCATCTACCGACTAAATGGTTTAATTAATTTTGCGTTGTGCTTACTGACTAGTTTTAATTAGCAGTTAAATCAGTTCAGTTAACGCAAAAATGTAGGTGTTTACATGAATGCAAATGATGATGGGTTCTCAGAGCTTGATTCAAAAAACAGTTCCACACCATTGGTGATGAATTTCTGCAGGCTTTATACAAGAAATGCACGCTTCTCCTCCCCCAACAACAAGGAATAGGGCTTTATGATTCATTAACTGGCCCAGGCTTTCTTTTTCTTTTTCCTTTCTTGCTGATGTGGAGAATGAGGAATGGAAGCAGAACAACTCCAGTTTCAATGTTTCATTCTTAGGGCATGCACTCAATACCCATGCAAGGAAGGACAAGAGTGTCTTTGGGTTAGTGTGTGCAACTGTGTCTCCCTCCAGTGTCCAATTCCAGCCACTATGGCAGCTTGCAATATTTGTAGCCACTTATTTTTCTGTTGGCTGGGTGTTTGCTTACATCTGGCCAGGGCAGAAGTCAGGACAAATGGATTTTATGAGAATCAACTTCTGCATTCTGCTGTCAGCCGGACTCTGCTAATACAAGCACAATGCTATAAGCATGCTATAAGGTCTTCTATCTGTTGTCAGTGGTCTTATGTGTGTTTAAAGGAATTTATCTTGGAAAAGCCCCCCTTCTGGTGATATTGGAATAGGTGCCAAGGGGTAATTTATTGACTTATTTTGAATGAGAGGTGCAGAACAAGTCAGTGTTACCTTACTCCACACAAAATTCACACACAACTTGAAAGAAAGTCTGCTAATCATTGGTATAAAAACTCTCATCTGCCTGTGCTTAAATACCTATGTTTGCGTGGTCTCCTGTGTGTCATTATACAGCTCTTCCCCATAGGCTGTAATGAAGTCTCTGCTTCATCCACTCTTAAAGGCAAGGTACAATAGATGACGATAAATTTATCCTGAAACTACAGTTACCTTACTCAGCTTTCCCAATAACATTACCCAAAAAGGGAAGATCAGAGACAAGAAGATAATTGGTGAGATCATCAAGAAATTACTTCATAAGCCCAAGCCTTTCATTTGAAGGAAGCTGGCAACCTGCCCTCTTAGAAGAAGGTGCTATTTCACTAGTAACTATAGATCAAAGTCACCAGGGGTAATTATTTGAGGAGTTAAGTAGGTAATCAGTTTGGGAAACAAAAAAGAAAACCAAAAAATCTCAAATCCTCAGTCCTTGGAGCCTGAAGAAAAATTAACTGGAATACATGCTGTCTGTAGTTTTGTTCTAAAATTAAATTTAATTTCATAAATGTAATTTCATAAGCTATTCATCAGATATCTTGTTGAGGGACCCTGTGCCAAGCTCATGTGACACAACTCTCTGTCCAAGCCCGGAAAGGGGAATAACCCTTTCATGTTTTTCCCTGTGCTTTACCTATCCCATAGAAAAGGAGCCCAGTCCCACTCTCGTTCATGGGCACTCTGCCTGCAAATTCCAAACCAACAAGATTAAACTTCTTTTGTTAGTGATTCCAATCTCCAGTGCCACCCATTTGACACAGTTTAGTAGTGCTTACACTCACCATGAAGAGAAAATGAGGTCATATAATGGCAAACCATTTCTCTGCAGTTTTGAGAAACCATGTCTTGCTCATCCCATGAACTTGACAATTTAGTTGTGTTTGGGATGCAGGTGAGCACTCCACCGGCTAGTAGGCTCCCCTTCTGATATGTTCTCCCATGCTAACTTCTCCCTTTAATGCTGTCCTGTTATGTGTTCCCCTAGGTCAGGCATTTGCATTAATCAACAGGTGTCATAAGGCAGCAATGCCTATCCAGTGCAGAGCCTGATGCTCTCACAGACCCCTTCACACTGATCTTGAAATGTCAGGAGTGTTGAGTCACTGTCAAGTGATGGATACAAACCAGATTCATCTTTCAGCCAAAAATTAAAACCCAGTAGTTAGGGGACCTAATTCTGGTCTTGGTTGTTTTCAGTATTCTGAGAAGAAATGTCATCCACTGACACAGTTTTTTACTGGTTTTCTATTTGTTTAATTGCTGATTCAGAAGTCATGTGGATATATGAGGAAAGCATTGTTCCCTTGTCTTCCTAGAATATAAATAGATGTTTTTGGAGCTGTTCCTTTTTAAATTCGTGATTTCACACAGAGATTTGTGAAGAGCCTTGTACTGCATAGTTACATCTCTGACCAGAAATGTATCACCTGGTACTTGGATTTTTTTTGGTGTTACAAAGCAAAATTGTTGTCTAGAATATATCACATGAGGGCACTGCATAGCATCATTTACAACGATGCAGGAAGTTGAAAAGAAAGGCTCAATCAACTTCCAAAGCTAGCTGAGTTTTAATAGGCCAGCCTTTCATTAAGTGAATTCCTAAATGTTGAGCACATTCTTTCAGATGTAGGCAACTAATGGTTCAGGATGCATGTGATGCACTTGTCATTACACAGACATTGATAAAAATCCTTGAAGCTATGTTTTTTCCCAGAAAGTTCACACGAGTAGAGGGGAGGGGAAAAAAAGACTTCTTTTCAGTGGTTTCTTTCATGTCACAAGAAGGAGGGTCATGTGTTTTAGTTTAACTGATACATTTCAATAAAATGATTTTCAAAGGGACAGGACAAATAATGACTGTATTACATATGGTGGCTGGTGCATATCAGATGGAGCTACCCAATATATTTGCTCTTTGCTGCTTGTAATTCATTTCAACTGTCTTTTTATTTAATTTTACCTAATAAACTAATATAATGGCCCAGTGAAGCCTTTATGGCTGTTAAAATTTTGATGAATTATTTTAGTCTCGATTTTCAATGGAAATCAAAAATGCATGTCATTCTTATGCACAGTTCTTATCAAATTGACAAAAAGGGGAAAAAAAAAGATATCTGAAGAACAAGTCCTTCAATCTAGGCCACTTTTTTTTTTTTTTTTTTTTTTTTTTTTTTTTTTTTTTTTTTTTTTTTTTGGTACCAAGACATCAGCTAGAAGAGACTGGTATCTCACTTATTTTACAGATGACATTTAAACTTGCTTACATAGTTACTTGCAAATAATTCCCTCTAATGCATATACTTTTCTTCCTGACAGAAAAATATGCTGTCGCATTAAACCAGTGTGCTTTGGACTTGACATTTGCATGGGCTGAAAAAGTTGCCTTCCTTTACAGAGTCTCTTGAAATGAGCTCCGCCTTGCTATCCAGTCACTAGAGATTTTCATTAGTGTCCTGACGCTTTGTCTCTCAAGTTAGTGCATTTATCACCTTCTTTGTCTTTTGAAAGGTGAGATGACATCTCTGTCTCTCAATAGTGTAGCAAAATGACAAACAAAGCATTCAGTGGACCTTTGTATATCAGGGAATTGGGGAGGAGGAGGAGGAGGGAAGAAGAATGCAAAAATAACCATCCCAAAACAGCAGCAACAAAAAAAGTTCAACAATTCTGCTGCTTAATTACCAACCAGAGCAGAGAAGCTTAACAGTCCAGCAGTGGGTGGAAGGATCTTCTCAGCATCACAGGAAACAGTATGCAATTAGTCAGGGTCAGGATACCCAAGATCAGATTTGCTTAAGGCTAAAGAGGGACAGGGCAAGGCTACGGCAGTGACAGGATCTGCAGCCCGGTTGTCTCCCTGCGGCGGGATGCCTTTTGCTTCAGTTTCTAATTAAACAACCAGGCAACCAAGCGTATCCACTCCTGGCTTACTCGTGAATAGCTTGTTTTGCATTCAAGGACCTGGAGTGCTTGGGAGGATATTTACAAAAGCAGAGGATTAAACTACAGATATAATTATTAAAAGTGATGGATACAACAAATAGTTGTCAATACAATGAGAAATCTTGAGTTACCTTCTAAAAAAAAAAAAAAAAAGAAAATTAAAAGCTTTTTAGTTTGACTGTCTTAGAATTATTTTAAGTTCCTCAGAGGCATGTTAATGCAGCCCAGACTTGCCTCTCTGGTGCAATATAAGCCCAAGTGTCTCTGACTGTGGTTGGTAAGAGGAGCCTGGGGAGAGAGGGTGTCAGCAAGGTGAGCACAGAGGGATGCTGTTTCTGGCAAGGCCTCCCATGCCTGAAAACCTGCCCTTCCTGAGCTGACTGTTGTATTTCTGTCTTTGTGTTTAAGATGGCCAAATGGACCTTTCCTTTTATACCTTTGACATCCCAAGCATCCCATTGATAAAGCCTTGTCTCTTGTGAACAAGAACTTTCTTTCATTTGCTCAAAACCTTATGTCTCTTGCTACCAGTCATGAACCCTAGATTATGGAAAATAACATGCATGTGTATAATATGTATGTGCATATATATAATACATATAACTTAATGTAGAAGGAAAATAGTTTGTATTATTTTCTTCATGACATTCATGTTTTTATGAACTTTATTTCAGCATTTTAGGTGTCTCTTTCACATGTCCCAGATTATTTAGTCTCTCCACATAAAGAAGCAGTTTCATACTTCTGATCATCCGTACTGCTCTTCTCCCTACTGTTCCAGCTCTCCTATGTACTTTCTGGGATGTTGGTTATCTAGAAACAGATGCAGTGTTGGACACAGCACAGTTATATACAGTGACATATGGCTTTCCCATATGCATTATTTTGGACTTATCAACAAAGCACTCCATCTGCCATTTTTTTACCCAGTCACTCAATACCATGATATCGTTCAACAGCTGTTCACAGTCAGTTTGATGACCACAGATCATTTTGTATCAACCCCTATCTTAGTCTCCTCATTGTTGACCCTGTCTTCCAAATCATTCATGACTAGGTTGAACAACAGATGTTCCAGAATAGGTTCAGTAGGATCCTGATATGTCCCACTCCTACTTGCCCCATATAATGTGTTCATACTACTGAAATCCAATACATTTTCTCTATCAATAAAGCAAAACTAAATAATTCACTACAGAATACGTGAAATGTCCATCATTTTTATAATGGTCTAATTTGCAAGTTGCTAGCCTTTGAACTAGTCTGCTATTGAACTCTTGAGCAATATTTCTGGTGGCCAGTTTTTTCCATGCCAAGATCCAGTGTGCTATTTTATTGTCACAGAAAAATTCAGAAGACTGTGGACTTCAGATTTAAGCAAGACAAACTCCACCTATATGTGGCACCATGGAAAATTTAATCAATATTAGTTGACTTGGGGCAGAAGGTGATGGAGGTATTGGAAAAAACTCATTAAAAGACTTTCCCATTTGATATTAAAGGAAATAACAGCACTTTGGAGTATCTTAAGATTCCAGAAGAAAAATATTACATAATCTGGATATTTCCTGTAGACCATTTTGGGGCACAGTTGGTAAAGTATACTGCCCTTCCATTAGATCTATGGATCTTGAATAGGTGGAAATGGAAACCTTCATTTCCTGAGCACAAGCTGAGGAGACAAAATCTCTTTAAGGCTGAAGCCCCTAATGTGTCTCAGCCTTTGGGCTGCTTTGTGCTTCTGTTCACTTCTTATAAATTGTTCTGGTCTTCAGTATGTGTTTGCTAATCTGGTAATATTTTCCTCTGTACAAGAACAGTGATCATCCTCCTAATGGGCAGCATCATAATTTAAGCATATTTATATTCGTACTAAAAGACTATAGTCTCAAAGTATAATCTAAAAGATGGTTATGAGATAGATTATCCCTGACAGGATTTAGGAAAATGTCACGTATCAGACATACAGGCCAACAGTATGTAACGGGACTGCTGCCTCTGGCAGCCTAATTCTAGCAGATTTTTAATCACGTGTATTTCAGGATGATAAAAGGCTTGCACAAATTATTTATAGCTTTTGAGGGCTCCTCTAGACCCGAATGAAAGGCACAGTTACATGTATTCTTTATTTGAGATAGTTTTTGTACCAGCAACCCTAAAACTTGCTGTGTTGGCCCTTTTAACCTTCAGGAATCACCAGACAGATGGAACAGAATTGTTTCCTATGTGAGGTTTTCACAGATGTAACAAAATAGGTAACACTGTGTATTTGTCCTTCCCCGCACTCTCACCTCCGTTTTGGGACCATACTTAACCAACCAGCATATTGTTACTCCTCATGTTTATTCTTCTTGCTTTCATGTCTTGTTGTCAAAAAATATGCTTCTTGGGATACACTGAAGTTTCCATTGCCTTTCCTCCAAGGTATTGCTAGGAAAAACAAACATGTGAGAAAATCTTCCCTACTTAAAACTGATGCTTCACATTTCTTCTAATTTTCTTTGCTCTGCCTCTTGATGTTGAGCACATACCACACACTTGAAAAAAGGGAGAGCACAACAGAGAAATCCCATTCTACCTGGAAGGTCTGTACTCAGGTTAGACTGACCTTCTAAAGCTAATGGTGTAACTCATCAGCTCTGCCAACACTACAAATGCTTCCAAAACCTTGCCAGGAGAGTGCTAACTTATGTTTCTTTTTTTCTTTTAATGTTTTTCTAAATTATTTCTTATTTTAATGCTTACAGACAAGCTTGGGGTTGTTTGTAAGCTTTTAGGTCTTGACCTGCGAGCAATCTCTTTGCCCAAACTTGCTAGTGAACTGAATGGCTTAACTCAGCTCTCAAAGAAAATTATAGAAACCCTCATAGGAGCCCATAGCACAAATAGATTATTTATTGGAAAACCTTTAGCCTGGATTCCTTCAATTTTGTGGCTCTCTGGTCTGTTGTAGATAGGCTTGATCTTTCCCTTGTGGAAAACAGAGGCCAAAGTCTTCTGCTGTCCTTGCTGGCATATGTTGCTTGAGTTATTGAAAGCATATCTGCAATTTGCTCAGAACGTGGGATCCACCAGCTAAAGCTACTGGTTGACCGTGTCCATTATCACATTGCTGATAGTAACTGCAGCAGATGCTTCAGAAACAGGGAATGCAAACATAATGCATCTGGCCAAATGGGAACTAGCACCCAATAGAAAGGAAGACAATTTTCTAGCTTTTTTTTTTTTTTTTTTTTTTTTTTAATCAATGTGTGCCTTGAAACAAACAATGCAATTGTCTTGTGCTTAAGAATAGTTGCATCTATGGTTTTTGCAGAGGAGCTTGATATATTTTCCTGGAAGGAAAATTGTCAGATAATCAGAAAAAGAAACAATTCAGAAATGGAGCACAGTATATGGTGAGTTCTTTAAAATTCACTTCAATGACTGATAAGAATTCAGTGGGAAAAAAAAAGAAGCATTTTGAATTAAAAAAAACCCCCAAGTTATTTTTTTAATGGGAAAAAAATTCAAAGACATTTTTCATTTTGTCAGTGTAGTTTGTGATCAGGAGTTGAGTTTCATCATATGTTGCCACGTGCTGTTTCAGGAACATGTCCATAAGTACTAGACAAGCATGTGATTGCTTCTATTGACCTGCATGTCATAGTGCATGAATGGCTGCTCTGTTTGCAATGAGTCTTCAGATCAGGCTTGGATGCATTACCTAATTGAATGTCTGCTTGTGCTCTTCTCTTTGGGCCTGCTGTACTTGTACTCCCTTTCCCCCACCAGTCCATACCCCTTCCTCAGATCTTTGTTTAGAAGGGAATGAATACGAAGCTGCTCTTTGTCTCATTAACCAAACTGTCTGAGTTTCTTGGCTGGCTTCTTGTTATATGACAGTTTTGATTAGACCATAGGCATTTGGGGACTATAAATACACTCAGTTCTCTGTGGGGCAAATGGGCAACATTTTTGGCTGCAGTTTAACTGGCTCCAAAGAATTGGGACTGGCATTTTTCTTTATTGAAGTGACTTTCAAAATGCATGACCCTTCTTCTAGTCACAGAATAGTTTTCACACACTCAAAAGTACAGGCTTCAGCATCTTCATCGCTCATTTTTCTCAGTCTCAATAGGGCAGGACCACTTGGAAGGGTACAGGATATAATTAAGCCTTCATGTTTAGACCTCTTTTGCTGAATCTCCTTCCTTGGTATTTTTCTTAAGGTGTTACAGCCTGTCTGCCTGCTACAGTTTGTCCACGTTGTCCTTTACACAGGCCTGTAAAGAGCAGGCATGTGGTAACAAATTTCAGCCACATCATAGACCTTGGGTTGATTGGAGGGAATTACCTGGGGCAGAGAGGTTCTTCAGCTTTTTGTTGTGCATAAAGTCATGATTTCAGTGGCCAAATATATCTTTAGGAACAGAAAACTAATGGAGAATGCAAAAGCATTTTTAGACATTTTTTACTTAACTGGTAAAATTAAATGCCCTTTTACTCATGGTTTTATAAATAAATAGAAGTTTCTATAGAAGGGTTATACATTTCATTTGGTCAATATTTCCTAAAATATTGAAATTGCTTATGTTGTTCTAAATACCAATTATATATACACACTATAAACCTGATATTACTCATGTTCTTAGGCTTTATAGCTACAATAATATTGCTACCCATATGTAATGGAACACCAGGATACATCTTTTGTTAAATCAAAGGCAGTAGCCCTGTACCAGTGAAGCAATAAAGCTGCTCCATTAGTAAAGAGGAGGCTTCAGCAGATCTTTAGGGAGATTTGCACCGTGTAAGAATCCCCATTTACACACCAAATGTAGGCACCTGCTGTGACAACATCCCTTAGAGTGCCCCCAGCTGAGAGCACAGGGAAAATGGTGAAGAAGGACACTAAACCATAAAAGTTATTTGTAATTCAAGCTGTTTTTAGGCAGAATTGAGAAACTCATAAGGGATAATACAGCCCAATATTGGCATTTTTTCTTAAGCAAATTACATACCTGACATTGTTGTCAGTACTCTGCCAGCTTTGTGTAGAGGGAATGCTGTATCAACACAAAGAACACAGTCTACCATTACAACAGGACTCAGCAGACAGAAAAATGGTTTAGTGAGTCCAGTGTACTCATAGAGTCAAGATGCCTTCCTTCTCCAAAAAATACCAAACTAATATCCCAGACAACAAAAACAAACTATTAAAAAGTCTAAAAGGGAAAAAGGGGAAGGTATACCAGGCAGAAAGTGGGGCTTTTATTCAACTTCATCTTAAGAATGTAAAAATAAGGGAATTCTTCCAGGAAAGCAAAATTTAAGTGGACCTGTTTGTCAACTCACTCTTTTTACACTGGCTTGACTGGGAAGCTGTATATACATGCTTTTTGAGGGAAGATTGTCTCTTCTTTGCCACTATTTTATTGTAAACATTGTACAATTAAAATAATTAGAGAGCAAAGCTTACTCATGCTAAACTCCTGGATCCTGTGAAGTCAGTGATAAAACTTCCACCAATGCTGAATGTCTCAGGATTTTCCTGAGTTTTTACTCAAGCAGAACTGCCATTGAAACTCGAGATTTGCCAGAGGATAGACTTAGCATGATTCAGAGGTTATTCTTGGACTGGGAAGGTTGCTACCCCAAGTGTGTAGTTTTCTGTAGCTCTCCTGTGACTATTTCACACATATGGATGAAATATAACTCTTAGAATACACGTCTGTGCATTTCTCACTACCTATGGACCCTGTGGGTCAAGCATTAAGCGCTATACAAACTATAACCATAAATAGACGGAAAGTGTCCCTGAGAGAAATGCTTTTTTTTCCCCCTTATTCCCAGATGAGTGACTCTAGGAACTGTGGTTTGGTTTTTGGTGTAGGGTTTTGTGTTCTGTTTTGCTTTGGTTTGGTTCCCACCCCTCCCCTACCCACACCCCTCCCTGGAATAGCTGATAGTTTTCTTGATTAGGATGGAAGGGAACAACCATTTCATTCCTTCCACCTTTCTCTGTGCTATGTTCCACTCAGTGTGCTCACACTGATTTCACTGCACCCAGACTCCATTTGGAAGGGGACTTCTCCATGGATTAACTCCAATGTAACATTATATTGATAGGACAGAGTTCAGATCATAAGCACATCTGTTTTCCTGTGATATGCCCCCACCCCTCAGCTTGCTATGTTCATAAAAGCAGGGTTTATGAATTTGTCTGTTAAAAATATGGTCTGCTTTTCCAATGCACCAGTTCTACTTACTGATTCATACAGAAAATATGTTGTGACAGTGCAATATGTACTCAAGGTTGTTCTTACTGGTAGTAAAAAGCAGATTATCTCTGAAAACATATGGAATCCTGCACATATGCACATCTCCTGTCAAACTGGAGGAGGAAAGTGGAAACAAATGCAAACAAACTTCAGGAGAAGAGTAGCTACAAGTTGTTTCTAAACCTTGCACTGCAAGAAAGAATACTGTTAGGCTAAAGCAGAGACGGGAAGGAAAACAAGATAGAAAGTATCTTAGCACATGTATGTTGTCTCTTAGGTGGTATCCTGACTAAGTAACAACTTCATTATATGCTGAAAGATTCAAGACTGTGTGGCATGGATGAACTTATATCACACCCAATAACAAAATGATGAATGAGGAAAACGGGAAAAGATTCAAAGTGTTAAACTTCGTTCAGGGAATACATGTGCAAGGTAAAACTCCAGCCTGGCAAACAAGATAAAGGAGGCAACCAACCACTGACCTTTATTTTTTATTTTTTTCTTACCATGTAACAGATCGCTGGTTTCACCAGATGCCAAGGTGGGGGAAGATGCCTTATGTGGAATGGCATTGCACAGACACCCCACGGCTCTTGCTAGAATTTTTCTGAGGTGAATGTCATTTGGGGTGCTTTTTGGTTTATAAATAGAATATGATATGACAAACCATCTCGGGGCAGTGGAGAAGGGCTGTCACTTACACTGAAAATGTAGTTATTTTGAGAATCATAAGAGAGAAGACAAAAATGGTGATTCTAAGTCTGGGGAACCCTGCACAAAAAGAAACAGTTATTTGGTGAGTGATCTCTTTCCCTTCAGAAAAGATTGAGAATCCCTTTTCAGCAGTGCCCTGTAGAAGGTGCATGATCATCCTGCAGTTGGATTGCTACCAAATGAACATAAAATACCACATGTGCTGTACATTAGAGATACTGCACAAAGTGAGATTCTGTGAGTATCTCCTGATGTTTTTAACACTTTTAGAAACTGCAGATGAGTGTGAAGCCAGCAGTGTTTATATTTCTTTTGTTATCCTTACTGTTTTAAGTTGGAACTAGCAAGCTGGGATGAACCCAGAGTTATTTGCAAGGCTGAGCCAGAGGTTAACCAATGGCTGCAGGACAGGTCATTTCCATCACTGCAACAGATGGGAGCTTGAGTACCAGTACCTGTACCTGGTATTTCTACAGATTTTTCAGGTGACTCTATCTAGCAGGACTACTTCATGCCTGAGACAAAATCCATAGAAGCCAATTGCTGTGTTCTTGTCAATGGGCTTCAGGTCAGGATAGGTCATTTTGTGTCTGAACATCCTCTGCAATAGTACATGAGTTGCCAGAAAAGACACGGTGAGTGCTGGGGCTGTAACTTTCATGTCTGTGGAGGTTTTGTAATGGAACTTGAGGGAAATCTTGCTAAACTCTCAAGACAGTGGCCCTAAGGCAAGCTGCTCTACTGAGCTTTTACTTGAAACAAGGTTACAGCTACTTTGCTATCCACTGGGACAAGGGGGGAAGCATCCATTAAAGTGTGTGTTGTGCTCTGCTACTGAGACATGGGGAACAACAGAGAAGTTAATAAATAAACACAATTATAAAACAAATCAGGTCTCTCATGAATGCATTGTCTTCTCTCTTTGCTCAAATTCTTTACATTCCAAAATCCTGTTGGAAAAATGGGAGGCAAATGCACAATAAATGCTGTGAGCTGCTTTTTGGGCCATGCTGTTTCCATTTCTATGGCTATTTGAAAAGTGCATGAATGCAAAGCACTTTCAAACACTCTAAAAATCAATACAGAAGAAACAATAGAAGCACATTTATTGTTGTTTTATTCAATGTCAGTGTTGCAGAGTTTTGCCTGACCAGATGTTACAGAGTTTCAAATCTGTTCAACCATAGCTGTTAACAAACCCCTCCTTCTTGAACCAAAATTAAAAAAGATACACATTTATTTCAGAAGATGTCTTTGGTTTTCTTTTAATATAAATGAACCAAAGACACAGTTTACCCATTACTAGTCCTAATACTCATTGTGATCTCTGAAAGTAACAGTCACAAGGCTTTGCACGTGTGCTGTTTGCACACTCTTTGCGCGATTATCCACAATTGTGAATGCCCAGTGCTCAGTTTTAACTCAGTGATACTGGTATTCCCATTTCATGGGGTTTTGGTTTGGGTTTTTTTCCTCTCTTTTTTCTTTTTCCTCCCTTTTTTTTTTCTTTTTTTTTAAAGAACACATGTTCAAGATAAGTAACGAATTTTAAGATAGAGGCTGGAAAAGCTTAAGCCTTTCCTCTCTGTGTGGTAGTTTCCCTTCTCTTTCTTTTCCCGGACAGAACTGACAAGCAGGCATTGTCCCTCCAGTGAGCTCTGTAGTATTACTTTGACCCTAACCCATCAATCTGCCTCAATTGGATAATGATCTGTAATCACTTTCTTTCAGGGGAGTCTATAAATTTGCCAAGACCCTATTCTTCTCTGAAGGCCTCCTTATGTTCACTCCCATTTTTGCAAATGCTCTCTCTTTTACAGCACTAAATAGCCATGCACATGGCCCTTTCTGTTCAGAGGCACCAGGCTGCTCACTGTTGATTTTCCATGGCTCTGCTCTCTAAAAGGAGGCAAAGCTCTGCATGCCAGGACTCGGCAGGGTGCAGGGAGAAGCCACACCACTTCAAGAGCAGCCGCTTTTCTCATTAAGACTGACCCATCATTAGGCTGCTTTGTGCTGGCCCTTGTAATCGATGAGAGGACTGTGTAGTGTGAAAAAGCTAATAAAGATGAGCATGAGGTGGTAGAGAAGGGGCTGAGGGGAGCAAAGACACTAACCCCTGTTAAGAGAGAAACCCTCCTTCCCCAGAGCTTAGCCACATGAGTGAGGGGCAAAGCTCAGGTTAGCTGGCAGGGTGCAGACCCCTCTCAGTCATTTCTTTGATTGTCTTGCACTTAATTCCCTGAGCATTCTTGTTATGTTCTCTTTATTGGAGCTAAGAATTAGGACAAGCATGAAAGAAAGCTCATATTCTCCTTCCTCAGCCTTCTTGCTTCTTCTCATTAAAGAAGATCAAAGGCTGGAGAACATCTAACTGAACTTGTGTGCAGCACAAGAGAAAGTCAACATGTGCGCACAGAGCACTGGAGCGGGGTTTTTCCATATCCTAACGAGAATTTTTGAGATGATGAGAACATCACTGGAAAGGTCAGAGAAGGTGAAAGATACTAAAATTGCTAATATGTCTGGGGAAGCATCAAGCTTATACTTGCTCTGTGTTGTGCTGGATACCCTCTGCAAGCACTGTGGAGAACAGAGGGAACAAACAAGAAAATAAGTGATCTCCAACAAATGTACAGTGTGGAGGGAGCATTGGTCACAGGAGAGGGCAGAGATTATATTTTCTCTGCCTGTATCAGAGAGACAGCAACACATCTCTAGGAGTGCTGTGCATATGGACATCACACCAGAAATAAGCAGCAGGAATCTGCAGCTATGACAATGTGCCCTAGTGAAATGAAAGGATGGTCTTGCTTGGGGTAGGAGGAATGGTGCCTATAACATTGTGTACACTGGTGAGAAAACATATGTAGAGTGAGGTTGCAAAAGGATAGCTTCAGATGTTGTACAAATGTGGGAGAGCTCAGTAAGGGGCAAATTCTCCCTTCCGAACAGGTGGCCTGCAGACAGCCCTTCCCACTCTTCAAGGCAATGCTGTCCATGCCATCACACATACTTTGGTTTCCTTTGTGTGCTTCACGGACAAGGAAACACAGTCAACACCTCATCTTGTCTCCACTGTGTGCCTCCCTCCACACTTCTCCCAAGGGCAAAGAAGTAGAGAAAGGGCAAAGTATTTTACACATCCCCACCACCTGAGAGTGCATTTGTGTGAAAAATTATACACAGACTTGACTGCTTGCACTCTCCCTCATACCTGTTGCTCAAATGAGCCTTTGCTGAACTGCTCAGCAGTTTTTAATACTAAGTATAGGATTTATTTTCTTGGATATATGTAAAATTACATGGACAAGATCTTGAGCTTGTAAATTAGTGGTTTCATGTCAATAAAGTTCTGTCCATAGTCTCATCTTCCTTGTGACTACAGAAAGTCTCAGGCTCAAAATAGAAGTGAGTTGTTAAAGCTGCTCATGTGCCTAATCAGCACATTGCTGACATTAGTGAATTTCACTACTATTTTTTGTTTATGGGTATCATTCTTGTTCAGTGAGCTGAAGCCTCTCTCTTCCACTAAACACCTTCATCCTAGCCATCATTCACTATTTGGTCCTTTACTCCAGCCAAGTGCTACAAATATAGTCTCTGTGACCACGCCAGAATTTTAGAAGTGCTGTGAATAGACTGAGTCCAAGTGTAGAAATACCATCTGAGTTGAAAAATGTATGGGATTTGTGGGTTTTGTTTGCTGAGGCTTTCTTTTATTTTTATTTTTTTTTGTTTTGTTTTCCATTCTTTGAAAGAAGCATATTCTAAGAGTATTGCATAACAGAAGTAGCCACTTCAAAACAAAAGCTGCTTGGTGTAGTATCTTCTGCTAACATTCTGTCTCAGCTGTGCCATTCAATGCATTTCACACGGGATTTTGTGTTGCTGTCAAAGAGAAGCTGCACAGATTTACTTGATTTGAAACAGAGATGCCTGGCAAGTTGTTATGGGCAATCTGGATGAATATGTGTTGGCGTTTGCCTTATTTTCATTCTCCTCAAGGTTCCAAATGATAACCATCTTGAAGGTAATTTGTTTTCATTGCATTAAAAATTCCATTGGAAAGTTGTTTTTTATTGTAACTTGTTAAATGCTTAATTGATATAATGTAATAAAGAGAATCAAAAAACCCCTCTGGTCCCTCCCAGGAGCTCAAGTCAGCTACGGTGGAGCCAGCTCCGTTGCCATTTCCAAGTTCTTCTGTAGTGATCTAGCAATTCATCAGTGTCAAAGACACATGGGAACTCTCATGTTTGCAAAAGCCTGCAAGGGATCCATGTCCTACATTTCAACAAAAATCACAAAATCACATTTCAAGGTGGTCAAGGTTAGGGAAACATCAGGCACTTAATTGCTAGCCCTTTTCTGAAGTGGATGGTAAAACATGGAGAAACAGGCAGAAGCAAGAGGTTAGCAGCTTCAACAGAAAGGTGACTGCTCCTTTGAAAGACCTAGATAATTGGAAGTGAAATATAATGTCAGGGTGCCAGAAGCATTTGGCTACTGAAGGAGGAGTGGTATGAGAACCTAAACAGGCAAATATGTTGATACGTACATGTCACAGAAACCACAGCAGAGCAGTCACGGAGGGACCAGTGAAGATCACCTGTGGCTTGTTTCTTTATCTTCACTGGCCTATGTCATGGCAGAGACTTTTCTCCACCTTCTCTCTACATGATCCCACCTAATTGTGTTCTTGTCAGAAGTTGCAACAAGGCCACAGGTGCGTAAGCTTCAGTCTGCCTCATGCCTCACCATCAATGTGTAATAGCAGACATAATCCAGCCTGTAAAGAACAGTACCATAAAGTATGAGGTTCCTTGCTGCCATGCATTATATTTCACAGATAATTGCCTTGGTCTCTCACCAGGCAAGATGTGGCAGCATGAGACCAAACACACATATTCAGTGTATTCCATATTGTCACTTAGAGTTACTGAGATTTTGGTGTACTACTGTAGGTGGTCTGATATTTATATATGTCAAAGTTGTAGCTTGGTTCCTATAACTCTTCTCGTTCCTGACTTCGCAGGAGATGGTCAACATTGTCTCAGGCTGATCAGGCGGTTTTGGGTAGAATGCCCAGACTCACATTGTTATGTTGTTTTGAAACTTATGGATAAAATTGTATTGGTTTTCCAGAGGATGATAGTTAAAGAATGAGAAGTGTTGGCTGCTTAGAGAACATTTGGGACAGCACTTGTACACTTGAAGTTATTTTATTTATTGCCACATCCTTAACACTTAGAAACACGGCAGAAATGCTACTTGGTGGCACCGCTACACATGTTGCCTTCTTTCAGGACGCAAAACATAGAATGTACATGATCTCCTCTTGTATTCAAAATAAAGACAACAATGAGGAAATTCTTCCTTCTGAGTCATCAGGATGCTTTATGCACTGAGTTTTTTTCTATTCCTTCACCAAAATTTTAGTTGGCAATTTGCTGATTATCTCACTGGAACACTGAATTTTTCCAGTTTATCTGTTGATTCCTTCATGTTACAACAGTAAAAATACTGAGAATAAGCTAAGATGTAATTTAAATCCCCACCAACTGATTAAGTTGAATAATTGCTGGTGTATTCTGTCTACATTGTTGTCATAGGGTTAAAATAGTGAACAGTTATTTGTATTGTGGAAGGCCATGTTCAGAATGGCTTTGTGTGACCTTGGGTATCCACTGATATTAACTGCAATTTTCCTGATTTTCTTAATTCCTAATATTTTATTGCAAACCTGTTTTCTGTTTGTACCAGTTTGTGTTTCTGTGTTTTGCCTGTATTTTAAGTGGGTGTGTGTGTAATGTACTCTTCTTACTCAGGATTTTCACTTGTACTGGTTGTTGAAGACAAATCTCTCCCTGAAGATGTCAGACCTTATACATGTGTTCAAGGAAATGTTTATTCTTCCTTACACTGTATAAATGTCATCTGCTTGTCATTGGGTGATTTTTTGAATGCTTTTTATCATTTTAATACAGTTCTAATTTTAATACAAAATTTCAGGTTTATGCTAGCACATCTATTAATAGAAAAGAATCTTAGAAACTCGTTGAGTGGCACATTTACTTGTGTCTGGCATCACTGGTTTACAAAGGGTCAAAGATATCCAAAGTCTAGGAATGCTGTCTTGTATTCATGTCTCAGAATAAATTACTGAAGGTGATTTTTTTCCCTCCCAAAGTTGTCTTCTCCTGGTCTGGTAATTTCAGTTAATAAAACGCTGTGCTCTGAAATCTACCTAATTCCCACCAGGAGTTGCACGATGCTGTTTTCTTTTTAACTGACTAATTATTATTATTGTAGACATGTTATTTACTCCAAAGTGGTTTGGGGATAATTGATTAGGTTGCACCATGTCATGAAAGAACAGATGGCAGGCTAGTCTGTCAGCTCATCCACAGCATATAAGAATGCTAAGAAAATTAAAATTGAGGGGAAAAGAAAAAAAAAAAACCCAAGAAGCAAAGAAAAAAGGTGAATAGGAGGGAGAGAGGAATGAACTAAGCCGTGCTCGCAACACAAAAAACTTCTTGTAGTGGGTGGTCCTTTGGGAAGGTAATCGGAGATCTGCAATATGTCCACTACAATCAACAAAAGGGTTCAGTACTTCTCTGCAGGGAATTGGGTAGGGAAGAACTTGTTTAAATAAAATTGCAGGGTTGTAAGAATGTTAAACTAATTCTCTAATGTTCTGTGCACTGTCTGGGGAATTTTGGCTTTGCATCATTTGCTGTACAGAAATACTGAAAAAATATTCTATTAGAAGTCTTTTGTAATGTTTTAACGTGTATTTTAGCTTTGACTGTGTTTAATGACAACTAAAAATGCCACTAGAAAATCTGCACTCTCCTGTGTTCTCTCCCTGTAACCTCTCCCAAATTCTACATTCTTCCTCACTTAGTAGAATTCTTTATCTTAATACAAAGGGAGTTTAGTTTCCTGATATTCTGATTGGTTGGCACCTGCATTTTTGGGTGTGTCTGTGTTAATTATTGGTGATAAATTACCATGGATAAAACTGTATTTGGTTTTTTACATAGAATACCTATAAAAGAATGTAAAGTCCTGGACTGATCTCACTTTAACATTAGTATCTATGTGTATGAAAAAGGAGGAAACTGTGAGAAAATGGCAAGGAAAAATTAATAATTCACTGTCCATCCCAGAGGGCACCAAAATATCAATTATACCTCCAAAGATCCCAAAAGGAGAGGTCCAGGAGAAAGTAATTTCTATGCAAAGTTTACCTTTCTAGACTTGATTCTTCTTTATGTATTAGGTGGTATTTATGCCTTTGCACAGTGTCATTAAGTGACAGCAAATTGAAAAGACATGACCTCAGCCCCACCCTCGCTGTGAGGTGAAAAACAGGGAGCATCTCACTCCCAGTCAATAGTCTCTGACGAGATCACTCCCAGCAGGACTCTCCTCTTCCTCAGTTTAGCCCATTTTCTTCCCCTCAGCATCCTATCAGTCTTGAAAGGATCTGCTATGCTGCTCCCACAGACCAGCTGGGAGGAAGACTCATCTCACTGTCCTCTTTCTCTTGTCTCTAAGTAATCATGCGTGAGGAAAAGAGAAAATTGCACTGTTACAGGAGTTTCTTGTTAGGCAGCACTATGAGCTTAGATTTATGAGAACCCCCACTGGGTATCACAAACCCAGTGTTTTAGGGGCTGGACAAATAAGTTTCTTGCTACTAAAATCTTACAGTCTTGGAAGGGAAGGAGGTCACAGGCATTTATCATTAAACAGGGACAGGGACGTGATTAAGCCTTTTCAGCCTCAGTGTTTCGTCTTCTCTCACAGTGTATCATCTCTCAGGCCAATAACCCTCCCTCCCTCAAATGTATAATTGTGCTTTCATTTAAGAAATTCCAATAGAAACTACTGGTTATAGTTTACTTCCATGTGCTAATCTTCTCTCACTTGTAACTGTCCATTGGAAAAGTCACGCTTCTGATTTTTCTGGGTGTGCTGGGCTTTCCACACATCTGGAAACAGATGTTACCCCTGTGAATGGCTTTTATGCTGGCTGCACTCCTTCCCCAGAGCTGAGAAGCACCAAAAAGATCTGTCCTCTTCACTTTCACAAACCTTTTCTGTTCAAAGGAAGGAAATGATTGCTGCATAAGTGTTTGAAGTCTTCTCTTTATAAAACATGGTCAGTGAGGATTAGTTCTTATTGGATCACGAGTGAAGGATTAATTACACTGACCACAGATGGGCACTGTGCAAAGAACATCGGTAAACTCCCCACACAGCTCCCAGAAAGTACTTTAATTATGGCCTGCATAAATTTCTATTCCAGTTTTCGGACTCCCTTAAGCAGAGACTACCAACTGTCCTAAATTGCTTGGTGGTTTGTTGAGGTGGAAGTGTATCCTCTATGGACTAAACTCATTACTAGGAGGTTTATTAGCAAGAAGGTAGTCTAAGTCCATTAATAAATGAGGAGTGAGGCAAAATCAATTATGATTTTAATATGACTGAACCACTAAGCTGCTTTTTTTGAATATATCATTTAAAGGGAAATAAAGAGTATAGGCAATTAAGAAGAATGAAGACCACAGGTGGTATGGCTATTGATAAATGCAGGTAAATAAATACCTGAGAAATTTAAATGCACAAATCAGCAGTTACCTTGTCTTAATGATATTGGTGAACATCCTGAATCACTAGGAGGTAGTTTTGAAAGCTAAACCACTGAGCCCTGGAATAAAAAAGGAGTATGTAAAGCTTAGATTGTAAAGTGCAGGGGAAGTGAACAAGTCATTTTCCTTGTAGTAAATATAATCTGCCTGTCCAGTGAAATGATCGAGCTATTAGGACAGAAAGTCTGCAAACTGGTAGCAAAGAATTATATCACATAAGTAGCAAGTACATGTTCCAAACTGTGCCACAGCAACTTGTGTACTGCAGCTGTTCTCAGCTGCACAGAAGGAAGGGCAGACGAAAGCAAGAGGACAGAGGTCATATTTCTGAATGTTAACAAAACACTAGGATGTGTGCTTTACCTTTGGAAAACAATGCCAAGTGGTAGGGATGGAACACTTACAAGAGCTGAAAATGGCTAAAAGTTTCTAAAGTGGGGATGAATGACAACAAATTTTTAGTATGGGGAGTTTGAAACTGAGTTTTTGCAGGAATTGTCACAAGGCCTAGTTCTCTACAGCATCCTTTTTAGCAGTCTGGAAGGTGAAATAAATAACATGTGAATACAAGCTGGAAAAGATAAGAGGATGTAAAGACCCAATAATAACAACAATATTTCAACTATTTCAAGTATGTTGGGAGTCTGGAGATATTAATGGTGCAAAGAGGAAACGAGTAGTCTAAGGACAACAGATGTACTGAAATGAAAGAGAGTTGCAGCATGAAAACATGCAACTGGCCTCTTGGCAATGCTTATGTGGCACAGCACACTCTACTTCTGGAGCAAAAAACCAAAGCAAAATGGAACAAAACTCAGATGGGAACTAACAGCTGAGGTGGGAGTACAGTGTGGCTACAGGTCACCGGAGCACTGAGGGCACATGATGGGGCTGTCTAGCTGTGCAGGCTCAAGGCTTAGCTACAGATCTACTCTGCTCAGGTATTTAAGCAAAAAAACCCAAACAAAAAAACCAAGCCTCATGGGTGAGGTAGAGTTGGTGAGTGGATAAAAGGCATTTAAACACCACCAAGAAACCCAGCTGCCCCGTTTCAGGCCAAGTCCTACTCTAGTATTATACACATACAGTGATTTCTTCCTGCTGAGAGTCTTTGTAAGCCTGTGTTTGTCATTTCCAGCTGCTGCAGAGTGAAGTTTCATTGCTGTACTTTTGTACCTTCTAAATGTCATAGCTGAATACGAGATGCCAGATTTTTTTTTTCATTATTTTTCTTTTTTATTGCTTCAAGTCCTTTGTGGTTTTATACAGTGAAAAATTTTCTTTTTATCTTTTTATGCACTTTGAGTTTTTTCTGTGCACCCTTTTTCACACTGTTTTTCACTCAGACTCTTTAGTAGTTGAAGGCTGCCAGTATGTATCAATGAAATAATACATTTCCAGTATCAAGCAAATAACTATAATTTAATTTATTCTATCTATGCTGTGGTTGAATTCCTTGTCTGGTTTGGAGAACAGACTTGATTAAAGTGAGGATTTAATCCACTATTCACATATACCAAGGAAAAAGCTCCCATTATATTCAGTCAATAGGGGTCAGTCTTGGAAAATTTTGTGTGACTTGAAGAATAGTCATCTAGGGAAATTTTGTTGACTTCAGGAAGATCATTTTAAAAAATTCTTTAAAAGGCAATGTGTCTTTTATTTTCATCAGTTCTTGTTAGAAGAACAAGTTCTTTATTAGAAGGTTTTATTGAACTTTAGGGTAAGATTTTGCTTTTTAGATCTTTGAAATTATGGGATTTGCTGGCATTCTTGATGGCTTTATAAGGAAATGTGAATAGCTGTAATTAATAGGATGACATGTTATATTAATTTTCTCTACCTTAAATATTAGAAGTACATTTTCTTTGTCCTGGTTGAATGATTTAATTATACTGGCTGAAATGTTTATGTTCTTACTGTAGTATTTTGATAAATATTTAGTTTAAAAGATTACTTCCTGGAACAATTTCTACTAAAGAAAAAGGTAGCACGAATATTTTCGAAAAGCATATGTAACATTTATGGCTAAACAGAATCTATTAAAAAAATTCTGTTACTGGTTTAGCAATTAAAAGGGTCAAATTTTTCTGCCTTGAGTTTTGTAATCTCAGTCTTTGGATAGGACAGAACTTTGTACAGCAATCAACTGATTGTTCTTCATGTCCATAAACTCAGTCTCTATGGAGAGATAAAAACATCTGGGAGTTTTATACCGAATTTTGCCATCAACCAATTGGATTCTGAAAAACATAAAACTGAATTAATTTCTGTGATAAGGGGAGAGCTTCTCTGAATGCCAAGTTAAAGCCCTGAAAGTATGGAAATAAACTAACAATAGATCAAAAGTCATGAGAAGCAAAACTGGAAAATTTCATCGAGCTTTAAAAAAAAACATATTGGTGTCAACAGTGTTGGAGATGATGACTGAAAAGAGGCATTTTAATTAAGCAGATCTGAATAGGCGCCCAACTTCTTGAAAGCCTGTGAGTCTGAAATGTGGCTTACAGCTATGCTCATCTTCCTGAGATTTCAATGCAAGCATCCCTTCCAGCCAAAGATCATCAAGCACAGTTACACTGAGGGGTTGTCACCCAAAGAAAATAGTGGAACACAGTGAAGTGACATCTCATTCTCTGACAAAAGCTCATGAGTGCCTCAACACAGCACCCAAAGCTGTCTGGGCTAGGGAGCATTGTGCTGTACTCAGCCAGCAGGGGATCAACATCTACAGGGAGCCACATGTGGTTTGGCATGTCATTAAAGACTCCATATGACTGTGCTGAGCTCCAGTTCACCTACTGGTGGTACCGATACCTGCTTCACAACTAGATGCTAAATGTTCTTGGCCTGTTTGCTCTATGCTGTTGTAGAAGCAGAAGGGATTGTGTTCCTTGTCCTGTGGGAAGGGCTCTCCCATTTTTGTCTCATGCAAATACGGAATGACCTCTGGCTTTGGTCTCTATCTTTTTAAATTAGGTTTGCCCTTTTTAGATAAGCTTGGTGTAGCATCCACTTTTTTCACAAGTACAGTTTACTTTGATGTAATCTCTCCCCCGCTAGTGAAATTTCCATCTTTTCACTTATTTCTGTTTAAGTTATTATTAATCACCTTTAGAAATTACATGACACCTTATGAACTTGACCACTCCTATGGTTGTGCAGTATCAGCATGATAATAAAACAGAATCATAGAATCACAGAATAGCTTGGGCTGGAAGGGACCTTTAAAGGTCATCCAGTCCAACCCCATGCAATGAGCAGGGACATCTTCAACTAGACCAGGTTTCTCAGAGCCTTGCCCAACCTAACTTTGAACATTTCTGGGGATGGGGCTGTGTTTTGGATTTGTGCTGAACACAGGGTTGATAAAACAGAGATGTTTTCCTTATTGACAAGCCATGTTTGCACAGAGCCAAAACCTTTTAGTAAGACATGTTGTGACAGAACAAGGGATAATGGTTTTAAACTAAATGAGAGTGGATTTAGGTTAGATATAAGGAAGAATTTTTAAACAGGAACAGTAAAACACTGGAAGAGGTTGCACACCTCATGTGGATTATATTTATTGCCTAACTATTTTATTGTAGATGAAATATTTTTTTGCTTTTCAGGCCACGAAATATCACAGATAGTAAAAGAAAAAGTAAAATGATTTTCCCGATGACATTATCTAGTGGCTTCAGAATTTTACAAACCAAATTGTTTCTGGATTTGGACCAACACATGAGTTCTGAGAGAAATGCTGCCTAAAATGAAATCAATGAATTTTCAAGATATGGACAGTAGCTTGAACAGATCAAAACAACCAAAGGATTGGATTTGTTTCATAGTGCAGAACATCAGCATTTTTTTAGCATGCTTAAAGGCTGAAAAGAATAACCTGAAATGAGATTGACTACAAAACAGAACCCAGTGATGGTGATTTTTCTGAGTGGGACACATTTTCTTGGCCTCCATCCTCTACATGAGCTAGTGGAGCTGAGACTAGAGGAGTAGAGGTAGTGCAAAAAGCAAAACCATTCTTACAACTGGTAGGATATAATTTTTTTTTCAGATTCCAATATGCTTTGAAGTTGTCCTAAACTATTGGATAGTGTATGGGAATCAGTGTGCTCATCATGGAAGAGCAATCCTTCCTGAGAGAGAAGCACAACTGCTTTTGAATGGAACATGACTTTTAAAACCTACTGGAATCTTTTGTACATTTATTCAGACCAGTCACTAAATTAACCTCTCTGGCAACGAAGATGAGGTCAATGGAATTGTTATGTCAAGGGTAAATTTCCATAATGTTATTTTCAGGTATTGAACAAGCATTCATTATTTTAAAAAGAGGACACAACAAATTAATTAGCAACAATTTGAATGTACTAGGAAAAAAAAAAAAGGAAATTAGAAAGAAAAAAACCCAAACTTGTTAAGTATTTATTCTCTTACTGCCCACAATTACCTTATATTTATTGATTTATATAGTACACAATGTGCATATATGGATATATTTACACATATATACATATGTGAGACAACTGTATATTTTTTATGAGAGATGAAACTAGATGTTTGACAAAAAGAAATGCAGGTCCTGAGTCATAGTAATACTAGGAGCTACAGGAAGTCTGAAGAAGAAGAAACATGCCCAGTGTTTTAGCCAATTGCCTTTGCAAAGGCACTTGCCCAGCTCAGGTGTGTGATGACTATGTCAGAAACCTGATTTTTGCATTTATTTTGGAAATAGTTGCATGTGCAGTCACATCAATATTCAGCTTTCTGTTTTGCCTCTGAAAGAAGATGACAGTGACTTCATACTGTCTAAGCACTTTCTGAAATTCAGTTTTAAATTTGGTAGGTATCTTTCCTGAACTTATAATCTTTGACAACCCATTGTCTTCTGTGTTTGTTTTTAATAGGATGACTGTCTCTTCTCTTGTTTGGCTACACACACACACCCTTTCCCCCACACCCTTCCCCCCCAAAAAAAAGTTTCAAGGAAAGGTATCCTAGAAAATTTGTAGAGATAAAATATAAATTACTCTTATTCAGGCTGGCAGGTGATTTCAGACAATATTGTCTTATAATTCAAGCCGTGCAGATCTTACCTAGAATGTCAAAATAGCCTCTGCAATTGAAAACTTGATGATTCATGATCTCTGTGTCTTTTAGAGACACTTTGTAACACAGGGCAGGACTGGGAGTTTAAATTTAGAAGGAGCATTGTTAATCTCTGGATAATTCTTTATTTATATCTTTTTTTACAGAGGTTTCTCTATTGGGTGATTAAAGCATCAAAACCTGCTCTGAGGCTATCTCCATTTCAGGGCTCTAAAAAAACACCACTGAATGGAAATCATTTCAGGAACAATTAGAGAAAAAGTCCGCATAAATTCTTCCTCTATCCAGGGCATTAGCATCACCCAAGTGTCTCTTGCTTACAGTATGTTGTGACAAAGTAAAAGCTATTTCAGCTGTTATACTGTGATGGCTGTTATTTATGGAACATAAAAGGATACTGAAATACAAAAGGGTTTGGAAAGACCAGGGTAAGATCAGATAAAAAAAAAAATGAGAGAGAAACAGGCATCTTGGGATGGTAACAACCCTGCCATGTACTGACAGGGAGGTTGTATATTTTTAGAATATACTGAAAGGAATGGTGCTTTTACTTAGGTTTTTATGGTTTACCATGAGATGCAATTTTCTGGCCTTATATGCAGTTGTAACAAAAGTCAGAGAGATTTTATGATAGCTGCCAGAGTTCATAAATGATGGCATACACTAAAATATTTATAGAACTGTAAAATCTTGATTTCTCTCTGGTTTAGCAGATGGGGTCCTAAAACTGGTTCCCAGATTGTCACATTTCTTTACCCTTTGATGACAAAGAAGCCTGTTTTCACCTTTTTGTTTTTTCGCTCTGGAAAGCAAGTTCACTAGTGTAATCAAGTTCATACTTTTATCCAAGTATACACACCAGGATCTCATGAATTAAGATGTGTCAACCATATAGGATTTGTAATTATTCAAGGCAAAGGGCCTATTGTTAAATATCAGGATCTGAGGAGCCTTGCCATCTCTCTGACCAAAGACCATTGACTCATGTCAGTATAATTGCTGGTAAAAATCTTCTTCCTGATCATTAGGCTGCACCCACACATCACAGAGAAATGTTCATTATACACCAGGAGTGGTAAACTTAGGTGCTTGCTTGGTACAAAGCAGTAATAGAGCACAGTTATTTGCTTCTCTTCAGGGTATTTTGTTGTCCTCAAAGAAAATTAGTCCCTGCAGCATGGCTAAATTCAGCTATACTTCAGAATGAAAACTGATGGTTGGGGTAGCAGAAGCAGAATAAATAATCTGTGAAACAGCATTTTTCCATTATTGATCAGAATTCACTCCTCATTAAAAGACTTTTCATTAAAATTGAAGATCATCAAGCCGTGTCCCTTCTCCATTGTATTTTCATGAGACAGTTTCTAGATTTTAGCAGATAGTCAGTGGATGAGCTTGTATTACCAACAGACGTCTACCATATTTCCAACATTTATTAAGTTATTTCATATATACATAGTTTGTTGCAATAATTGTCTAAATATTTATAAGAACAAAAAGCAAAACAGCACTTTGGGTTCCATATTTCTGGGTACCGTCCAGAAAAACTGGAAATATCTTCACTGCTGAACTTGGTGCATCAGACAATCTATAAATTAGCAAAACAAGGAATTGAGGGGATCAACAGAAGTAAAAATATGGTGAAAAACATTTTTTTAAAACCCAAAGTCATCTCAATTCAATGTAATTTCTCTGTATTTAAAATAAATGCAAAAATCTGAATACCAAAATAATTATGAATCTAAATGCATTTTGATTTTGGCATATTATTAGTAGTATCTCCTGGCATTATGCCTATGGAGATGGAAGACATGACAACCAGGCACACACACCTGAACGCCATGTAGAAAATTAGAATAGAAAACTTCAAAGTTAGGTCTTCTCCTGAAAGATCCCAGCACAAAGCGTAGCTTCACCAACAGAACCAAATCCATTTGTAACAGTTGACAATGTGGACAAGGTATGGGATAGGTTTGGTCTGGGATTTCCTAAGAATGGTTCTGTTTTAGTTTGTTTTTTTTGTTTGTTTGTTTCTTTCTTTCTTTTGTTTTTGTTTTTTTAATACAGAAAACGCTTAATTTCTTAGCATGCAGTTCCCAGCTGCCTGACTACTCATCTTTTATTTGTTTGGGTTTGGTTTTGTTTTTTGTTTTTGTTTGTTTGTTTGTTTGGGGGTTTTTTGTTTGTTTTGGTTTTTTTTTTGGGGGGGGGGGCTTTTTTTTTTTATAAAAAAAAAAAAAAAAAAAAAAAAATATAAAAAAAAAAAAAAAACAATTGAAAAAAAAAAATTAACATAGGCATAACCTTTATGCAAACTGCAGTGATAAGTATTTTACTTTAAATAGGAAATCTTGATTTCTTCAATAAAGTGACTCTCAATCCCAAAAATGCAGCATTTCCTCCCTCTCTCCTCCTCTCTTTTTATGTCTCCTAGCACCTTTTTGTCTGAGTGTATCCCAAGATTATTTAAATAGGTAGAATAACAACAAAAATAGGAATCTCTCTCTCTTTTTATTTTTTATTCTTTCTTTCTTTCTTTCTTTCTTTCTTTCTTTCTTTCTTTCTTTCTTTCTTTCTTTCTTTCTTTCTTTCTTT
>JAWWEU010000081.1:64847397-64878557 GCA_035583155.1 Acropternis orthonyx | reverse complement strand
GTAACTGCAATGAGGTCTCCCCTCAGTCTCCTCTTCTCCAGCTGAACAGACCAAGTGACCTCAGCTGCTCCTCACACACTACCCCTCAAGGCCCTTCCACATCTTCGTTACCCTCCTTTGGACACTCTCTAATGGCTTAATGTCTTTCTTATATTGTGGTGCCCAAAACTTTCCACAACATTCCAGGTGAGGCCACCCCAGTGCAGAGCAGAGCCAGACAATCTCCTCCCTTGCCCAGCTGACGATGCTGTGCCTGATGCCCCCAGGATAGGGATGTCACTCCTGGCTGCCAGGGCACTGATGACTCATGTTCAACTTGCCAATGACCAGAACCCCCACATCCATTTCCACAGGGCTGCTTTTCAGAATCTCATCCTCCAGTCTGTGTGTACATCCAAGAATGCCCCATCCCAGGTACAGAATCTGACACTTGCCCTTGTTGAACTTCATATGGTTGGTGATTGCCCAGTCCTCTAATTTGTAGAGGTCTCTCTGCAGGGCCTCGCTGCCTCTGAGGGAGTCAGCATTTCCTCTCAATTTTGTGTCATCTGCAAACTTGCTCAGTATCCCTTCCAGTCCTGCATCCAAGTCACTTTTGAAGATGTTGAAGAGCACAGGACCTAAGGTGGAGCCCTGTGGAACCCCACGAGTGACAGGTCACTAGTCTGATGTTTCCCCATCCACTATTACCCTCTGTGCTCAACCCGTGAGCCAATTCAAGACATTCATGCTCAATACCATTATGATGATTAGTCCAGCTGCCTGGAGTGGGTTAGTTTTGCTTATGCATTCTATTTCATGGTGTTCTTTCCACAGACAGATTAGACAACACTTTTTGTCTTTCTAATTTGCTACTGACTATATATTTCTAAAACAAACAACAACAAAAAAAAGGCAGGTGAATAGGTGTGGATAAGTGCTAGAGGAAAAACTATTTCACACATTGCTAAATAAATGTACAAGGGACGGTTTTGGCAACTGTGCTATTCAGTACTTCCAGCAGAACTGAACAACCTCTTTATGGGAAAAAGCCTTGGTGGAGCTCCAAGACACGTGTTCATTGTAGCTGCCTGACACAGCAGTCTGCCTGCACAGTGCTGCTGATGGACAGAAAATGAAGCTGTTGTATGGAGATGCCTTGCAACTTTCTGCTGGAAAAATCTGCTCCCAAAAGAAGTTTATGCAGAAGATGAAAAATTGTTCCCTGTGGGTTTCTCTAGCTCTGAGATTGGCACACCTGGAGATGTTGGAAGGTGCTGACCTCTTGGTCACAGCTTGGTGGGTGGCATTTCAACACAGTAGCTGCCTGCTGGAATGGAATCTTGGCAGCCCATGAAATGTTAGGCTTTCTGTGGAAGGAAAACACTGCAACACTTTCAAAAAATTATGGGGGCTGTGAGATGTGGTGGCTTCAGCTGGTAAGCGAAATTGGGTATCTGTGGCAGAACTGATCATCCCCTCCTTTTCTTACCTTTCTCTTCCCAAAAGTTGGGATCAGAAGAATTAGGAATTAAGAATCATGTCGTGTCATCTCCAGAAAATGTTCCAGTCAGGGTTATATGCTGCAGTGACCTGTTGTTAGAAAGCCATGAGAACAGGGAGTGGACATGTGAAGGTAGGACATACCTTCACACTGACAAACAGTGATTCACAAAAATTGTATTTCCTTTTAATTGAGAACAAAGGTTGTGAAATTGCTTTCTACTGCAGGACCTGGGGCTCTAAACATTGACTTATAGTAGAACAACTTAATTTGGTCCTGAGCCAAAGCAGAAACAATGAGAGAATCTGAAAATGGGTGGGAGAAGCAGTCATAAATCTAGTACTTTAGCAAGGATTGATCCAGCATAGTGATGAGAGGTGTTTATCTCATCCATCAGCCAACCTTCAGACCACCTGACCTACAGTCCATTCAGTCTTGTACAATAGCAGTTGTCCATGCCTTTACAATATCTGACAGAAGTTTTAGATTTATATATAGGATCCAATATTCAAAGTAAGCTTTGATATGATTTTCTGAAAGAACTGCTTATTGTGTAGGCAGTTATGTGTTTCTATCTTCTACCACCTTCATGGAAAGTTCTAGCAGATTCCTGGAATCAGTAGTTCCTGGAAAAGGGTTAACATTTTTAACATCAGCAAGTCAACCTTAGTTTTCCATAAGTCAATCCAATGCTGTCAAATCTGATGGCCTCTTTTTTGTTGGAATGCCATTTACAAGTCTGACTACATTACTCTCCAAAGCTGAATTGATACCTAAAGTAGATATATATTCCTCTAAAAGAAATAGAAGATATGCTACCTTACCCTTATTTTTCAGTGCTGTAGCCAGTGCTTGGACTTCAGAAAGAATGGAGGCTGCCCATTTTCATTGTTCTCTAGAACATATCTCTGAAAAGATTTCACAGCCTGAATAATTTTTTTTTTCTGGATCCTGCATCCAACAAGTGTCCTATTTCTTCTGGTATAGGTCCATTTTCACAGAATCACTGAATCACAATATGATGTAGGTTGAAAAAATCTCCAAAATCATCGAGTCTAACCTTTGATGGTTCACTACTGAGTGCCATGTTCAATCATTACTTGAAAACCTCCAGAGATGGTGACTCCACCATCACCCTGGGCAGCCTTGTCCAATGCTTAACCACCTTTTCAGTGAAAAAATTCTTCCTGATATCCAACCTGGACCTTCCCAGGTGCAGCTTGAAGCCATTTCTTCTTGTCCTGTCACTTGTTACCTGGGAGAAGAGGCCAAGCCCCACCTTGCTACAAACTCCTTTCAGATAGAGAGGGATAAGGTCCCCACTGAGTCTCCTTCTCTCCGAGCTAAAGAACCCCATCTCTTCTGTGATTTACTCGCCAGACCATTCACCACCTTCACTCCCTTCCTCTGGACTCACTCCAGCACCTCAATGTCTTTCTTGAAGTGAGGGCAAAGTTCTTTGAGTGGGGAGAAAGAGAGGGAGGGCAGTGTAGTACCGTGACAAGGGAAAACACACGGGCAGATACTGCACCTCCGTTTCTCTTAATTAGAAATGATGACCGGACTAAGTGTCACCATTCCTGTGACTTCAGTGGAGCCACAGAAGGCGAATGGCTGCTTTGAAAAGTGTGCATCCAGGAACACACCCAGCCTTCTTGAAGCTCTGACATGGGCCTATCACAGATAGGCCCCCACAGGTTAAACAAAAATAAAGTCTATAATTCATATCACAATACTGTGTATTCCCACTATTGTTTTCAGAATACTACATTACAGGATTAGGTAAAAGTAGCAAGATGTGCATCCTCTAGAGCTCCTCTTTTCATATAATGAAGTTCTCCTATGGGTAAAATTTTCTGTGTTGAGAAGACCAAATCATCAGGATACACTTATTTGCCACATATGGTTACCAAAAGGATTGCATTCATCTCCCCATCTTTAAAAGATGTTTCCTCTGTCTTATCCAGTACTCTCATACTCACTCATCTCCAAAGTAATTTAACACAGTGTTGTGCAACAGCTGTGCTTCTTCAGATTGCAAAAAAATACTGTACTTTCCAGACAAATTGTGACAACCAGAACCATATAGCTAATCCAAGGAGGTGCAAGGCAAAATGCTGAAAATCTGTTTTGGGATGAAACAGTTTGGAGGCCCTCAAAATATAGGCCATAGGGTATACAGCCTAGGTTGCCACTGAACTATGATCTCAGGCAATGCTGTTTTGTTAAAAAAAAGAGAACTTCCTGGAGCATCTGTCCAACCTCACTCCCATGAAATGCTCCTTAAAAGTTTCAAAACTAAAGAGCTCAATAAATCTGAATTTCCATTGCTGGCCTACTTGACTCTTGTTGCTCAGGTCCAGAAGAAACATTGTCAATACTTTATCTAAAAGAACTTTCTCATGTTATTTGTGGCCCAGCTTCTTGTGAGGATGTTGTCAGAGTTACAGTCACAGACATTGAGAGAAGCTTGGCATTACTGACCGCCACTCAGTCACACCTCCTCCACCCATGTGGCCTGTTGGTAAAGATAATATACATTTCACCCTACAAGGGGTTGCTATTTCAAATGGTAAATTCAATCTCCAGCCAAAAACTAAGCATGTGCTTAGTTTTAAGCACATCAATATTGCTTAAAGGCAACTGGACTGTTTGGATGGCAAAAGTGAAATATGTGCTTAGAAGCGAAAAGCTCCACAAAACCAATAAACAATTTAATGACATAAAAAATCAGTTCTCTTTTAAAAAGAACAGAAAAAAATCACCAAACATAACAAAACAAAAAAAAAAAAAACAAAACAAAAAAAGAAAACCAACAAACCACCCAAACCAAAAAACAATCCCCCCACCAAAACAATCTCAGACCAAGATTTATTTTTTTTTCAAGCTAGCCCAACACCCAGCATGAGAGCGAGATTTTTCCAAAGAGCTCAGCTCCCATTTATACTCTTCAATACAGGCCAGATTTTTATAAATGCTCACAATCTAATGTTTAGAGCTCTTTGGACATCTGGCCACTTATTTCTATGCCAGAGCTAAAGCCTTCTAGAAATCGGGTCCCAGTTGACTCTTTTGAAAATTTCACCCCATGGAAACTACTTTTATAATGACATTTTTTTCCCCAAAAGGAAAAGCCATGAAATGTAATTATTTTATGTACAATGTCCACACTTCAGATATAATTGCTGTCACTTTTTCCTTTGCCTGTTAAAAGTCCCAGACAAATAATATTTTCCCCTGCTTCTTCAAGCATTTGGGGTCTATGTGGACACAGCAAGATGAAATAAATTTTTATTCTATTATTCCATGATATTGTCTCAAGATTGAAACTAATGGAGGAGCTATATATAGGAAGATACAGGAAAAACCTATGCATAATGAATGAGTATCATAGCAAGAGCTGAATTTATTCTATTGCTTGTAACAAAGAGTGAAGTGTCTTAGAAATAGTCATAGAAATAAAAAAGTAATTTTATCTGAGAATGCCTTAAAACCAACCAAGCTATGGAATACTCTTTTCCTTTGCAAATATAACTGACTCTGCAATTTTTATATTTGCCCCTCAAAGTCTCTGGCTATAATTGCTATCCTGCTCTCAACAAAGACTAGTCAAACTACCCTTGAGAGAAGCATCTTTCTTGCTCCCTGCAGTACTGCCTATCACACTGGAGCTGCTGATCTCCTCACAGAAACAGAATCCAAGTGCCTAACTGTTAGAAATAAATGTATTAACACCATTTAACTACCACTTGCACAAAGTGTGAAGAAGCATGCTTAAGTGTCTAAACAACATGATATTTACTGAACCTGCAATAGATGTTTTAGCAGGGAGCTTGCATGGGGATGGTTAAAAGGTCTTGCTTTCCATCTAAAGAGACACGTAATAAAAAGAAAGCGGCATCCTAATCCATCAACTGCTGTCTTTTCCTCTCCCTCATTCCTTAACAATATCAGCCATAAATACTGGAGGTGGAAGACACTTATTAGATTATGGAATTCATCTCCTTGCCAAGGCACAGCCATTCTCTCTAGTGACCCTTCTCCTGGACATCTCCCAAGGTTATTTCAGCTGTTTCAGGTGCTTTGATTTCACTGCACCCTGTCAGGGACCATGTCCATAGCAGGAATATTTCTTTGTCTTCTGGACTCAGCCTGACAATGCTCTGACAGCATCCCTCATACAGGGTTGCCCTCTTCCCTTCCAGTGTTGGAGCACTGTGCATGCAGTTGCAGTGTCAGCACCCACCAGTCCCAAATCCCAGTGGAGCAGCACTGGCAGAGAAAGCCCATTCCTGGAAATTCATGCCTGCAAGCTGGCATCTTTCCAGCAACCAATACAGAAATGCAGGTAGGACACAGCTCTTCTGGTGCAATGTGACTGCCCCATGTGCTGCCACCACACCCATCTGTGCACATTAATGGGGAAGGAGAAAACAGGTAGAAGTCAGCCACCTTCTTAAACCTCCTCCCTGACACCTGTCTCCACTTATGATGTGGGAGGATTTCACCTGTACCTTGTAAATCCTGGATTTTAAACTGTGGGCCACTGCCAGCTGTTGTCCAGCAATGAGCACCTTTTCCTGGATTTCAAGACTCCCTTTTATGAGTAAGTACTTACCCAGGATCCAAAGTAGTAGTTTGGCAATTAAAATGCACCTAGGGAGCATATAGGCAATTAAATCAAAGAAGATGATTAAAAAATAAATAACAATTATGTTACATAACTACTAAGGGTAGGAGAGTCTCTCTAGGAACCTATGTTTACACCACAAAGCTTATTTATAGCCTTGAAGTAATGTTACCACATGCATGCAGAGCTGCCCTTATCTTGGTTGGATGGAGCACTGAGGAGCCAAAGCCCTCTAGGGCTTTGTAGCCTTACCCTTCCAACATCTGAACCTTGTAATGGGCCTGGGGAGGTAGGTGTGCACCCAGCAGCACTGTCATTACCCCAGTGCAGTCACTGTCATTCACAGACATGGTGTGAAGGCCTGAGGGGAAAGGGGTGTGGTGTAGTCAAAAAGGAAAGTCTGCCTTTTGGAAAACAGGAGTTGAGTAGTAGGTTGGATTTCTTGCACGTGACTGGGAAACCCGAGTCTTGCACCCAGTGCAAGTGTTTGAAAGTGTTTGAACTTACTTCCCAGCAAGAATGCCATTCCTGCGAGCTCATCTTCCTATCAGGAGGAATGAGACAGTCATCTACATTCAGAAGACCACTTTATGTTTCCAAGTACAAGACAACCATATCTTGGCTTGAAGTAAGAGTTTTAAAATACTGCTTGATTCAACAGTATGGGTTGAGAGCAATGTATGGCCGTGCAGGAAGGTGTTTTTCACATGCTCTGTGCAGCAGAATTTGGTATTAGTTCATTTTGATAACCCCTCTGCCACTCAGCTTGGTGTTGGCACTGTTGAGACACACAACATTTTCTATCTGTTTAATGTGGATCTTGATGTGGCTTTGTGAATTCTGCTCATGGAAATGAGTACTTTCCAAGCCCCTTTGAAGCTCCAGTTCTTAGGTTTGTTCTCTGCCTCTCTCTCTGTGCTCCTCCACCCAGCTCTTTTTCTGTTGTCAACAAAGATAACACATTTTGTACTAGCAACAAATAACCCTGATACTTTATCTTTAAAAGCAAGATTTTTGGGTTACTTTTCTCTTTTGATGTGTTTGGGCCACCTTGCTCTAATACAGTAGTTTCAATGTGAAATAAAAACAAAGAAGTTTTTACAGTAATGGAAGATACAACACTCATGAGACTCTTAACAGTGAGTGGGAGCATAAAAATTGATAGTTTTGTTTGAGCTGGGGGTGTTTTTTGGTGTTGTTTTTGTTTGTTTTTATTATTTTTTTTTTATTAAATGTGCCTGTGTATAATAGCAGCAAGGCTGACATATTCCTAAGAAATTGTGCCAGAAGACATACCATCTTTCTTAAAAATTTCTATAGGTTCTGAGACAAGATGTTTTGCCATATCTATATGTAATCCAAAGGGCTTTCCCTGTTCATATGACATTTCTGCATGCTACTTACTGGGCATAATAAGAATAATAAATGGTGGTGTGTTTCTACCACAATCAATATGCACAGAAACTGAGGGGGTTAGGAGTGAAAGCTAATCAGCAATTTCTCTGGGATTGAGGTGACCCACATAAACAAAGCCATTTTGAAAAATTGTCATAAAATTGGCTTTGTCATAAATTGAAATAGCTGCTTAGAGCCATAGCGATTGTTTAAGATCAATACTGTGAAACTAGTCATAACGCAATTTTGGGATGGTCAAGGTGTCACAGAGTGGAGCACTTACAAGATATAAATAATACTTGCTAGAGGTCTCATCTGGAGCTGACTTGAGAAGAGGTAATTTACTCACATTACTCATCTAATTTCACTGGGAGCTGCACTACTGGCAGATGATGAGGACAGGACTGACTCGCTTTGCTTTTTGGGCTTCACGAGCTCCTGTGGCTATTTCATGTGGGAGGACTGCTAATGGGAACAAGGTACAGAGATCAGAGGGCTGGCACTGCCTGAAGAGTAGAAAAAACCATATCCTTAAAAGCCAACATTTCTGCTAAGTGTGATGGCTTAATGGGTGATTACTAGGTTTATTTCCTTGGAAGTCTTTTAAAAACAGTTTTAAGATCAGAGTAAACTTTATGGTGTTTTTTCAGTGACTAGTTTGCACTCTGAGAGGAACTTGCACTAGGACAAGCTAACTCAAGATGTTTTGTTGCTGAGGATCAGAGGCAGAGGGTAGGCTTGGTGTGAAGAAGCTGTTAGCAAAAGCAATGGCTGTTGGCTCTGAACACGGAGGGGCTGCAAGAGACCTTCAGATTTGCACTGTGGCATCCACCACGGAGTAGTGCATGTGCCTTCCAGAAACATTTGATCCAAGCAGAGCAGCACTCCAGTCCCAGCCTCAGATTGATCCTAGTCAGAGTTTTACAGGACAGGCAGAAAACTTGTGCGAAATTCATGACTGGATGCCATCAAAGTTCCATTGCAAACAAATAGAAAACCAAAATAACCCAAATACGCTACTTGCATGCACATGCAGCAAACATATTGCATTTTCATTTCCAAAATAATTTAGCCTTATTTACCATGGGAAGTCTGGTTTCCTTCACTGCTTTTCTTCTCAGAGAAACCAGCCTCTGAACACCACAGTGACACGCTACGCGTTCAGCAGGGCATTGGTCCCATCACATTAGGCTCCGTCACATCACATCAGTTGATGTGACTGACAGAACCCGACGTCTCATGTCACAGCAGGGCACTTCACCCAGCACCGCGAGTTACAAAGACGCACTTCCTAGCAAAGTAAAATAAAGATGAATTGAAATGATGTTGGATGGGGGAACATTCTTGGGGTCTTCCTGTTCAGAGCAATCTAAGGGTGAGCTGTATTCCAGTTTGTTATTTTTGGAGTAAGATATGTGAGATACACATGTATCTATGTAATTAGCCACTTCAGAAAGGCTAATTTTATTAACATTCAAAAGGAGATGAAGAGGCAATAGTTCCCTCAATAAATACTTTGTCTAAATGTGTGTATTAAAAGTCAGCAGGCATTAAGCTACCTATATGTGTTTGTATGTTGTGCGTGGTTATATCCCTGTACACAGGTAGACAACTGGACAAAATGCTTCTTGGCACAAGGAAAATGGCTACAACCCTACATTGCATTTTACATTTTTGGGTGTTGGACAATTCACACTCCTGTATAAGAAAGGCTGCTAGTACCATACTCAGGTGTACTGAAGGTGCAATGACTGCTCTGTCCCCAGACTGGGCAGCTTTTCTAAGCCAGAGGTGTCTCCAACCTTTGCCTCTTAATCTGCAAGGTCCTCAGGACAGCCTCTGATTTCCATTTGTCTTAGAGACAGACATACTTTCTTCATCCCATTGTTGCTTCTTTTTTTATTTTTTTTGTTTGTTTTGGTTTTTTTTGTTGCTCTCACAGTTAAACAGAATGCAGAGCTTTCTTTTCTGCTTGTTCTGTGGGCAATGGAGGAAGAGTGGATTAATATTACCTACTAATATTGCAGTGATAAGTATATTTTACAAGAATGTATACATACATCTGTACATATTAGCAATTAACATACATTAGAGCCTCTTGATCATCAGAGGTTTTACAGTGCAATTATTCTTAGAGACTTAGCACTGCAATTAATTTTTGCTCTAAAGATTGCATCCTGTGTTCTGCTTGCACATGCCACACTCTTATACCCTACACTGTCTGTTTTCTGACACTGCTCCCCCATGCCTCATGTTCACGCACCCCTTACTCACAGTCTCTTCAGACCTGATCCATCCCATCAACCCTCTTCAAACACTCTCAGAGTACTTTCCCCTCAGCACTCCAGCATGTCTTCTGCCTCCCCCGTTCATTTATTGCTTACTACTGCAATCGCTGTCTGTGGAAATCAGGAGGGGGCGCCCTTCCCTGAGTCAAGCTGAATTTCCTCGCTGCAAGTAGTGGAAGTGGCAGCTACCATCATTAGGGGGGTCAGCCCACCTTTCCATGGGAAAGCCTTCTGGAGAGGACAGCCAACCCCGCTGGGATGGGCTTGGCACTGCCCCAAAGGAAATAAGGGACAGTGATTGCTCTTCTGGAAAAGGGGAAACAACCTGAACTCTGAAACTGAATACTTGTTTTCAGCCTTTTAAAACAACAGTCACACCAAGCTCATGTGAAAAGCCTCATAAAGGAAGCTTCAGGAGCGTGAAAAGGATCTTTTCCCAATGTTTTTAGAGCAACTCAGCCTGTTGGCCTTGATAACTGGTGACTAGTTGAAATCACTATGCATTGTGCTTTTTTTGTTTCATTCAAAACAGTGCTTTGTGAGGTTCCTTCCTTTATTTTCTATTTTGATGGCATTTAGGACTTTGTGTTACCCTTCCATCATTAAATGTTAATTTACGGTGTATTAGCTGACTAAACATTCATATAGAAATAAACCCAAACTTGTCTATATGTGGCTGTTTTTAAATAAGCACTCATCTATTCCAGCGCTAAATTGTGATGTTTAGTTAGAGCTCTGCCACAGAACCACTGGTCTTCCTGAAGTGTGAGTAAAATATTCAGTGTCTGGAAAAAAATCTGCAGGATACTCCGAGTGTCTATTACAATTAAGGACTGAAACACAACTTTTCATCTTACCTGAATAATCTTACTCAGTTTTTGCTTTTCCATGGCTGCTGAAGGAAAGATACGTCTCTAATACTTTACTGATAGGAAAGTAAAAGTAGTTTCTGCAGCCATGTTCATACCATTGACCTGCCAGGCAATATTCCCTAGCTTTGGACCTTGACCCTCTGAGATGTTGAATTGTTAGCATGGGTTCTTCCATCACATTGGACTTGCTAGCACCACCAGCCAGTATCACCAAAAGCATTTCCCAGCCATGTTTCAGGAGATTTGAGGGGGCACAGGGAGCACCAGGGTGCTGTCTGCATGCAGCTGTCCTGTATTAGAAAGTAAGAGACCTTAAGTATCATTTCAGGTAATACAGGACATTTTGTGCTGGTTGGTGTCATCACCAGAGCATGGTCCCCCCCTCTGCCCAAATTGCTTGTGCAGGGGCTGCCAATGCTGGTACCTGAGCTGACTCCAAAGCTGTGGTGATGATTCAGCTGCTGTTGCTGGCAGCAGTGGGAGCTGCCAGGTGCTCAGGGCTGCTGTCATCAGGCCAGGCATGCACGACTGTATTTAAGAAGCTGAGATTTTTAAAGTGATGATTTATGTGTATCTGGTTCCATAAAGATATATACAGAGGGATACAGAAGGCAGCTTTGAAATGCAGCAGGATAAAGCAGATACGGAGCAGTGATTTGTGAAACACTCTTGGGTTGCATGCTGAGAAGAGGAAATCACCTCCCCAGCTCAGTTGCCCTGGTGTGTTAATCTGACAACTCTGGTAGTCAGCACTGACTGCAGTGGGTCTGTTTGTAGTGCAATGGATAAAACAGCAGTTGTTTTGATTTGTTTTATCATGTGCACTGTGATTTTCCAAGATAATCTAGAAGAGAATGCATAACCCAATTCAATAAGATGTGGTGATTGTATCTGCCTTATGGTCCTTTGAAAATCCTTTTAGAATATTATTTGCTTTAGTATATAAATGCTCCAGAAAAATATTTATAGTTAAAGGTTGCCTGGTTTCTTTTTAAGGCTACCCTATTAACATCTCGGGACAAAACATCATGAAGTTGAAATTGCACTGTTCCTTCATGCATGTTTATTCAGTAGTCCATGATGTGCACCTACTGTATTTCAAATGACAGATTTTTTCCCTAAATAGGTATGAATATGTGAAATTGTGTAACAATTTTTTTTGCAGATATAGTCACCCCATTTGCATGATGATATCATGAAAACAAGCTCTATCATGTGTTTGGTTTGGGGGTTTGTTGGTTTTTTGTATTTTTTTTTTAATTCAGCATTTTAATGAAAGTATTTTTGTTTCCAAAATATTTATCCTATGACTCAGGTGAAAGTTCCAGTCAAATTTTCTGTATTTAGTTTTAGATGAACATTATTCAATCTGCCATAACTTCTTCAGGTGCTATTTTTCCATTTTTTATACATTTTCAATATATGTTAGATATGACTTTTTATACATATTACAGGGTAAAAGCCAATTTCAATTTAACTTACTTTCAGAGAACTTGCTATAGTAGTAGTGACCTTTGTATTGCAAAAACTAAGGATATGTTTTCTGAAGATTTTATTTTTTAAAATTACTAATTTATGCCTGATTGATTAAAAATTTATATTTAGAAGATACAGAAGGGTTTTTTTTTAAAAAAAAAAAGCCCTTTTTATCTTCCTTTAATTATTTCAGTGTCAGAAAATTACATATTAAAGAGTAAATATAATTACAAATCTGATTCCTTGAATTCATCAGATTCACTTGAATCTGATTATTTCTGCTACATGTCAGGGTGTTTTATAAATTTCCTGGAATTTTTATCTTTAGTTATGAGAACTGAATATTCCTCTTTTCTAACCTTCTGGCCGATCATCTTCTATGTCATGAAATTCCTTCAGAAACAACCTTATTTCAAAGTTTCTTTTATCCTCCGATCATTAGAATTATTTTTTTATCTGTTTTTAAATTCAGTTTGACTAACATCAAGTCAACTGATCCTAGAAAAGAGGAGCAAAAACCTACACACACTTCTTGTTTGGTTGTTCCTGTAGGGCTTTTTAAGGTATCACAAACATCAGCATCACATTAGCTGATTTAAGAAATCTATTTTTAAGCCAAACTTCACAAGCACAAATTTAATATTCCCAATGCTCTAAAACAATAAGAAAAAAAAAATTCAAAGACCTTAATTTTCTAAGAAAAAATAAACTGGAAAAGGTCTTTAAGTGACAGAGGAAAGATTAAAAGATATTAAGAGAGAACTTTTTAAAAGTGAACTCCTAAAATGGGGGTTATGCACCGCAATTTTTAAAGCTCTACAAAGCTTTTTCTGTCTAAAAAAAAATATGGTTAGTCTATATATCTGAAACAAATGTCATTAAACAGCTGTTCCTAAATCATTTTGTGCTAGTGGAAGACAGATAAATACTAGGCATAAAGCAAATATCTAAACTCATTTATTGATTTGCACCACAAAAGAAAAAGAGAATGGGATTAAGTTTGTTCTTGCTGTTCTAGTGGGACATTCTCTTCCCCATTACAATTAATTTGGCTAATATTCAGGCTAAACTAATTTTCTCACCCACAATTACAGGTGAAACAGAAAAGGATACTCAATCTTGCAAGATGAGAGTGGCCTTTTTTTCTTGATTATATGTTACAAGCACACATCACCCAAATAAAAATGAATTACATGGTAAAGAATTTTTTTCAGTATGCATTTGGGCTGAATGTATTACTCATGAATGAATTATGCAGGTCATTCCAAATATGTGCTGACAATACGTCTGCACGTCAAGAGCATTGATACTGCCACAGTCAGGCTTTCAAATATCTTGAGTTGGGTCACAAAAGAATTAAACCCTAAAAAGTTTATCAAAGAAAAAAAAAATCAAAAGAAAAAAAAGTTTTATTTCCTTGTCTTTTTGATCGTGGACCCTGAAGAGTCATATCCTTCATTTTTTCTCTATAGCTGAATGGTCAAGAAATGTACCATATTTAAATGAAAGCAGAATTTTCTTTAGGAACAAAATGTTCAAACGCCCCCATATTTATAAAAATGGTAATAAAAATGTAAGAGACAGAAATGATGCAATGTAAATGTTAGGGATTTCCAAGTGAATATGCTGCACCTTGTAGATTTCAACAATTTTATTAAGATAATTGGTTTCCTTTCTCCAGTAGTAAAGCCTTAATTAGGGAACCTGTGTTTCCTCAATTCAGGTAAATTCAGTGGGGTACAGGGGTATGGATAGAAGTGTTAAAAACAAACCAAATGGTGTCTCAACATTAAGATATCTAGCCCAGATTTATTACCCTGGCTGTGATAATCAAACATATTTTTCACATTGGTGGCACCCGTGTGTGCATTTGCCCTGCGTGGGTCTGTGGGCGAAGAGTTGATGGATTGCAATCACCAACCCCTCCTGCATGTCAGGGAAGGAAATCATTGCTGATGGAGAAAAATTTCTCTGAAAGGTTCAATTTAAACACACCCAATGACCAAGAAGCTCTGACTGTGTGGTGTGACTGCTGTGTGGCTGGTGATGTTCCACCCTTGCCTGATCACTCCTGGTTAGGAAAGTGCCAGCACAACCAGAGACAGGTTAAAGGGATCGCAAAGACAGCACATGCCAGATCTTTGAGGTCTGACCTGCAGCATGGACTCGTGGCAGGTGGCATTTTGGTCACCAGTGTCACCTGTACTGTGGCAACCCCACACAACGGGCAGCCTGAACACACTTTCTCTTATCACATCTCTGTGCCAACACTCTCCTGCTTCCATGCAGCTACATCTCATTCTGTCCACCCTATTGCAGTACTGAGGGTGTTTCTCACTGGCTACTTGGAGACAGGAAACAGAACATCCCCCATTAAGGAAAGGTATGCATTTTACAGGAGGCAGCTTTACGATGAAAAAGAGTAAATCTCCTCCCCTGAATGTTGTTAACCGGGACGGGGAACTGATGTCTGCGGAGGTGACACGGCAGGGTAAAGACACTCACGAATTATGAGGGCAGATGTCAGTTCCAAGTGACATGTTTTCCATAACCTACTGCCTCTCTTTGTTTATCTATCAAATACAATCTATATAGCAACTGCTCATCCATTTGGTCTTGGGTAGAGCACAGAAATGCAAGTCAGACCTCAAATTTAGTTTGTCACTTCCCCTCTCAAAAGGAGATGTGATTTATGTTTATAATAAAGTATGTGAAATGTCATTTAATAGGAAAACAAATGGCAGTTGGATTCCCATGAGCGAGGAGAGGGGATTGCGAAACTTCGAATTAAGCAGTTTTATCTTATCACACTTTAAGTTACATATTTTTATTCTAATTGTAAAAATTATCTGCCTTGACATATCTTTTCCATTATTTTTGTTAAAGGGTATTCATCAGCGGTGTTAATGATGACACAAAATTTTAATATATGCATTAAACATTTAAGTTTTAATATGTTAACATGACACAGAATGTGAATAATAACAATGTTTTATATATGAAGTGAAAACATATTTTATGTTGGAAATAGTTAGAATGCCTGGCAAGTGACTTATATCCATAACAATTTCATTTAAATATTGCTTTTGCACCCCATCTATCTTAGATGCAATTTTATAGTCCTTTTTAAAAATTCATTTCTGCATGACCTCTTTGAGGCTGCAACTTAGTGCCTCTAGCCTACATATTCAATTGCACTTGTACTTGTTCCCATTCAATTACCTCTCAAAGTGGAGAAACCAGCAAGTGCCCAGACCTGAACTGCATGTACCATTCTGGGACTTTTCAGGAATTACAACTTCTGTGCAGTTACACAGTAATAAGGGTAGAAGGCAAGAGAAAATCCATCAAATTGTTAAAATATGACGGTCTACCAGATTTGATTTAGGTCTTCATAATTTGGGACCTCTTGGAATAGCCAGGTAGTTCCTAATATAAGATTATGTTCCCTTGAATATCAGAAGATTATGATGCATATATGCAACAGCTTTCCCTTTATTTCCTCATATCGTACCTTCTGACTTGTGGCTTTACAATGAGTGTCCCAATGGCATTAGGAAAGGGATGTCTTTGAAAGGATTCATCTTAAAGGGAAAGGAAATGTTTTGGTGTTTCAATGTGCCTAAATGGAAAAATAATTTACAAAAATCTCTGCAGAATTTCCATCCTCTACTCACCTATTATCATAAGATCAAATTGTGCTGATGGAACGAAAACTCTGCTCTCTGACCTTATACACAGGGTAAATTCAAGCCAGTTTCCATTCATGACAGTGTATACGCTTAAACAGACCTTGCTGTACCCCGAAAGTTCACATGTATAATCTCTTAGGGCTGGGATGTATGTTAAAAAAAAAAAAAAATAAATGAGAAAACAGGAATTCTGGAGCTGCATCCAGGCTCCCCTGCACAGTGCCCATTCTTATTATCTGGATGAGAATTTATGACTCATCTCTGAGCGCATTTCTCGCAGACAGTGCAGTGCAGCAGCAGGCTGCCTCCACCCCACCACCTCCAGCAGATGTGAGATGTCAAGGGAACAGATCAGGAAAAATACCAGGGAAGGACAGCAGATACCTGCATATCCCACCTGGAAAAACTCTTCCTGCAAAAAGGTGGAGGTACTTTTCCTCTGCATCGAATTCGGGTTGAATGTGGCGGTGTGATACAATAAGCAATGGAGAAATGGTAGAAAAATTATCCTTTCAGAAACACAGTTTAAAATCTCTTACCAAATATGCAATTAATAACATTCAGGTGTTATATATTTTTATCTTGAGGAACACAAGGTATAATTTGCTTCTCTGTTTATTTGTGTCTGGTATGTAATGTCAAGTATTTAAAATATTTATGGTCATGTTGGTTCCAGTCCAGCCCTTTAATCTTTACTATTTGTATCTTTTAAATGAAATTCCTTGTTAATGACCGACAGTAAATATATTTTAAAAGGTGTTCTTTCTTCTACATGTTATATATGTATACATTTTTTTGAGGGCGGAAATGGAGGGGTCAACATTTGTTTTGAAGAAAATATTTATTTTACTTATTATTTACCTTTTTTTTTGTTATGTTGTTTTAAAAAATGGTGTGAATAATTTTATGAGGGTCAGAAGAATTGTTCCACCTTCACCTACAGAGGCTCAGCCACTGATGGAAAATTGCAAAATGGAACTACTACTTTTTTTTCCTGTGTTGAATAATTTATGCTTGGGAATGGTTTCATCACTGAGCACTCTTCAAGTCATTAAACTGAACTGAAGAAAATGGGGTGAAGTCATCATCAAGAAGGTCAATTTATGGAAATACTGTTATCTCTTTCACAGTATTATTAATACCTACTGACACCTTCATGTTCAGTGGGGTAAAGCCAATCATTAGTCTGTAAGGTATAAGTAAGGTCTCAAATACATGCTCACAATGAGAACATCATTATTGTAAAACTGATCTGAGTGCAGCAGGTATGAGAAGGAAAAGGCAATGAGACAGAAGGTACAGTCAGCTCTTGATCTGAAAAAGTCATAGACATAAAGCCTAATTTTTAGCAGGCTGCTGTGTTTCTCGACAAGGATCTGCATGGTGCTGTTGTTACCAGCTACCTACTGGTATTGCCAAGGCGGATCACTTCGATGTCTGAAAAACAGCCACTCTGTAATTTTGGGAAGAATTAACTTGGCAGAGGGTTAAAAGGAAAGTCTATTTGACTCCCTTTGAAATGTGTGTAATTGTAATATTTACAATATATTTGCTACTAATTTCTATTTAAAACACATTGTCACCTGGGAAAAGTTTTCCTACTGTTTTCAAACCAAATGACTTGCATGTAGATTACAGACATGTTAATCTTTGCAAAGTGTCTGGTATGACTTCAAGGTTCAGATAAGGCTACTTTCTTAGCAGGGTTTTTGGCAATAGCAATCACAAAGTGCAAGTTGAAGAATTTTCTTAGCTAAAAATGCTATTCCACTGCATGAGTTTGAGCGGATACAATACTTCACTGACAAGGTTGTACATAGTCCCTTCAGAAATACCTCTGAAAATTTTACATGCAAAAAAATTAATTTGATAGCATTACACCTGTGTATCATGATATTTAAAATAAACATACAATTGATGGACATATAATAGTGCATGTATTTAATCAGGTATTGCCTGAGCCAGTCCTACTAACCTTGACTTGCAATTTTTGCAAATCTGACGACAATTCAAGTGCACTTCTCCACAGAGAAACATAATAAATCTCAATCCTGAGTAACACAGAATCTCCCCTAGTAATCCACACAAATCATACCTTTTATTTCAAAGGGAAATGAATTGTTCCGTCATTTGCTGAGAAAGGTAAAAAGAGTTTATTCAGGTTTTGTTTGGTTGGTTGTTGGGGTTTTTTCAAATGGAGCCTTCCAAATGGCAATGCAAGTCCCAAAGGCGCTAAAATTGACATGATCAATATAAATTGCTGAATGCATTGAATCTTTTCTATGAATGTGAGTTATTTAAAAAGTAACTATGGATTTAGGGTAATTTAAGAATATTATTTTCTAAGTGACTCAGGAGTAGCATTATAGATATGCAGGATGAAAGTCATCCTTAAAACTCCGCCAGTCAATCTCCCTACTTTGAGAGATGGTCAAATATTCTCAGACCATCCGATCTTTGTCTAATCTGCTCATAGAAGTCTTCAATTATGAAGTTCAAGAAGCTTCCTAGGAAGACTCTTCCAGTCCTTAACAGCCTTTGCATCTGGAAAGATTTTCTTTAACATCTAATTTAATCTAATCTAATCTTTTTGTCCCTCTTGAAAAATTAAGCCAGTGATTTCTACATTGGGTGAACATGGAGACTAACTGACTAACTGATGACTGTGCTGATTATGGCATCTTTTTATGTATTAGGAGATGATTACTGAATTGTTCCTCCCTCTTATCAAAACTAAGCAAACCCATTTCTTTCAACTTTGTGTCATGTTTTTAAACCTTTTAGTAGTGTTTCTGCTCTTGCCTACACTCTAGTTAGCCTGCATCTTTTCTTACAGTGCCATGCTCAAACCCAGAGCGTATTTTAGCTGAAACCCTCCTACTGCTGCATAGGACAGAATAAAGGCATCCATCTCTTGCTTATGATGTGCCACTTAACACACTCCGAAATGCCACTGGCCTTTTTACTCAACATAGGGATCAAATATATCAAGATGACTTAATTCATCCTTATGGCCAGATATTTTTCTGCTTAGTCATTTTACATTTACATCTTGGTTTTCTTCCATTCCAAGCATAGCATTCCTTAGAATTTCATATTGTTGGTTTTGGGGTATTTTAGTAACATTTTTAGGATCACTATGAGTACTAATGTTGTCCTCCCAAGGGCCTGAAATTCCTCCTAGAAAGATGCCATCTGCCAGTTTTATGTGTACTCCTTAATTCATTGTCCAAGTCAGTAATGTGACTCTTCAATAGACTGGACCCAACACAAATTTGTCATGTGAGTTTTACAGCAAGCTGCTAAAAATGATGAAGTGTAGAGTTTATTTTGTTTGGAATCCCCCACCCACTTCATTTGTTCATAATGACCAATCTTCCTCAACATATGAAGCTTTGCATCCTTTCCCTTTACAAATATCAGCATCTATAAGTAGCTGTGTCAGAAACATGTCTTTCACAAATTGCACATAGAAACAATAGTGCCGTTGCTTTTTCTCTTTAGTTTTCCTTCAGTCCCTTCCAGGAGAAAAATGCTAACTACATAAATTCTTTGTCATGTTCTCTTTGCCCTGATTTATGACACACCTTTGCAGAGAGACTTGGAAATAACTTTCGGGTTTACCACTGAAATTATAGCTCATGATCCATAATTTCCTACAGCATTTCAATATGCACTGGTAAAACTGTCACTAGCAGAGTTTCTATATATTGCACAAAATGTCCTTTTCTTACATATAGCATACAGTGAATTAAAAAAAAAACCAAAAAAACGAAGGGAATATAGATGTCTGCATGACACTTGTTTTGCACTTGGGATTTTCATTCAGAGAAATGCATAAGTTTGCTGAATCATAAAGTTGATTAATTTGGAGGGCCACTGCTTACTAATTTCACCCACTAATTTACCCATATTGCCACCAGTTAAATTGTACAGGAATAATACACCTAATTCGCTTAGATGTTTTTGTAAATATTACTGACTGGCTGTCTCTCTGGGTGCTCAAATGCCTTTTCATATTTGGCCCCTAATAAATAGTGAAATGTAGATGTTGCTCTCAGCTTACCAGTTTTGCTTTAGCATTGCCTGCATCCTGACTGTCAACTGGATTTAGCACATTTGCATAATTACATTTCATTCATTCACTACTGGCTTTTTTTTAAACAAGAAAGGGAAAACTAAACCAAACAAGGAAGCAGGGAACAGCCTATCTGCAAGAGGAATTTAAATGCATCCTGCTAGGCATGTTTGAGCAGATCCTATTTATGCATTTATTTGGCAAAAAAAAAAGTAAAACATTTAAGGTAATTAAAATAATTCTGAATTCAATTTTAAATCCTGCTGGCATTATTTAATATTCTATGAGAACTGTCATGCAAAGGGGGAAAAAAAAAAAAAAAGGAGGGTAAATAATCTTTTTCCAGTAAAATGAAGCAGTCCTACTGCTACTGAAATACATAAAAAAACTTCTGGGTTGTGGTTTTTCTTTTTTTTTTTTGTGAGTACAACAGGTAACTTCAAGCTTTTACCTGATTTTTGAAAAGATCCACAGCAGTTCAGTGATTGAGAATCCTCTTCAACTGCCAAATTGATGGTGACCAAGGCTGCATATAATAAAAACTTTGCTAACTTGGGGATAAGACACTGGGACCAAATCTTGATATCTTCTTCAGGAACAGAATTACTCCTGTCATTGCAAACTGGGTAATTCCAATGCACAATCAAGCAAGGGTTTAGTATAACTTCACAGGGACATACTCTGGAAACACACAAGAAAAAATAGCTTTGCTCAGATATAGGAGAAAAATTTAGAGGGTCAATCTAGCAATGAAACAAAACGCGTTCCCTTTTCATTGGATCCAGAAGGAAAGAACAGAAGTGAGAAGAAAAAATTAAAAGGGAAGGGGGAAAAAAATGTGAAAAAAGTAAGATTTTTTTTTCTTACAAAATCTTCATGTCTAAATCTGACTAATTTACTCCCAGGCCATAGAAACAATAATTAGAACAGAAGCATAGAAAATAGGTTGCATCTCAGGTTGCTGTGCTTCAGAACATCTGGTCTGTCCTTCCACCTTTCTGATGGGAGCAGCTATATCTACGTGAAGGCATCTTTGCAATGCATTTTTAAAAATCTTGACTGACATGTGAAGTCCGATAGCTTCTCTTGGCAAAGTATCCTGGTGTTTCATTACTGGTATCACAAGAAATTTTTTTTTCCTGGAGTCTAAACAAAAGTCTCTTGCACTTGAAATAACTTTTTCCTTTATCCTCAGTGAACAAGAAAAGATGTTTTTCACTCCTTTGTAAGTAGCCAGACTGTTTCCCCTGCTTAGTTTGCTTTAGTTTTTGACCACCACCGTCAGGCTCCCAGTCTTTTCTAACATCCCATATGCTCTTGCAAGTCCCGTTGCTTCCTCCTGGCCTCTCTCCAGCTGATCTGAGTATTTCCCTACCTGTGAGGCTTGAGTAGGTTCCCTTATCCTGTGGCATCTAGATGGAAAAGGAAAGATATGGCCTACCACACATCTTATATTTAAACCTGAAAAATCTGAGTGACTTCTTTAAAAGTGATAATTTCTGTCCTCCGAGGGAGGTGACCTTATGTAGTGTTTCATTGACATAAGGCATGCTTTTCTTCGACTACTTGTTTGCTGTCACTGTGTAACTAAAAATTTCAATGAGCATTGAAGAAGTGGCCCTGACATTGTCAGCAGTGACAGGTTGGTTCAAAATCCAGCTACTCACCACTCTCCATATTAAAAGGAGCAATACATTAATATTTTTATATGCTCCAAATAAACCAGTGAGAAATCATGCTGAATATGAAACTGAGATGAAATCCCTTCGGAGAAATTCATATTTGGTGCTTTAGGATTTCTAGGACTGTCACATCTCATTTTGAGCTGTTTCTAACACTAAGTATTAAAGCAAATTTATTTTCTGAAACATGACTGGGGAAAAAAAAATGGTTTTGTGGGATTTCATGGGCATTGTGTCTTTGTTAATCAACATGAAATACATTGCATTTACCAATAAGAAATTAGAAATTAATTAATGCATACTTCTTTTTTTTTTTTAATTGCCACTCTTGGAAGCTCATTATGTTTATGAAAGTCAGGCAGTTCTTTCTGGTGCACACACATCACTATCCATTACCCAGAGCAAGCTGAGGAGTAGAATAGGTGCAAAATAGGTTCAAATGAGGTTCATAATACATACTGGAGGTAAAGATTCTCCTGCTATAAATTAGCTAATAATGTACTTGACAATACAGAGAGCTAAATGAACGTTTCATGTCTAACAAACAGCTGTATTTGCACTCCTACAGATAATCGGTGAGCACTCAACCACAATGAATAGATTGAAAGAGGCTGATAGTTCTTTACCGTAAGACTAAGTCAGAGCGTATTAACGTAAAGCATGGTCATACATGTGCCCCAAAAATGTGGGACACATGTGCCAACCATCCAGCCACGCTGATCTTTGGTCCTCTGTCACCTTGCTCACAGTGGATTACTGCTGACAAGTTGTAAAACCAGATTGGCTGGATTCAGCGACGGGATCTGATGCTTTGTGATGCTGAATACCGCTCTAAGTGATACAGACTGCCGACTGCAAGTCAGCACTTCATGGAAAATGCTCGGGAAATTGCAGAAATAAGTCCAGGGGCTCCAACCCCCTGAGAGCACACAGGGAAAGCAAGAAGTGATTCAGAATGATCCCCAACTCTCTGTTCTGATTTTTCTCTAGTTGCTCCTGTCATCAAGAAATAAAACCAAAAGGATGCAAAAATTGTAATTAATGGCCAAGCTATGTGTGGGCCTCCTCCTGTGGTTCTAGGCATGAGGCTGTTGTGGCAAATTTAAGAAGATGGCCTTTTTGGGGGTTGTTTTTTGTTTTCTCTTTGTACAAACTGGACCCAAGCTCTGCAGGCTCCAGGGTTCTATTGTTCATTTTATTAGCTTTTCCCAAGAAATGTAGTTTTAACCATTGAAGTGAAAGAGGCAATTAGTTCAATTTCTCTAGAGAAGCCAACTACATTATGATTATGAAAAAAAAAAAGTGAGGCCTGAAAAACTTTGTTTGACTCTTTCTTTTTACTGGCTAGGTCTACAGCTCTCAAGCTCACATTCTGCAGGCAGGCATGCATCCATACCACACAGCTGACTGTGCACAGTTGGTAAAATAGTTTGTTTCGATCAGCTTGGCTTCTGGAACTCACTTTTTAATGCATGCAGAACAGTTAAGAGTCTCTAGGGCAAGACTGGAGTCTCAGTTGCTTTTTATCTGGATGTGGGAAGAGACAGAATGCCAGGCTCTTGGGCTTGAGCCCGGTTGTCCTGGAAGACCAAAGTCTAAGCTCAGGAATTCAAATGTGAAGCAACCAGAATCTTTCACTTGTGGATGAATGGTGTGTGAAGATTTTTGGGAAGTTCAAGAACAGGTTAAATTGTCCATTTAGACAGCACATACTTTTTCAGTATAAAAGTAAAGTATCTATCTTTTCTCTTCCAGCTAACCTTTCTGATGGTCTTTCATGTTTTCACTGCATTTTTGTCATCTGGAGGCAATTTGCATGGCTTTCTTCATGTCCAGGTGAGGTAATCAAATGCTACTTAAAGTTGTAAAAATATAGGAATGAACGAGAAGGCAGCATTAGCAATATTAGCTGTGATTACTTTATTTTTCAGGTACATTGTAAGACAAGAGTGGAAGAAGAGAAGGCAAAAAAACTTACTTGCCATGATTAGCTGAGTTCACAAAAAATGATATAATTTCTAAGTGATACCAATGTGGAAGGGATAAAAAAAATATTACATGGTTTAGATTCAGGGAATTTAGTATTGAAAAGTATTGCCATGGGTCATTTGTCCATCTTGTCTGAATGGAATCTTTTTTGCAAATGATTTAGTCTTGTGGACCAAAACCGAGTCTGTGGACAAGCTGACTCTTCATGATTGTGCAATAAAGTACTACAAGTGCTAAACTGGGCTTTCTTAAACTCTTTAGACTTCATTTATTGCCTTTAATAATGACTATACAAGGCACAAAACAGACGCTGACAATGCTAGAAAAGCAATGACCAATATTGCCATTTTGCTTGGCAAACCCAACCAAGGGTGAATTAGAGATGGACTGGACAGTTATACAGGATATAAGAGAACATCATTACATAAATCACTAGCAATGCCTGATATGAGCTGCTGTATATGGTCATATACTTCAAAAGTGTGTTGCAGGATTAAAGACTCTTTAAAGAAAGAGAATCATTATGAATGAGTCTCAGGTAATTCAAACATCAAATGAGGAAATAAACTTTCCCCTTTAAAATTAAGCTAGGGAGCATATTGTATATTCATAAAAAAGGTTGGGAGGAGTTAAATCGTCTCAGAGTGCAAGGAGAAGGAAGTCCCTGGTTGAACTGCAAGATAAAAAATGAATCTCAGATTGAAACATGCCTAGGCAATGAGGCCCAGAAGACATGGAATTTAAAGAGGAAATTTTCCTGAACAGTAATAAGAATATCCAAAACTGTTTCACTTTTCTCCTGAAAGACAGATTAAACCACACAAATCTGGGTGTGAACATTTATTTCTTCTAACTTAGAGACCAAGGTAAGAACTGCTTCCATGCCAGAGTGCCAGAGAGCAGGTGCTACAGTAGTTGAGCCACGGCTCTGGTCTGATGTTGTCTTGCATTTCATCCATTTCCAAAAAAACACTGGCACTGAGGACAGAGATTTAGTCTTGCATTAGAATGTGGTTGCCAGCACCAAGGAATGGAAGGGAACTGGCTGGCGCCAGTGTTGGAGACTGAGGAGGCCACTGAACATTCAGCAGTGGCACCAGTTCAGGGAATCACAACCATCAGGAACCTTCAAAAAATCAGCCAGGTTTTGTTTTCTGCAAAATCTGGAGAGTCTAATGGCCCTTGAAGCTGAGGCTCTGATTCTGGAAAGAACTGTGCAATGTGGCAGCCTCTGATGGCACAAATATAATAATTTCCAGAGTCCTGCATGCAGCCATTCCCATTTGTTCCTGTATTCACATGCCCACACATAATAGTTTGGTCCTTAATGCTGCAGCTCTTAACAAAGCCCAATTTAATATTAAAGCACGATGTTGAAGCTGCCCAACTCCTCTGAAGAGGCAACCATTGAAAAGCTGCTAATGGAGCATAAGGATTCAAGTACAAACCATTGTTTTGGGTATGGTTACTTACAAATACATAGTGAGACGTCATGTCTTAAAACTCAAAGCTTTTGTTTAAGTAGAACAGACAAACTAGGGTAGGAGGAAATCTGATGCAGAGACCACAATTACATACTGGGGCGGTGTCTGAGCCAAAAATACACCTGTCTCAACATTCAGTCCAATCCCTCTGCACTGGGCTGCATACCAGCTATTCATAGCAAGTCCAATTTTAGCCAGAAAAAGGCTGTGAAAGGATTCAAATGTGGTTTTTTGCGGAATATTACTACAAACAGAATTTATAAAAATAAAGCATAAAAACATATTTTGAGCTACTGTAGTTTTTTTTCAGGGTCAGAAAGAAGAAACTCCCTGTGCTGATCACTAAAAAGGAGGGCATATGCCCCCTAATACCTTTAAATCTTATTTCTTGTGAAAGGGAGCTCTTACTATTTTTGTTTCTAATCTAGGCCAAGTTCTGAAATCCTTGTAAAAACCAAGGGCTTAATAATGAAACAAAAAATAACTGGTAGCTTTATTTTTATATCAAAAGGAGATAAGGATTAAAAATACTAACGTGTCTAACTGAGTATATTCCAGTTTGCTTCCCCATGGAAAAAGAGTTTGTAAAGATTAGGAACCAGACTGTATTGCTTGGCACATGAAGACCTATGACCTTGACCACGGTCATGACAAGCTGGCTGAGCTCCAGCTGTCCTCAGAGGGTGCCTGGCTTCAGCAGAACATGCAGAATGGGATTGGTCATTGACACAATTTAACCAGTCACTTCTTATTAGCAATTGTTTTCCATCAGAACCATATAAAAACATGCAGAAATGCTTTCATCACTATGTCCTGAACTTACATGCTATCCATACATCTATTTTTTCCCTCAGGTTATTTCTTCCATTGCTACCACTTTCACACTAAAGAAGAAACTCCAACTATGCCCTAATTTTTGTAGGTATCTTCTTTTTCCTTTTCCTCCTCCTTCTTTTTTTCTTTTTTTTTTTTTTTTCAGAAGTAGGCTTTCAGTTCTGCATGAAAACTTGCTAAGATACTGAGCATTTGACAGAGAAGGGTTTTTTGCATTTTGAAAATTAATGGTCATTTCCATGAAGATGTCATGTGTCCCCCTTACATACAGGAATTCTGGTTGCTCATGCATTCTGGGAAAGCAGAAATTCCCTCAGGAATTCTCACAGTTCCCTATTAGCCCACAGCCTGTGAGACCCGGGCATCCATATCACCAATGACTATCCCTCCATGGCATTCCTTGTACCCTGAAATTAAAATGTTGCCTTCTGTAAGGTGGTTGCTGATACTTGTAGAAGCTGATGAGGTTCCCATTTAAATCCAGAGCTCTGTGCAATCATTTATCATATCAGATGATAACAATACGTGGCAACTTAAAGATCTTTCAAGCCCACAGTAAATTAATGCAGTCCTGAAACTGCATGATTGGTTCAAGATGTAAAGCGTAGAAAGTCCATACCTCCATCTCTGAGCTGACAAAGGTTGGTTTTTTGGGAGGGAAGAGGAAAGGTGGAAGATGAAGAGAAGACAGAAAGGGGATGGGAAGAATCCTAGGGTTCACCCATCCAGGATGAACCATGAATGGTGAGCAAGTTTGAAGGATGTTAGATGCCAAATATCATTTAAGAGCTACATTTATTTACTCTGACAAAACCATATTTCATTCAAAATCCTTACAGGCCTCTATAAATAAACTCCAGAAACTGTTAAATTAGTACCATTAGGGAAATTAGTAGGTCTTTTCTATATCCTGATTTTTATGTAAAATATGTAAATTAAATAATTCCAGTAGGAAATTGTAAAGAAGGAATACTTACAGACAAAATTGCTTCTAATGCATTAAAAAAGGGGGAAAAAAAGTTGGAATCTGTATTTGTGGTGATCAACTGACATTTTTGGCCTTGATACCATACCGAATTATTTCATCATCTTGGAAAGCCTCCTCCTTGAAGGATACCTTGTGCAAATACACAGACACAGAGATACACACACGCCTCATTGCTAAATTTCATTTATATGGATGGAGGTGGCACTTTAATAAAAAGTATTAAAAATATATTAGCTTTCACTGCATCCCTTTTTTATTCCCCATCACTAAAAAGTGTGAGATGGATGGTAAAATGGACTTTCAAATTTGTTATTTCTCCTCAGTACTGTAGCTTCAGAGGCTATTATCAGTTTCAGAAGCGGAGCTAGGCTGAAGAAAATAAAGACATTTTGTAATGGTCAGGAGTCCATTTGGCCCATTTGAAAGAAAACCACAGAGACCACAGACATACATCCCAGCCATGTAACATTGCCAAATCTTTCTATTTTTCCTGAACTTGAAGCAAGCCTAACCACTAATGTTCGCATATTTAGTTTGCTAAAGTGTAACTGCTCTTACTTGCATCCCTAACATTGGTAATTATTTCTGAGTACCTTCTACTACTCTGTCTTCCAAAAGATGCTACATATACCAGCTATTAATGAGACACTTGCTAGTCTCTTGCCTGTCTGTGTCCCTCATCTCCTGTGTTCATGCATCAGTCCTACTGGTTGTCAACAGAACAGGCCAGAGATGAATATTTTCATGCATAACTCCTGTTTCTTACTGCTGACGTTTTGTTACCCTCCACAGAGCCAGCCACTGCAGAGCCTCCACTGATGCTGCACTTTTGTTCCTTGAGGTTGTGATGACATTATGGTGCAGCACGTGGCAAAGAAAATGCAAAACAATTTGCTTCTAGTGGGGTCTGGAAGAGCCTCTCATTAGAGCTGGGCTCTCTGCAGGGAAGTTGTGCCAAGCCCCTCTGCCGTACCAGCTCTATTTGTACCTGAAACCTGTTACGATCCTCAATGGAGAATAAAGTGAGAGTCCAACCTAGTCCAGAAGGAAGGCTTTATAACACAGAGTCTCCAGGAGTGATTGGAATTACTGCCTATGTATATGACCAACTCCAGGAAGAAAGTTTTTTCCCTTTTTTGTAAGCTCTTTTATATTTACATGCAAAAGAACATCTGGGCCCAAAAGCTTTGATCCAGCACCAGAAGAGACCATTGATGCAATGCCCTTTAGATTTCAGATATGCTCCTGTTTTAGACTCCTCTGAAAAGTGCAGGCATTTTTCTCCTGTTGCCATCAGAATTAGTCTGGCCTTCTGCATCCTTCTCAAGTGCCCTTGGAAGAGAGGGATGGTCGAAGCAATCTTCCACTGGGTGGCTTGAGGGGAAAGTTTGTGAATAGTAGGACACTGGAAGGTGGACCTGGTAAACCTCTGAAGGCTGGGTTTCCAAGCTCTGCTCATCAGAAGGCTGTTTTCACTACCATTTCCTCTAACACTGAGTCATAAGAAATGTTCCTGAAAAGGCCATAATTCCAAATAGTTTTGCACATCCTCCTTCACTCATTTTGATGATGGAAAGGAAAAGACAAATAGTCTTATTTCTGAAATGGACTTTAAATATGATTAGAAGATATAGAGCAGCAGAGCAAATGCAGACCTTCTGTGATGTTGCATTAATTTTGGTGGATTAAGATTTCCAGTAGAAACAGAAAAAAATCTGGCCATCTGTGTTCACTCTGGTTTCCCTGATCAATGGCTTGTTTTAATTAAGTTTTACATAGAATGTTACACAATGCTGATATTTATGATGCAATAAACTAGAAGATGGGAGACACGAAGTTAATGAAATCAGTCTCCAATGCTTAAATGTTCCTTTCATATCCAGACAGAGTGCATTAGGGTGATAATGTTGAAAGAATCAGAAGTACATATGTTTCTGGATTTAAAATTTTATGAAGTTTGGTGACAGTCAGCTTTTAAATTGCAAGTATTTTAGATTTGAGGCATGGTTAGTTTGAGCCTAGCCTAGACCTCGTATCAGACAAAAGTCAGGTGTGGCTCAGATTCATCCAAACCACTGGAGACTTCAAAACTTGAAGACTTGAGACTTCAAGTTTTGGTCCATCCATTGCATAAACAACCTAACACTTGTTCCTGAAGGGGCATTTGGAAAAGATCCTACTATTCAGTGCAAAACACTTAGGTCTAAACATTCATGAAATTTGGAAAAGCATGATAGAACTTTAAACAGATGCCCTTTCCTGCTATTTATCATCTCACTGCTCACTAGCAGTACTTTCTCAAATGTGCAGTGCATTTGCTATGAACATAATTACATAAATACATATTAAGATGATTAAATACACAGTAACACACTTGATTTTTTGAATTGTTTGTATAGCTACTGAATGAGACTATCTAATTAGTTGGTTTAAAAAACAGTACACAAAACAACTCTTGTTTGAGAGACTGTAATATATATTAGGAAACCCTGTTACATTAGGAGTGATTCAGCTCATTTCCAGCTTCCCCACAGAAAGGATGACTTTGTCTCCTAGTAAAGGCAATGGCAAAACCCCCATTAGTATGACACAATTCACATGAAGTCTTCAATGCTGAGTAAGGCTGTTTGATCGCTTTTTGCAAATTTTGGCCAAAGCTGCCAGGCACTGGCATACCTGTCTGTGAGATTCTGAAGTTTTGGATGTTCATAGTCTATTCATTTTGCTTTGATTTATGGAAACTTAAATAAACCAGTGAGAACTGCAAGTTTCTGGTTAAAATATATATCTCATGACATGTGAATGTTTTCCCCTGAAAATGCTTTGATTATTTTTTGCAGTGTTATCAACGGACTTGGCTAAAGTTCAGGGAATACGATGCAAACTTCATCACAGCACCAACTGTCACGCACACTTAGACAGCATTTGGGACAAATAAGCAAAGGATCCTTAACCTGACCTCTGTCTTTCCTGTTTATGCTCATATGTTGCAATGCCTCATGTTAGTCTGGGAAAGCCGAAGAGGTATTATTCTTGGAATAGGAAAGAATTTACCTAAAACCTGAACAGACTTCAGAAGAGGTTCTTGAAGGGGAGTTACTTGTTCCTGGTAGCACTGCTGCCCAATGCTGGACAATTAAACCAGCCGGGTGGTCTCCCTGGGCTCCCTCTGTAATCAGGGGGCCAGTGGAAGAGCGTGACTCTTCCCCACAGAAGAGCAGAGGGAAAATCTTGGCATTAGCATCATATTATTGTATATCACAATCATATTAGCACATAGCACAATACTAGCACATTAGCATCGTGAGCATATTAGCACTTTATCAATATACCATTACCATAGCCACTTTTTCACCCCTCTGCTGACTACAGAGAGTGCCAGGGACAACTTGACCCTTATGCCACATGAAATGCCCACATTTGGGGTGTAGGAATAACCGAGTAGGGTATGTGCTAAAGACTGCATCCTGGCAACCGGATGGCCCTTCCCAAAACAGGTCTTATTTTGCAGCTAGGTCAGTGGAAAGTGTTTCTATTTAAAGAGTAGTTTTGAGGATACCAACAGCTACACTTTGCCAATGCAAGTCAAATGATCACAGTGAACGGCTGTGTACCTGGCATTTCTACAGACTTCAAGGCTAGAGAGTTTGGCTCAGAGCTACCTAAAGATGTTGAGTGTTAAAAGCATCTTTCCAGTGGAAGTAACCAGCTCAGGACCACAGTAGCCTTGCCAAGTACGACAGGCTGGGAGCTGGGCTGTGCTCACTTCTTTTCAGGACAATAGCACTGTTCTCCTTCTTTTCATGCTGCAAAACAGTTTCAGCCTGGTTGCATTAAATTCTTATGTTAATGTTCCAGTAATTAGCTTCCCTTTCTTTATATTTGGTCTTCATTGTTCTGCTTTTACTTTGTTTCACTCCCCGTATAATTAAAACGTTTAACATCGTTCCTTCCTGTGGTCAGGACACATTCGCTTACGTCCGCGTCGCTCCCAACCCTGGCTGAGGCCAAATGGAAGCAATTAAAGGGAGCACCCACGTTGTCCGTGTGTCTCTCGCCGCCGCCCAGCCCGCGACGCGGCGGCGCCTCCCACCTTTGCCGCTCCCGCCTGGGGCCCCGCGGCCGGGCAGAAGGGCTCGGTGGTGGGGGTGTCTTTATGCTGAAACGAGGGCTTTATGCATTTTATTTTATATTATATATATATATATATATATATATATAATATGCATATCTGTGCGTGTATACCTGCCCACGCGCGCCCCCGATGCC
>JAWWEU010000081.1:64829951-64847297 GCA_035583155.1 Acropternis orthonyx | reverse complement strand
ATATGCATATCTGTGCTTGTATACCTGCCCACGCGCGCCCCCGATGCCGCCGCCCGCCGGGAGGTGGCGCCTCAACACCGCCCTCTTGCGCGCCCCCGGCTCGGCCCGGCCCGGCCCGGGAGAAACGAAATGAAATTAAATAAAATATAAAAACAATAAAACGGGAGAGCAAACCTGCCCGTCGCTTCCCCTGGGTGGTCTGTTCCGGAGGGTGGCGCGGCAGGGTGGGCCTGTGCCCGCTGCCGGAGTGAGGACACCAGCGCTGTCCGCTCCCCCCATTGGTATTTTGGCTTACAAAAGAGCTATTTAAAAAAAAAAAAAAAAAAAGAATTAAAAACACTTCGCTCTAGGGTCAGCGTGGCCTGACAGAGGCTGCCCGGCTACAGGGATCGGTCACAGCTGCAGGGGGTCCGTGGGCATTAGATGCTTTCTCATCCCCCCGGTTCACACGCGGGGCAGTACTGGGATGGAACTGGCTTATAATGGAGAGGTGAAGCATTCCCTTGGGGGTATGGAGAGCTGCGGGCCCGGGAGAAGTCGCCTGGCTGTTGGTCACCACCTGCAAGTAGGGAAGAGTTAAGCACCAGGTCAAGTTAATGTGAGGCTTGTGCTCTCTCCCCTGAGCTCCCATCTCAGCTTTCCGACTGCCCATGTCCCGCAGGACTTCCACACGGGCTGTCTCTGCCCTCTGCGTGCAAGTTTCCACTCAAGAAGCCAGGACCCCATCTCTCTTACTGTGTTGTTACCTGGGTGTAAAAAGATGCTACTGATACTTTGCCTTCCCCAAAGTCAAACTCATTAAACAGTGTGGACAGTCTTCCATCACGGTGATGCAAGAAGTAAGGGAGGGAAATCACAGATTTTAAAAAGGTCATATTCTGCTTTGGGTGTGTTTGTTTTTTCTTAAACACAGAAGTTCATTAAAACACGCTGATAAAATCAAGAGATTTATTTAGGAGTTTGTCTGTTAGCCCATATCAGTTTATAAAGTATCTGCATGGTAAGGTAGTCAACTGCAAGAAGCATGAGGGATTTAAATACTGAATATCCAGGTTTGGGAAGCAGGTAGGAAGGCAATGAAACACTCAAGGTGTATTTTTTTTTTCCTTTTTTTAGTCACATTTGAGAAGAGTCACTATAGACTTCAAAGAATTCACAGCTCAGTGTGAAAAAGTACTGTTTTGGTTCACCTCTCCTGGAAAATCCCCTCCTGCAAGCAATACAAGCAGTTATTCTGAAATGGTAGGATACTTCTGGAAAGAGAAAACTCTTTATGTTGTGACACCTATGCTTTCACTTTTGTATATTCTTAGTATAAGTAGTTAGGATGTTGGGAGGAGAGGATGCTGATACCACATCTTTGTTACTAGAATATTGACATCTCTTGCTTCATTGATTTTTTATTACAGTGCCAAGGTTAGAAATAATGATCGTCAGTGACAGCTTCTCTGCTGCTTGCTTCAGCTTCAGGTGGTAATTTCAAGCATATTTTATTTTAGTTTATTCTCCCCATCTATATAAACTACCTGCTTTTCTGTCTACAACAGAAAGAAGTGGTTTGTAAAAAGCCACCTCTGAAAAGTTCAGGGCTGCAACATGCCAGCATAAAAGATAACACCAAACCAAGCTGCCTTTGTCGCTACTACTGCTGCTGTCTTGGCATCTGTCGACAAAGAGCTGCTCCAATCTGGGGCTCCATGCTGGGGTGAGATATGGCCACGTCTCCAGTAACGGACCGAGCGACACCAGTGCCAGAACGCTGCGACCATCTGATGCAAGTCGCTCCTAATGTAAGTCCAGCATGGGGCTAAATGAGTTTCCTCCACTGCTGGGTGAGGGGCTAATGATAAAAGCCCTCCCTGGGCTCACCACTGCTGTCAGCAGCTTTGTCAGGGCATATGGCATTTGGCTGACTGCAGCTCGTGTGAGGTTTCCGCGCACCGTGTTACCTCCAGATTTGGCTGGCGGGCTCGGCCGAGAGTCCTCTGCCTGCTACCCAAGGGCTGTGCAGTGTGTGGGTGCTTGCCCTGAAAAAAGGGTGAGGAGTTGTGGAGCGGAAATATTTTGGCACCTGGCGACTGCTATTGCTGCTAGAGGGGCACAGCTCACATGAAATCTGTACCGGTTTGCTGTAGAAAAGGCTAAAGATGTGCTGGTTGGTGCGGTTGGCTGTGCTCCCTCACCCACAGTCATGGTCTGCTGCCCCAGTCATGCGGGATGAGGCATTCTGCATTTCCAGTCACAGTTTAATTAATTAATTAACAATAATAATGACAATAATAATAATAATAAATAGGACAGTTGCAGTCAGGAAGTCCCAAGGCAGCTCACAAAATATAATTTAAAATAATAAGAGAAAAAAAGTAGATCCTGTCTTTCAGTAGCAGACCTTTCATTAGAGAAACCAGTGAGAAATTTGGTGAAGTAGATTAAAAAAATCTCAAAGGCAAATGCACACATACATGCAAGCACACACTTAAACAGAGATCCTGCATAGAAAGTGTGCTGGGGAAAGAACCCAAACCACCACCAAAGCACTGTAGGGATAGGTGCTTGCTTGCTCACTTTTATTCTTATAACAGTTTCTTCCATCTCAATGTTTTGTAGTTGATGTTAAATGTGAGACCTGTAATTTTTTTTTTTTTTCAAACATAGCAGCAGCATGTTCTCTGCACCTGTTAGTTTTATGACTTGCTTCTCACAACAATTCCTTTGCTGTTGAGACATGATCTGAATGACAGGCAATGCTGAATCAGCTTGTAAATAGAAATGGAGGTGGGTTCAATGCATTTTCCAAAATAACCTCCTTCTTCATGCCTTGTGTGACTTGCCCCTTGCAAGGCATATTTTATCCCTCTTCATCTCTTGCCACTCAATTTTTCTGTTCTGTTTTAATACACTTTCTATCTCTCACCATTATTTCCACATTATTTTGTTGTTCTGACTACACTGCCCTGTACACTCCTCAAAAACTTATTAAAACTTAGATAACATGCAGAGGCATTCATAAGTGAAATGTTTAGTTAAAGGATAGTAATCCTGCCCTTGAGATGTATTCAAGGCAGGTCAAAACCATATAAGACTTTCCTTAGAGACCTTCAACTACAGGACAGTCACTACTCCTGACTAACCACACTATCTCCATGGTGACCTGGGATTAATAATTCCCTAGTTACTGAGTTAGACTGGCTTTTTACCTATAAGGGCACAAAGTAGCTCAGTGGAAGGCCATCATCTGAAACATTATAATAAAAAAAATAAAAAAAAACCCAAAAAAACAAACAAACAAAAAAAAAACCAAAAAAACAAAAACAAACAAACAAAAAAAAACAAACAAAAAAACAAACAAACAAAAAAAAAAACAAAAAACAAAAAAACCAACCCAAAAAAAACCCAAACCACAATCCAACAAAACAAAACACAGCCTTACTACTGCAGTCACTGTCCATTTTCTGTGAGTTACAATCTCTACTCAGTAGAGTCCTGAGTCAGGATTTTGGCATGCTTTTGGGATTTGTCATGGATGCACTTGTTTAAACTTGTATGGCACACTCAGTCTGTGCTTCACAAAGCACTTTAAGACTATTTATCATTTAGACTCCTAAGACCCCTGGCAGGGGAGGTTATGTCAGAGACTGGACAACTTAGACATTGAGGTCTTTAGAATATTTATTGCTGTTAAGATCCCTTCCAAGATCTGTGCCTAGATGCTTGAAGCACTATTGAAAAAGGGGTTTACGTGCCTTAGCAGATTTTCCCTGTTTCATAAGTTTCTCCCTGGCATTACTGTCAATCTCAAGAACCAGTGGGAGCTCTGGATAGGTCAGGGAGGTCACATGAAGATCCGTTTAAGAGTACCAGATCGAAGCAAAGTGCAGATGGAAGCCTGCTGCATTTTTCTGGCACATGTTGCAGGTTGTTCCAGCTAGCTTTTAAAACTAACCTAAATCTTTGGATTTAGCCAACACGTTCATTAGCAAGTGGTTCATGTGAGCTTCAGGTGATTCTTCTGTTGGTGGTGTAATCTAAATTAATCAATTTTTAAAAGGAATTTGCTACTATTTAAAATACATCACTGTGAATCATGTCAGAGAAGCTTCATCAAGAACTGAAAGCGTTATGTTCCACTTGTCTTACTGCTGTGGTAATGTATTCAAGAAATTAACTTTTCAACTTGACCGAAATAAAAAGGAATTTTATGCAAAAACACTTTTTTTTTTCCTCATTTTGCTGTTGATAGATTCACATATATCCAGTACAAACTTCAGATATGCTGTGAATGGCTCAGTACCTCTTGGAAGCTGTGGGAGAAGAGCTGAGGGACTACGCACCCTGTGAGAGATTCTCAGAGCAGTCAGGCCCCAACAAGTCTCTGCCTGCACAAGGACAACCCTGACCTCTACTGAAATGTGTGCAAGCCCAGGTGAGGTTCTGGGGATTCCCAGGATGTCTGTTGCAAGCTCCTCTCATTACAGTCCTGCATCTTCTGTGCTTTATCACTGCCTGAATGCTTCAAGTGTCTTCATGCAGATTGCGCCCCGTTAGGGAATTAAGGTCTGTCTCCAGCTCCTGATCAGGAAAGACTGTTTTTAGGCAGGCTCAAGTGTCTGACAAAGCACACTGCTTACACAAGCTGTGTGTTTTAAAGGTGCTTGCAGAAAGAGGAGGCAATTTTTTCAAGCACACTTGGCCTGTTAGAGCAAGTTTATATAAAGACTACAAGACAATTAACTTCTTGACAACTGTTTTTCCTTGATGTGCCCTACATAGACAAACTAAGCTACCTGAATGCAGAAAATTGAAGTGATTGTTAGTGAACATAATAAAAATGCCCTACAATTTGTTGTGTAGTTTCTGACACTCACCTAAAATCTCAGGTTTCTTTATGGAAAAGGCTGCCCAAAACATCCTTCACCTTTTCCCATTCAAGAAAATTTCAAGGGGAATTTTCAATGCAGGCAAAAGAAAAAAAAATACAAAAAGCCCCAAAACAAAAAAACAATATTAACAAAAAACCTCTATATCTTTGAAAAAAGCCATTTGGTTTGGTTTATAACTTGAGCTACATAATTCTAAAGTCTCCAGCAGAGGTGTGGAGTCATCATTTGTGGTCTGTATTACTGTGGCTCTTGGATACTTTGGTAATGGTCATATTGTCAGTATACACAGGCTCTTTTTATTCCTGAGAGGAAGACTAGCTTGTCTATAAGACAGTGTAACCTTTTAAGCAAAAGAGTAAAAAATCAGTTTGTTTGAAGCAAAAAGATGATAGAAATAGAAATACCAGTGCTTTATAAGGAACAATGCTTCACTGAAAATGTTTTTTATCTGGGTAGAAAGGGGAAGGAGGAAAAAGCTTGACTATGGATAGAGTGTGTGAAATTTTATAATTGTCCTGTGTCCCAGTGTGTTACCAGCCACAGGAATGGGTTGGAACAAGTTCTTACTCCACTGCTTATGGTGTTTCCTGTGGCCTCATTAAATCACTTAACCTTTGTCCCTAAGTTTCCTTATTCAACAATTGGGAATTTTAAAACTTAGTTTTCTGCCTCAGAGAAGTGTTGTAAAATTTAACTAGTTAATGTCTGTAAAAGGCTTTGAAGTCTCACAAAACAACCAGTTTGGATTTTCTCAAGTGAGGAATATGGCAAATCCAGGGTGGAAATATATAACTAATAAAAATACATAAAACAGTCTTTCCCCCCACCCTCCCCCAGAAACAAGAGTGAACAAGTTGAATATGAAATCAGTGTTGCTGTAGACTAGAAAGAACCAATGACTGAACAAATCTGCTTTGGAACACACCCTGGTAATTCACAATTCTATCAAACAATCTTCAATCTCCCCATTTTGAATTACTGGCATTTATGATGACTCCACCATGCGTTTTTCCTTCCGATTTTAACTCCTCTCTTAGCAACACAAGTTCGTGTCTGCCCAGGCAAGTGGGAACATTGTCAGCATGGGGCATGAAATGAATTAATTGTTTGGTGGTTTGTTTTTTTTTTTCATGAAAAGTTTTGCCATCCCAGTAGTATCTTGTATAGTTTTCTTCCAGTGTGCTCACAGCCCTGCACTTATGAGGAGTAATTTCTTTTTATTCAATAATTATGCCATTTTCAGTAGTGCTGGATGAATGTTTCAGAAAACTGTCTACAAATACTCATTCCAGCTCTTAAATAAACTCTTTTCAATTATGTTCATGCATATTTCATGTACACTTTATCTGATCATTCTAGTGAATGATTTATTGGCAGGAATGTTTGCCCAAATGAAGGAGTTTCAGGTTCAGGTAATTCACCAAAAAAAAAAAAAAAAAAAAAAAAAAAGAAGAAGAAGAAGAAGAAAAAGAAAGTGAAATCTGCATTTCTAATAATAAAAATCTGTACTATAAACTGTAAGTAAGCTCAGAATCAATGTTAGTGTACATAAATGTGAAAAATGAGCAACAGTTCAACAAAATTCATTCTGCTGTAGTGCATTTGCAATGAAATAATTTTGAGCAAATGGCAAACTAAGAATGATTTTTAAAACATCAGGATATTTCCAACAGGTAGTCACTGAAAGAGAAACAAAACAACCTTCCAGTAGCTGACAATTCACACACAGAGGTGCAATACATAAAATAAATCACCTGGAAGTTCTCTGGTCTTTTATTCTGTTTGTCTTATTTGGATACTGAATTTGGTACAACAAAATTCATGCTGTTTATCTCAGCAACACAGCACAACAACCTTTTGACAATGCACTGTTATCAATCCTTTGGAGAAAAGTTGATTTACCTGCTGGATAGAACATATAAAAACTAGTGTTACCCATAACATATTCCAATTGAATAACTTATGTTTTCCTCCACATTTAGTTTCACTATGTCATACCTGACCGATGCATGGCTTATTTGTTTAGCTAAATTATTTTTCAAATGGGCAAAGAGATATGATACATCTACCAGTGAGTGCAAGGTGACATTTAAACAGCCAGCAGTGCTGAGAATCAACAAAATATTTCTATACTTCCTTCTAAGAAGTGCTTATACATGCAGATTAGTTTTGAGAAGTCACAAGTACTCTGAGGACACGCAGTCTAATATTTACAAAACCCAGACGAGTTTTTGGTGGCATTCCTAATTTTCAAATTTCAGAGTAAAATGGATAATCTCCAAGGCAAACACTGAAATTTCTCCCCTTAAATAAAGCAGGGGGGAAAGTGATGTCACTGAACAGGCAGGCCAAACAGCACTGCTTTCTCCAATAGTTTGTGTTTCCTCATATCAGTTTACACTCAGACTACTACAAAGCAGTGCATTTGCAAAGGTCTGAGAAACATTACCCTTTATAATCTGTCTTCTCTCATAGGAAATTAATCTGCCATTATAATTCTTTTCTCTCCCATTCTCTGTCTCCCTTTGCACTTCAGAGAGTAAGTCATGGCTCTGCAGTATACGACAGCTCTACCATATGGGAATTTGGCCAAATCAAGATGCCCATATCCACAAAGTACAAGGAGCTGAATGATCTACTACTTTACAAGTAGTTGAATGATCCTTTTGCCATCCAGTGGGGTTACTTCTTTTGAAAGTCACATCATTGCCTTGCAATGAGTAGTGCAAGGGACACGTAAGAAATGTTCAGAGGTGACTGTTGTGTTGAGGAAGGAAAAGAGATTTAATTATTTAAATGAGCGTTAGGCACCTAGTGCTGCACCATGATTTGTTTCACAGCCTTAAATGCTGTCCAGCATTTGTGGCCTTAGGTAGTCTTGTGTTACAAGACAGTGGAGGAAAGGTGACAATTCCATTTTACTGAAGAACGACATGATCCCTGTAGTCCTTAAGGATGGGTCGATGGAGTAAATCGCTCCATGGAGGTTGAAATCATTTCAGTTGGAGGGGTAAAAGAAGTGATGTTCTACAGCTATTAGGAAAAATTGATCAACTCCTCCCCTTCCCCCTGTCACCTCCACCTGTCTTATGTCAATATATTGTGAAGAAGTAAGTGTTCCTACTCATACACTGCAGGCAACACAAGAGATAACTTACTAGTTTGTGGATCATAAGGAATCATCAGTATGAGAAAATGAGATACCAGAGACCAGTTGCCTGAACAGCCAGGAATCTCTGTTAGACAAGCAATATATTTCAGCCCTCTGAAAGTTTGCAAGTTTGACCAGGACCTGCTTTTAATCCTAAATTTTGAGCTTTGGTGGCTGTTTCTTTTAGTTCCTAACTGATTTTATTGTTGGTTCTTTTTTAAAAGTTGGGAGTGGTTTTATTGGTAAACCAGAGGTTTCTGTGAAAATCATCAGGATTAATTTCTGTGGCAGCTGAAGGTGAAGAAGGAGTGATTGTCACCAGGGATAACCTAGTAGGGGAAATGCCCAAAGTGGAGAGACACAGAAGGCTCAAGGATCTAAATCTCAGCAGACAGATAAAACCCCTGTTCTGAATCGACCTCTGAAAGAAGCTGTCTTTTCCCACTGACTTGGGGAATGCTGGAGGATGATCACTTATTCTGAGGCTTAAGTTACCTTTCTGTATACCACCCTTCAGTCGTCTCATGGAGAACTGGTCCTTTGGGTTGCGGTGACCTATCAAATGCTGTGTTTGTGGAGTCCAACTGTCTCGATTCTGAAATGCTTATTTATTTAATTTCCTCTGAGAAAGAAAGAAGACCATCATTGCTGATTCTACTTAGTTCCTTCCCAATTGCTTGCAGCTGGATCCATTAAAAAAAAATAAAGCATCCTCTCCTTTTTTAGATCATACACAAGATGAGAGAAGAAAAATTACTCTGACTACAGTGGGCTGCAACTACATTAATTTCATTCAATGCTATCTTCATTTCCTTCCTTTCCCACTTAGTTACGTAATGTGAAAATTGGCCTATTTTGGTATTATTATGATGATTTTGAGCTTCCCATTCTTCTCTCACATAGTCTTGGCTGCCTAAGATGACCTCAGAAACAATCTGGTTAAAAAGAAAACAAAAAACAAAAACAAAAACAACAAAAAAAAAAAAAAAAGAAAGAGAGAGAGTAAGCAGAGGGAACTGTTCTCTGGTAATGGCAAACTTTTGGGAAGGAGTACCAGCACAGCTCCTGCTCACTGAGTGGTTTCTGGGGCTATTCTGAAAATGCCACTCCCACTTATTAACTTCCCATTAATGTGAAGAATGAAAATTCTTTAAAAAAGAGGTAAGTTCTTTTTTCAGTGAATTGCTTTGTGTATGAGAAGCCAGCATATGGTACAAACAAAGACAGAAAAAAAAATCTCTTTAGTATTTATTTCTAAATAAAGAATAAAGGAGGCAAATTGCTATTCAGGCTGTAAACTGGGTTGTATGCCCTTCTATTTATTCATAACAATTTTGAAGTGGTAAAAGCTAAGCTGGTGGCAGAGTCAGCTCAGGGGTCCTCAATAGAATTGGCAGAAAATTAGCTTTATTGATCCAGAAGCGAGGGGTAGGAACAGTCACTGTGTCTGTACGAAAGGAAAACCTGGACCTGGTTGAGAGAAGCTGGTGGATGGATCAGATAATAAATTTGGCTGCTGCTTCTCAGTGGGAGTTGCAGCCATCCTGACATCCACAGGGGCACAGGTGAAAACAGGCAGCAGGGCCTGTGTCATGTCTCTGTGTTTATAGCAGCCTGCTACCCTATGAAATTGCCGTTTTCCCCTATGTCTGGAACATGTCTTCCTTCTTGACTGAACTGATTTCTGTAGCCAAATTAAGCCATGTATTTGTGGTATTTACTGCAACAGGCCAATATTTGGGTTGGTACAATATTGCCTGTGATACAAGAAGGCTAAGTTCAAACCATGGTTCTGCCAAAGACTGCACTAGAGTGGAGTAAGAGGCCCAAACCCAATCTTATAATTACTTTGTATTCTGTGGAGTCTGAAATCTCAATGCACATTATTCTATGCCAAAATTGGAGCCTTGAATATCTTTCCTACTTTAAATATTTTTTTAAAAATTGCAATTGTTCATCTACAGTATCACAGCCAAATTTCCACTGATGTCTGGGAACACATTAACCTAAAGGGCACACAACAAAAGCAGCCAGGCTGAGGAAGAGCAAACATCCAGTAAAACTCCAAAAGAAAAACAAGTTCTTTCTTTCAGTGTCCTGTGTTGACTGTCAATTACTCTTTTGAAAGATAATATGACTTTGTATTAGGGCAACATGCAGAAGTCTCAGTGAAACTGGATTTTGGCACTCCGCAGATTGGACTTTTAAAAGATATGTTGTATTCAAGTTTTCCCCAAAATCTACAAGTACACAGAGAGCAGAGTCAGGACTTAAGATAGATTATGGAATATGGATCCTGCCTGAAATACTGAAGATAAAAGACATCCTGGACAGCTGTATTTTGATGATGAGATAATTTTGTCCATGTTCTTCTTCCATTTGGACAGAGGTCTACCTGAAGCATTCCTGGCATGTTTGTATAATCTGTTTCAAAGCAATATTTCCATTTTTCTGATATATCTATCTGCATGATACTGTGACCTGAACTACTTGAGTAAAGAAGTGAAACTGATGAAAAACAAGGAGAGTACATATTTCATGGATGAATGTTCAGCTATAGTGAAAGATGTATTTGCATTAGTCCTAGTCTATGCTATTCCCTCACTTTGGCCTTCAGACACGCTTTCCACTACTGTTTATAAAAGACACTGACAGGCAGCATCAACAGTTTTACGTAGGTTTTAATTTTTTTTTTTTTTAAATGAACTAAATAACACTACTACACTGTAGGGAGTAAGGAAGTGAGAACATGAAGGATGTAAAGTATCAAGTAAGTTGTTCCCTCTTGTCAGAGTCAGTAGTCTGGACATGATATTGGCAAATAGCACTTATGATGAATTGCACAGCTCAATATGCAGCTCATACATGTATATTGGAAAACTGAAGAGAATTAATGTGAGCAATTTTTTAATATTAAATTGAAAATGAGATATCTTTTTTGCCAACAGAATATTACGTCAAATTGTTTTCTTTATTGCATTTTTCTTCTGAATATGATTACTATTTTCCATTTTCTTTAAGAATGCACGATCCTATTGTTTCTCCACACTAACTATTTGGGCTTTTCTTTGATCTATAGCAATTTCATTTAATTTAACAGAACAGGAGTGGAGTTCTCAAGCATTTTATCATTTCCTTTGTGATGAAATCCGATGCAAAGTCCATGACTTCTGTAGAAAAATGCACTGTTATTGACATAAATGTGCATTGTGTCAGGCCTTCACATTTCAGACATTTTTTTTATATGTCCTGACAATAGTTCTTGAACTGTGTAGACAGTACTGATGGATTATCCATTCTTCAGTATTTCAAAGTGGAAACATAAAAGTTGGTCAGAGAAAAATTCTTATTCCCATTGTAATCAGAGGATGCTTATTACAAATATTTCCAAATACTTTTGTTTTGAACTGCAATTCAAATATATAGACTTACTAGACTTCTTTAGGACACAAAAATTAATTCCCTTCTGGCTGAAACTACCAGTTGTCTCAGGATCAGTGAACCTGATTTGATTACATTGAATATAGGGTAGCCTCAGTCCAAAGCATAGTTATATTACATATGATGAAATGAGATTATTAGGTAGGATCATTCCACCTTGTGGTGCCTCAGGAAGAGTGCACAAGAGTTCCATCAGTTGTTCCATACAAAAGAAAGGCTGGCAAAGGCTGAAGGTAAGTAGGAATTACAAACAGCTGTCAAACACGTACTGGTCAGACCTAGAAGGGGGCACAAGAGATCAAAAGACGTGAAACTGGTGCCAATCATATGTTTGCTTAGTTGATTTTAAATCATTTGGGGGAAAAGGGTTTGACTTGAAGGTGGCACATCCACCGTGTTTAGTTGACATGTTTAATTGACATGTTACTGTGAAAAAATACTATGAAAGTGTTATACTCCAGAAAGAGATAAGGTGGCAGGTTTGCTCTTGCTTTATCTCTGTAGTATACTAACACAGATGACCATGAAGAGATCCTAGAAAATGAAATCAAATGAGACCTTAGATTTATTAATAATTTAAAGGAAAGTACTGGTTGCCATGTTCACAGGGGAATTACAAGCTTGGGGCAGGAGACTGTATCTCTGACAGGCCGAACCACATGAATGTTTCTAGCAGGAATGAAAACTTCAGTAAGTGGAAGAGCTCATTTATGTTTGTAGACTTATTCAAGATAATTTACATGAATGGGATTTCCAGAAAAAGACATGACAAAGTCAGACCAGGGAAATTCATTATGAACCAAGACTCATCATGAACTGAAGGCTCAGCTTGAAAGCAAATAGTGAAACAAAAGTCACTTTCCTGAAGGAAAAGTCACTTTGCGAAGGAAAGAGCAGGATCTGTGAGACAACCTATAGACCTTCAAAGCTCCCTCTTCACAGCAGCTAGCAAGAACCACAAGGGCCCTCAGTTCTGTAAGCTCCTCTGTGTCCCTTGTCCAGTTCATACACATAAACTCCTTTTCCCTTCATGCATCCTCTATGTCTGTCTTCTGTGGGACTGTCATTTTAACTACATGGCCTGTATTTAAGGGTCTCTTGTCATCCCAATTTTTCCAATATTCAGTCAATTGGTAACAAGATTAGTAAGAGACAACTCAAAGAGATTTGGTTTATCAAGCCACTAACTCTCACATTGACAATGATTGATGATAATGATGTATATATGCACACAACATGGTGATTTGAAGAAGGAAAACTTGGTGAAATCCTAAACAAAATCCAGAATGAAACATATGAATGAGAACTTGGGGTTCTCTGAAAAAAAAACCCATGGTCAGGAATCATAGTTTGATGCAAGAAAAGGAGGAAAAATTTACCTTTGTCATAATAGGCAAACATATATTAGGATAAAGAACAAATAGATATTGGATGATCTAAAATGTTTGGAAGGTTTTTTTCCATCAAGATGGCAACAAAACACAGTAGACAGGAAGTGGCAGTATTATTCAGGATGCAGAAAGGACAGAAATGTTCAATAAAAGTTTCTGTCCCTGCATTTGGAAATAAATGGAATGGTACCCTTCTATTTGATGATGAGGTTCATTCATTGCTAATGGAATAGCAGAAACAGCTCTTAGAAAATAAACATCTTTTAAACTTAGAGGGAGAAACTATTATTTCACTGCTTGGTTTTGAGATTTGAGTGACGGGATATTCTGTAAACGTAATGGACTTTTTAAAAACCTTTGAATTAGTGGTGCACAGTTTTCTGATTATAAAGTCAATGCTATGCAACACCAATAAAGAACATGTTAAATTAATTAAAAATTGGTCACATGAGAGCTCTCAAATTCACAGTCATCAGTGGAGAGTGGTTAATGCTGAGTTGCTGTTGGACAGTGGTGTCCTAATGTGGGGAGGTTACCATAAGGATCAATGCTGGGCCAGTATTGTTCAGTATTTTCAGTGCTGGGAGTCAGTCAGCCAGTCTCTGGGAAATAATGAATTGCAGCTGTGGAAGGTTCTAGGCGACCAAGAAATCATGGAGAGGGGCACACAAACCTATCTAGATCAGCTGTAGCTAGGCTTTTTCAAATGAGCTGTTTTGAATACAGCTAATTAATCCTATCCAAGAAGAAAAATAGATCTCATGACAAGGCAAGAGTGTGAGTAGAGTAGCCCATCAACTGGAAAAAATGCAGTTGAAATAGAGCACCAGACAAACAGCTCTGAGTAAACTTCTAAAACAATTCAAAGGCTGAGAAACTCCTGTGTGAGAGAAAGGAACTATGAATGGGAATGGGAAAATGATCTAACATTTACATGTGGCCTTGACAAATAGGTGTGGATACATCTAAAGTTTCTGTGGCCGCCATTCTTTATTTAAAAAAAAAAAAAAAAAAAAAAGATGCTGAGCCATGGAAAAAGTGCAGAAAAAACCCTAAAAAAATAACTGAGAGCAAAAATGAAGGATTTAGTGAGAACAATCTCTTTAACTGATCAGAATGATGGGGTGTGTTTTGGTCAGAAGTGGTAGAGAAATTTTTGGTATTACAGGACTATTTCATTAAGAGGGGGAAAAAAAGCCTAACCATGGCTGAAGGCTTAAACTAGTTTTGTTCAGATAGCAATTAAGGTGCATGTCTTTAGCAGTACTGGGGGGGAGGGATAAATTGCCACAACAAAGCACCTTTTGGGGGGATCTTCATATCAAGACCATATGTCTTTTTTGAAGAGGTATTTTAATAAAAATATATAATTGATCTTCAATCATAGTAATGCATGCGGATTGCAAGGGCCTAGGATGTGTAACAAATGAGGCTTAGCTTTCTAGCAGCCTATCTGACTCTGCACTCAATAAATTTGTGACTTAAGGCCCTCAAAATCTCAGCTCTTGTTAAATTCCCAGTAATTTTTGTTCTGATTTAGTTCCATTACTATTTTGTGCAAAGCAGTTAGCTCACACCTTTGGGAAAAAAACCCAGTCGTGATTTTTAAGAGCCTCTAAAAAACATGAGCTGAAAGTGGAAATAGCTGCATCATTAGCCACTGGTTACCCCTTACTTTTAGAAGATTCACCACCTCTCCCCATCCCATGTGCCACACAAATGGTAAGTACTGTCTTCAAACTGAAGTCAGAAATTTTTCTGGCAGAAAGGCTGGACCTAGAAAAGTCAGAGTTTGGTGAAATTCTGCCTTCTGAAGGCATTAGTATTATGAATGTGTACTCTCTCTCTCTCTCCCTCTCTCTCTTTTTTGGCCTAATTTCATGTTGCCATTTTTATCTCTGCTCCTACCTTTTTTTATCATGCTTAGTCCCTTTCTTCTTCTTCTTGTTTTTTTTTTTTAATATTTGAGGTGTCAAGTTCTCCATGCAAAGCATTTTTTTTCCTTGGCATAAGTAGATTCCATTGTAACAAAAAAAAAAACCCCAAAAAACATTTTGTAATATTCATAAGATTGCCTAGCTTCCTAATAGTACTGAAGCATGGAAAATTTCAGATGTGTTTGTAGCATGTAGCTGATTTGGTGATGTTATCTAGTGTGCTATTATTATTGTAGCCTACAGAATATGGTTGCCTGTCTCTACATGCAGATAGTGATGAAGCAGTGAACAAAAGCTTTCTAAACAAGGGAGGAGACATGGTACAATTTGAAATTGTTAACCCTACAATATAACAAAGTGTAAGATCTCTAAGTTTGAAAACGAAATATAAGGTTACAGTTTGAAAAGAAGATAATGAAGTGTGTAATTGTGTACAATAGATTTATTATTTTTTAAGAGCTTGCCTAATTTAACCCCATAATCCCATACGTGAGCATATCATTACACCATGTCCTTTCCAGAAAAGCAGTCAGAGGTGGAGATGGGTGAACTGTGAAACAGTTGACATGAAGAAATCTGCTCTTTATTCATGTATAAAAGTATAGAATGGGGTCAGAGTTTGGGATGAAATTATCTGTATCAGAAAGTGGAGTGTTGGCAGCACTGCCACTATTTGCACTATTACTGGATACAGGTTAAATTTAGGAAAGGGATTTTACTGAAAATATAATCATCTCAGTTCTAATTAGAAGACTTCTTTTTTATTTTTTTTTAAAGGTGTAGTTCCAGCATTACTATCTCACAGTTACAAAAGGAAAAGCCCTTATTGCTGAAGATTAACTCTCTCTATTATGGAATCACCTACTGATACCATTTTCCTGTATACCTTGGGCTGGTGTTAAATGTCACTAAGCAAAGGAGTTCCATATGCAGTTCCTTGATATTCCAGTTAACAGAAGAGCCCAGGCTTGGTCTCCTTTTTTGTGTCAATAGTCCTTTGACATGTACAACACTTAACAAAAGGTGAGAGTCTCCAGTATTTCAACATGCATTTTTCATATGCAGGAAGAGACCACAGCTGAGATGAACCACTGTATCCTTATTCATATGATTTACTTTGTTTCTGCCTCCTTGAGGGCTTTTTTAGTCACGTTTTGCGCCAACAGTAGGTGAGGTGGCGTGTGCTGCAGGAACCACTCTGCTGATAGACCTCAAGCTGCCCCAGGGAGTTACAGTCAGGACCTGGGGGAACCAGGATAAACCCTGTGATGGATCTAATTCTTCCTTTTCCACACTTCCTCTGTTTTGTTTAGATTATGCTTTAATGCTGTTGAGGTGTGCCTATGGATATATAATATGCTTTGCATAAGCGGGTGTGGTGTTATTTCCTCTGCCCAGCTTTGCTAATGCAAATTGATGATGTTCAAATCCTTATTCTAAGTCCTCTAAGAATCTCACTAGAAAAGAAACTGGAAATATATCTCCCTGAACAGAGGATACAAGAGGCTGATGCAAGCCCAGAAATTTAGGTACTACAGTAGGACTTCTTAAGTTTCCAGAAAAGACCACTCACCCAAGTAGTGCCGTCCTAGGTAAATACAGGAAAATTTAATACAGCTGTTTCTAGGATAGGTAGAAGAGTGGTTAGTTCCATGCTGCCCATTTTGGAAGAACAAATGGGTGAGTTTCTCCATTTCATTTTTTGCTGCCAAATCACTGAGTAACACAGTGTCTGACTACATGAGCTGAATAACCACCTAGAAATTTTATTCTAATTCAACATACTTTAGAGGAAAAAAAAGTCCACTACAAAACAAAACCAGTGTAGATTATTTACTTGGAAATATTATTGTCCTCAGACCTTAAAGACAAATTTAATACAGTAATTTAACTTTTTTTGAAGATTATAACCTGTAAGTAAATAAGAATTTTACCTAAAAGTAGTGATTCAATATGGTTAGGAATAGGGGACATGGTAATCCAGGAGATGAATGTGAGAAAGGAGTTACAAAAGTCTTTCTCTTTAGGTGAGCTCTAGGAAAGTGCTTATACTCAACAAGAAGCTGCCAACAATGTTAGTACTCAGCAACTTTCCCTCTTGCAAGAATTGCAGTAGATCCACTGATAATAGAATTTATGCTTGAGCACACAGCACTGACTTAAGGTTAGTGCTTATGAATATATTAACGTTCCTTTCAAATTGTAAGGAACACGAGGACTTTAAAAAATAATTAAGTGTATTTAAAATTCTACTTCTGGTTGTATATGTTAGGTTATTTTGTTATTTGGGGATTTTCCTCTGCTGGATTTATGCTGTAGCACAGTTAATCTGCAGGCTGTGCATAAAATGGCTGTTTCATGGGAAGAACCAGGAATCAGATGCCACTGAGCCCTCCTTGCAGTTGCGGTCTACCATTGCATGGCCAAAGTTTAGAAACTAAACTGAGGACTAAAACTAATAAACTGAAACAAGGAATGCTGAGCAACGAAGATCATGAGTTAGCCCTTTCCCTCTCCCCCCTACCCCCAGCCCCCGTCTTCCACCC
>JAWWEU010000081.1:64806869-64829851 GCA_035583155.1 Acropternis orthonyx | reverse complement strand
GATAAACTGAAACAAGAAAATCACAGAGAAAATCATAAGTTAACCTATTTTTTTTCAGTTTTATTTCAAAAAAAGAGTTTGAAGCTGCTCTTTTTCATTCGTAATATGTGGTAGTAGATGCAGGGGATCCCAATGCCAATGGCTTGAGCCGCAAAGTTTACCTCTAAACCTGAAACTGTTTTTGACGTGGAGTCATAATACAAAAACCTCTCATCTTCTCAGGGAAACATGTTTATTTTCTTCTTTTTAGATGTGCAGCTTTGTGATATTATCAAACTTCAAAAAAACAACATAAATCTTGGAGCAACTTTGGAAACCCATACTGTATATTTGATTGCTTCTAAATTTGCTGTTAAGGCTTAGTGGTCTTCTTCCAGTCTGTAGAAATTATTTTGAGGCAGAGAGACTAAGTATTTTTCTGTACGTGTCTCACAGGGACAGGAAGACAGAACATGTTTTGTTCACCTACACACTCCAGTGATGTAGAGAGAACTGGTAACTGTGATTATGGTGTTAAGCCAAGTTAGGAGGCTAAAGCACAAAATTTTGTGCCTTTGCTGTTACATCAGTGGTACGTCGAGAATGATACTGTTTTTCTTGTGCTTTGTTTTGCCTCTTTACCTTACAAAGTCTCTGGAGTATGAGTTGATGCTGATTATGGGCACATATATCACAGCATTCACTGGGACCAGTCACAAGCAGCACTTCTAGGAGTTATTTTGGAACAAATAATAAATAGTATTGATGAAGAAATACGGACTGTTAAGGAATGAAGGGAAGTACTACCTCTTCTGCTGTGAAGTCAAAATTAAAAGAGCTTATGTGGTCTTTGCTTTTCTCTCTATGGGTGTTGTGTATTCTCACAGCCTTCACTAACCATTTCAGAGCAGGACAGCTGACCTTCAAAAGTAAATACGATTAAAGCTGAACAAATCAGGTAATTACAATAAAAACATGACTTGACAAGCAGCCTCTGGACAGAATTACAGTTCTATACACAGTCTTCACATTCAATTAGGATGACTTGAAATGGTAAAACTATTTGTTTTACTTTTGTTTGATATTTGTGGGGCACTCCATTTCTAACTACATTAGAGTTCTTTAGAAAAGAAAAAATAGTTCAACTTAGATACTGAGTTCTTAAATCCATAACTTGAAAGGATGTTGACAATGCCTTGCCAGAGATACTTGGACCCCTTTTTCCACCCAAGTCTCTTGTGACACAGGACTTCCCTCCCTACCCCCTTCCCTCCCCTGTTCTTTTGCTGCAACCTGTTGGCAGTCCATAATTGGCCCAACTGCAGAGCCATGCAGACAGGAGGACCTTGTGCCTGTCTCCTGCCTCTCCCTTCCCCTTTTCACATCTGAGAGAAGTTCGGGTGCAACCTCCCAGCTTCGTGGGGGTACACAGAAAGCCAATGTGAATGGTGAGAAGCAGGGATGGCAAAACATTAAGTCCAGAGAAACAGCAGGGCTGAAGACTAATGCTGTGAATGTTGCTGTAGTATTAGCACATCATAGTACATGCTCCAGCACTTAGAATCAAGAAAGCCACTTCACTGTCTCCTGTCACTACTGCATTGCCCAAATTGCCAGATGTTCCCAAAGCAAGGACAAGTTATAAGGCCCAGAGAAAAATGCTGAGCAGAGAAACAGGTGATCCATGATGATATTACAGCACTATGCATTAATATACTGCATAACTTCAATGCTGTTAAAGATCATGCCTGTGATATTCCCTGTTAAGGTAAAAGTTGGTGGTGTTTAACCCTCCAAGTATCCTTTTACTTTGAAATTCTCAACCCATGTTGACAATATGCAACATTTCACTCTGTAGAAGAAAACTGACAAACACAACTAAGTAAGAGAAGGAAAAAATACACTGAAAGCCCCATGACATACAGTGAAGTCATCCAGGAACAGTTCCTAGGTCTAGCAGGAGTAGATTGGTAAGGGATGGAGCAGAGGAAAAAGTCCTTTCCCTACAGAGTGCTCTGCAGTTTTACTGCCCAAGGGCTCAGAGCAGAGTGATGTTTGATGGTGTCTTGATACTTTGCTTTCTGGTGAAATGCTCAGATGGAAGTAACTCTACTGTGGAGATGGAGGAATAAGATCCAGAACGTGCCACTGGAAACACTCAGGTCAGCCCTCAAAAACAAGGTCCAAGAGGTGAATCAGGACTCCCTGGATCCGCAGATATCAATAAATTCCTATGTCCACTGTAGAGATCTTACAGCATTGAAAAAATTTGGTCAGGTTCCCATAGAAACAACTTCTAAGAGCCCTTTAATCCCACTGAAACCAATTTGAGCAACACCCTGTAAAACACAGAGTGCTCAGGCCTACAGTCAAGAAAGCATCATAATCCAGTATAAAAAGATTAGATAGGTGATGTGATCTGGTGAAATCCCTGGTGCTACTTCCTAAGAGTTTAGCGGGATCAGGCACATGGTGGAACGAAGTCCCAAACAGACAGGAGACCTGGGATGGTTGGATGGGTTTGGCAGAAGGAGATGCTTGTGCAGACTTGCTTGGGGTGCTGGTGACAGAGCAGTCTCTGCAGGGCTGTGTTTATTAGCAGCACTGCTGTAGCACCTTGGAGGTTAAGTGCCATTCTCTCCTGGGCTATGACTGATGGCACAAAGATGCCTGAGCTAGTGGAGGTCCAAACTGGCACATCCACGTGGCACAGCTCTGTGCCATACAGCTCCACCAAGGTGGATCCTAAAGCAGTGTGGTGGCGCTGGCATGGCACAGCACCAAGCTAGTCAGACATGCAAGAGGCTGGCGCTTTGTCAGCAGTGCAAGCACAACGCTGTGGTGCTGTAGCTGGGCTGCCTCTCCTCCCAGCAGGAGCTCAGGTGCTGCTGGCCTGAGCATCTCTGCACAGTGTAAAAGCTTCCAGTCCCAAACTGGAACCCCATCGTGCAAAGTATCTGACAAACACAGCACAGAGAGATACCTTGCCCCAAGGAGTTTACTGTCTAAATAAAATGGAACTAGTGTAGAATGCACATTGCTCCGTGTATAAAGCAGTGCTTGTCACTTTTTCTGCCAGCAATGTGCCAGAAGTCAAGCTATTAAATTGCAGTTAGCAGATGGGCTAGGTACTCCCATTGCTTTTGCAGAGTACCAAGCAGCGACCACAACTCTTCATCATACACCTGACTCCATCAAAAATCCATAGTTATGTCATAAAGGCTGATATAATATCTCCAAGCTCGATGAATTATATGCCCCTCATTAATATACCCTTTATTTTCAGGGAGCTCCCATCTTTTGAAAGGGTGAAGATTACTTGAGGTTTAATAAATGAACTGCTGCAAAGGAACATGTTGCCCTCCTCCTTCTAAAAAGACACTATTTATATCAATAATCCCATTGTGAGTGTTACTCCAAACCTCAGAACAGAACAGTGACAAGTTAACCAACCATTTTTGTAATAACATTTACTGCCCTTTATGAAGTTAACAAATCTATTTTTCAAATTTCAGTCATTTAGAATACAAAGGGAAAAGCCATTTTTTCATATGATAAAATGTAGCTGCTGCTGGAATCAAAGAGTCAACCACATTTTTTTCATTAATTTGATTATTCTGAAATGATTGATAAGATTAATTAAAACTGGTTTGATTCAGAGATCTTCAGAGAACCTATCTACACAACTCTTGCAATTTCCACTTGAATAAAAATGGAACAGCATCTATAGGGAGACAGATATACCCAGCATGCCTCTTTTCCACTCTAACTGTATGATAGTTATTATGCCTATTATTCTCCTTGTGAAGCTTCAGTCCATCAGGAATATTTTGAGACTCTTTTTAGTGGGATTTAGAAAGAAAAGAAAAACAAACCTGTGAGAGAAAGAAAGGAGGAAAGGAAAGGGAAGAAAAGGAAAAAACCCAAAACCTAAGTATAATTTCAACCAATTAAAAAAGCTCAGCTAGTCTGTTGAGTCTTTTGGGGAACAGGTAATTTCACTGCCCTGAACAAAATACTTGAAAGACTTCCTTTAAAGCTGTGAATAAGTAGTAGTTTTTTAACCTCTCCCTCCCCTTTTGTGGTCTGTGCTCTAGAGGTAAGTGTACCTAATAAATCAGTAGTATTTGCATGAATAAAATCAAGCTTTTATTACCAGATCAAGGCTTAAGTCTTCAATATTATTCATGTAAAATACTATGCTTAGGGAGGGTTCAATCTACTCTCTGGAGCCACATATGTTCTTCTTGAGCATGTCTATGAAAACCTTTTTGACAGCAATTATTTTCCTGTTCATAATTTGCCCTTGTTGACTAGTCTAGTCTAGCTGTCCTGCTTCTATAAATAAAACAACCTGTGGAAGGTCATGGGTGACACAGAGTTCCCACTGCTCTCTTCCTTAGAATTTTTTTTGTCTAAATGTGCTAGATGATTCTTTTGTAACATCTCAGTAGAATCACTATTCAAACAAATCTCAGTGACCATCAAGAAAACATAATCAATAAACACATTGCTATGTCCTATCAGTGTTATAAGTAAAGCCACAATCCAGAAGAATTTTAGATATGTGTCTAATTAAAAACACCCAAACATTCAGTAGATTGCTATTCAGTAAATAGGCTTCAGTGGGCTTTGATATTAAACATGAATGTAAGGTGTTTTTCTAAATTTGGTCCCATAAAGGACAATATACTTAATAGGTATCACAGGGAAAGTAAATCTGTTTAAAGAAGTAAAAAGAAACATAGATGAAACTTCAGGAGACTGAAGTAACACTATTGATTAATTAAAGCAGTTCTTGGTCTGTCTAATGCTGATAGTACCAGTCACGAAACACTGTAAGGCAGTGAAAACCTGTTCCTTGTCCCAAGTCAATAGGAATTTTTGGCATATTTGTCCCAGGATTTTTTCCAAGATTTTTCTCAGCCACTCATGTGCTTAGAGTAATAAATACTCCTAAGAGATGTACCTTATGCCACCACATTATGGTTTAGTTAGAGTGCACTTTAAATCTCTCTTTATAGTCCTGGGTAAGGATTTCCATATCTGTATGAGTCTACCTATAGTAAGCTCATGTACAATGTAGACCAACATTTGCATGTGAAAAGTCATCAAAAATCAGGAGGAAAAGTGCCTACTTCTGTAATTTTTAAATAACTCAGGCCATTAATTGGTAACCTTTGTTTCTCCTACTTGCACAGCCATAAATTAGTTTTATGGATTAAGTATATTTGAACTTTTAGAATTGCTTTCATAGCTCAAAAAGCAAAAGACTGTATTTGAAATGACACTTCAAAACCAGTGGAGTATGGGTGGGAGTGTGTGTGTGTGTGTGTCTGAGAACTGATTAGGACTCTAATCTATGGTTACTGGAAAAATCAATCTAGTTAATAATTGCAGCAACAGCCCCAAGGTTCATGAAAGAAAATATTAGAATTAGTAAAATTGGTTTTCACAACAGAAAATTCAGCATGTTACTTGTTTATAAAGGAAAGTTTTAGGAAAGCAACAGCCATTAGCCAGCTTTATAGCACATACCACATAAAAAATATGAGAAACCTCTGGTGTTAGGTTAAAAATTGGAACTTCCTCAAGTGCCACTTATGATTTCATTACCAATTTGATGTCCTTACTTATGGAGCCCCAAGATAATCTTTTAAACACTGGACTAATCACAGGTAGTCTTCCACTTTCCTGACAGGTGTGGTGTTAACAGGTACAAAATGTACCTGCGGCCCTTGGGACTTAGAACCAGGTCTGGCCTATGGGACAGTGTTATGCTGGTGGAGATGGACTTGTATGTTGCATGGCTGAGGTTTTGCAGGGGCCCTTTGGGGTTTTAAAGGTTTTGACTTTTGATTTCCAGAAGGGACCAGAAGTGAAGAGGTGGTTTCTCAGGCAGGAGCTGCTCAGCATTTGAAACAGTTTCACACAGTACATACAATTCAGTCATGGAGCTCTGCTGGCTTTGGAACACCTCCAAATAGTGTAATCATTCACAGAGTACTGGTATGAACCAAAATGGTATCACAGCTGTAGACATCATCAGATTTGCTGCCAGTGCTTGCTGCAGAAGTCTTCTAGAGGAAGCTCTCACTACTGCTAAAGAAAAGCATTCCTGAATTTCCCTACCCCCTTGCCTGAATCAAGCAATTGAAAACCAGCTAGCCAACGAACTCAGTAGTTCCCTTTGCTTGCCTCGTGCTTTACAGCCATTTCCAACTTGTCTTTTCAACCATGATAAGACAAGGTATTAAAAGAATAAACCATGAAACCATGAATGTTTTGCATAATCACATGATTCCAGGAGATGGAGCTTTAACAATACCAGTTCTGGATGCATCTTTAGTGGGTTTTGCCTCTCTTGCTACACTCGGCTTGAAATTGGCAGTAGTTTTGTTCCTGGACTCTCTTCTACCAGGAGAGGCAAAGATATGTTTTTTTCCCACTGAGAACAGTTGGAGAGCTTCCCAGAAGAAGCAGCACCATGCAGACAGAACTGAAGATATTTCCCCAGCCTGACTGCCTTGAAGAGTAGTTTCACAGGCATATTTGTCCTGCCCTAGCATGGATCTCCTACCCTGAGTAGGAACTCAAGAAATTCCAGAGGACATCACATCTAAATATCTTCTTCTGCTCCGTACTGGAGAGAAACCAGATGGAGAAACTTCTTGTTGGTGTTGACATTAGGGAAACAAGGGGCATAATAATTGTCTCTTGGCAAACACTTTCAAGTCTACAGTGATGGGTCTCACCATATTGGACAAGCGTGCTCTTCTACTTTACTTAACCAGAGCATGTTTCGTTACTCTTTCAATCTGGGTGCTTTGGTCTCAGTCTTTTGGCACATACAAGGTAAAGCGAGGACATGGGCTCAGTGCTGCTCCCTCACTGTAACCCACTTGCTTGAGGTTATCATTTTTCATCAGCTTTATAAAGGCTCTGGATTAGAGTTCACCTCTGCACAGATGCTGTGGAGCACGTAACACAACAGTTTATCTGAGAACTTTTATGCCACAAGCCCAGACCTCAGGAGAAAAGCTAAATGGAACTAAAGGATATACTTAAATAAGTATATGCACTCACTCACCTGAGTTTTCTCCCCATCCTTGAGCATTCATCTGAGTCTTTTTAGGCTTTCAGGATCTTGCCTTTTCCCGTGCCTATGGACTTGCATTGATTTCTCCAAAACACCTGGCATCCCATCTTACTCCTGCAGCCACTGAGGTAGCTGAGCACTTCTCCTCAATGAATTAGCTGACAGGAGACTTTTTCCTTTGGAATCACCTGATTTCTTTGTCAGATAATCAGTTTACTTAGTTACCAGCTTAGGAGGGCCGGGGATGTTTCTGGGTGCCAGCCAACTCCTCACCTCCCACTAACTTATGATGAAGAGATGATAATAGAGGCTCAACAACTTCCTACTGTTACCTCTGTTCATCCTGTAGAGTCCCAGTCCAAGAAGGATGTAAAAAGGATAATTATCCTACCATTCCTAATAGATAGTTTGATTTAAAAAAAAAAAAAAATTCTCAAACCTATATGCAAAAATTTACCACTTCAAAGAGGAAAATACCATTTGTACAGTGAGAGATTCTTCCAGCTCTCTTCTTTTTGAGATCCTATTCATGCATCTCTAGCTTGATTATTTTCTGCAGATGAACATTTTTACCTGTTTGGACAGGTTTATATCTTCATGTAACAGAAGGCTGATAGAGCTTTTCATCAGTCAAACGGAATCAATCAATCAGTCAAATATTGGCGCATGACTAGCGAGTGAAATCTATCCTTAGTCTATCAGTCTTTCATTCCCTCCTATCTTCAAAGTTACCCACTCCTACAGGCCAATTAATCCAGGGCTGACAGTGGTACTCTTGCTTTGATTTCGTTGTGACAGAGTATCCAAAAATATTTCCTGGCTTGTTCTAGAACTTACTTTCCTTTGCTTAGTGATTCAGCAAGAAACATGCACGCTATTGCTAATTAATATGTTTGAAATTTTATCCTGGCCCACAACACTGAAAAAAAATCTCAGAAGTCTTTGACAGCAGTAGCTATTAATCAGCCCTAAACCTTTGCATTTGTCCTAATTCAAAGCATTTGTTTCACAACATGTTTTCTGCATACCACATCAGTGTTGATCAACGTAGGTTTCAAAATTCTTGTTTATTTTATATTACAGCGTGTCAGTCTGGGAAGTTAGACAAAAAAGAAAAAAAAAAATTTAAAAAAGGCTGTTTATTTGTCTCATGCTGGGGAGTTTCAGACTCCAGCAGGGTTCAATGGAGTGTGTGTCACCATCACAGAGCATGCTAAGGAGGCACACTGAGTGGGAGCTGGTGATGAGAGAGAAGAGGCGGAAGAAGTCTGCATTTGGCAGCTGAGAAGACATAAAGGAAAACAAACAACAGTTTTTGCAGAGAAGCCTCTTTTATGCTGTACAATGGATGCATGTTATTATTAGCAAACATTATCCATTCTGCTGCATAAAGGGAAGTAGCCTCTTTCCACAAAACTCAGCCTGACCACACACAGAAGGTGTCAGCTCCACAGCAGCTCTGCTGTGTGGCCTCTGAAGACCTCAGGAAAGACACTGGGCCTGTCTCTAAACTGAGATGCTGATTCAGATATGGGGAGGAGTAGCATAGTATGTTGTTCTCATCCAACTTGGTAGTATTTCCCTGAGAAAAATGAATAAAACAACCCATTATGCAGGTCTGGTCCAACCCAGAAGTCCTGGCATGCTAAGGGTGGATCTTGGTCTCTCTCTAAAATTTTGCAACCAGAGGAGAGAAAAATCTGGAATTCTTTTTTTTTTTACCTCAGATCTCTCCCACACACACTGACTCTCCAGATAAGGGCTGAAACATTGCTGTGAGCAATGACTTATCCCTTTCTAAAATACAGCTCCATAAGAATAATTTTTGCCCCTGCAATGAACTGGATTTATTAAAATAGAAGGTATTTTTACAGCATGCACATATACAGATGTGTTCTACAGGGTCTGCGAGCTCTAACACTCATTACACAATAACACAGTTGAAATAATCTAATAGTGCCTGCCAAAAGAGAGTACACTTTTAGGGAAAAAGTACCTACCTATTTCCAGGAAAGTGTAACTGTGAGAGAAACACAACTGCAGGTGCAGCTGAGGTTGCCTTGCCCATTTGTTAAAGGAGATACTTGGAGAAGATAGGAAAAAAAAAGTTGTACCATTACCTGAATAAAAACACATATGCTCAATAAGTAACTGATTAAATAAATAAATAACAAACCCCGCCGCCAAAACCAGGCCAACCAACCAAAAAACTACCACCAAATTCCTCCCTAAAAGAGGAAAAGGTTTAAAATCAACCCCAGTCTTGCCCACTCTGTCATTGTAGTTGCTATGTTTGGGTTGCATGTCCAACCCTCACCATCCCGCAGCTAAACCTGTCCAATCTTTTGGGAAAGCCTTCCCATCACCTCTAAGGTGGCCACTCCCATCTGTCACACGGGTCATGCTCAGCACCTTGCTCCAGAAAGCAGCCATTTCCCCCACCCACGCAGAACTCATCTGACCTATTCTTGCAAGAATATATGATAACTTAGTACAGATAAATCAAAAAGATGCTGCCCTTCACAGCAATGCAGTATTGCCAGCTTTCTAAACAGTGCTTTCACCTCACCTTGACTATGCAAAATTTTTATGACTTAAATGGCAGGAGATGTTACTTATTTGGCTGATTTCTCCTCCTCCCCTCCTGAGGGAGCACACAAGGACAGAGGACTTATTGGAGGCTGGGGCAAAACAGTCTTATCTATAGCACATCACTGCTTAGAGCAAATATTGTTTCTAGCTTCTGATTCTGTTTTTCCCTAAGGTAGGTTTAACTCTCATTTAGTTTAGGCATTTAGTTTGCCTTTGCTTTGTTCTTTCCCTGAAGTGCCCAAAAGCAAAACATAATGCTGTGTCCCTGTTCCCTTTTGGTGTAGTAAGATCTCTGCATATCCAAAAAGAAGAAAAGGAATAAAAAACTGTGTGGTTTTAGTTTTGGTTTGTTTTTTTTCTTATAGGATTTGCAATTTCTCTCTTTTGTATTGGAAGACTCAAACCGAGAGACACTGGCAGGGATATTATAACGAGGGAAAACTGAACTTCCTCAGGCCCAAGGTACACTTGCAGTGCCTTTACTGTCTTTGACCTTGCTGCCTTTTTTTTCTTTTTTTTTTTCCATACAAAAATGGCCATCTGGAGGTTGAACACACCTTATACTTCTACTCAAACAGCTGATTCACTGATATTTTCTTCTTGAGCTTCTTCACTTTCCTTGCAGGAGAATGAAGAGTTTTATGCCTCTGTATCTGTTCTCATTATGTTACAAATCCGGTAAACCAGGCTTTGGAAAAACCTACAAGTCAAATAGGATATTAGACTTCCATTTCTGACAAGAACATTGAAAGGGGTTGGGGGGAAATGTGAATGGGAAAAGAAAGGGTGAGAGGAAAGAAAAATTTATTTGAGCTTGTGTTTCCCAATGCTAAAGATATAAAATTTGGGGCAGGAATTAGATTTTAAGGAGATTGTTTGGGACAAAGAAGAAGGCGGGTAAGTGAGATCTCTATGTTTTTTATTTTTCTGTTTATCTTCATATTTGGTGTTACTCAGTGAATTCATACACAATCTTAATGATATTCTTTCACATAATATTTGTTCACATAGCAGTAGATCACAAAACAAAATGCAAAGTTTGGTAAACAAGTCTCTTATCTTAGAGAAAAATTAGGTTTTTTTGGTAAAGCAGCAAATATAATCCAGATTTCCTAATTTTCCAGATCAGTGTGTGTACCTCTAGAGCATTAAGCATTAGAAAAATCAATGAACTACGTGATATAACATGACAGTGGGAGTGTCTTACAGCTTGTCCTTGACAGATGTTTGTATTGACAGCAAACAGCCCAAAAGACAAAGCCTGCACCATGACAATACCACAAAATCACTTAGAAAACAAGAAGAGTAACAATCCTCAGGGCTCCAAACCTTCCAAATTAAGGAATTAAAATCCCTGTAAAATGTCTAACCCTGGAGGCTTTTTCCTGTAGAATTATCACTGGTAAATATATAGATTATTTAATTAATCCACTTGATTTTAGGTTGTCTGCTCTTTTATTTTCCTTCTGTGCCTCACTTTGGTGGTTTGAGCCCCTTGGCACCTTCATAAATTGCTGAGAGGTGTCTGGTAGAAAGGATCGGAAGTTCACAGGCACAGGTGGATGTGGTGTAAGGGACCTCATCCTGATGTCTTAGTCCCATCTCCACTCAACACTTGCCCCTTGGATGCAGTCCTAAGTTCAAAGATGCACCCAAAGTGACACCCCAATGGTACAGTCTTGCCAGCTTTGCTTTTAATGAGATCAGGGTTTCAGGAGGCTCTGGAGTCTGTGATTCAAATGCTCTCCTCACTGTTCAGTTAATGGGATCAGAGTAGCTCCATCTGTAATGAGCGGGTTGTCTCCTGGGTAATCTGCCTCAAGGAGACGAATTGAGAAGCTTACACCTTTAAATATGATGCAGTCAAGGAGAATTATAATTATTGCATGTATTAACACTGTGTACAAGGCCCATATTACATGGCATAGAAAATATGAAATAAAATGGAATATTGCAATAGCCAACAGTCAGGGAAAAAAAACCCCCTTGTTTATTGAGCATTATCTATGCTGTTGGAAAAGTTTGCTGTGGAGAAAAGAATCAGAGGATACATTCTCCCTGAAACAACTGGAAGTCCTCTAGGGCCGTGAGGCAGATCATCGTATTTAGGTTGTATGTGGGAGTTGGAAAGAACTCCATCAGCTTATACTGTCATTTCTTCTTCCTCAGAATCAGTCCTTTTCCTTACTTCAAGATCAGAGAACAACCCTTGCCTCTTTCATATCCAGCCTGGTTCATTCATCTAAGCACACTATTTAGTTAAAGTGGTCATTTTTTCAGAGGAATTGTTTCTAAAAGGTGTCCATGTATTCTCTGCATTGGTAGAGTAAGGAAGAGGTTTAGTGAATTTGGAAAGTCATGCTTGAAGCTGACTATAGGATCTGGGTGCCCAGTTTACCTTTCTGTTACTGGGAAGTATGCACATAAATCCCTAAGCTTTTGAAAAGCATAGCTTAAAGGCTTGATTTGTCAGTCTTAGCCTAAAGGAATATAAGTGTCATCAGTTACAAATACAGTTGTTGGCATTTAGCTATCAAACTACTTGATTTGCATGTACAAAGATTATTTTAAGATTGGGTCTCCTGGTGTTGCCCAAATTGAATGCTGAGTAGAAAACTGCATATACAAGATTAGGCTCTGATACCTCAAAGAGCCTTTAGGAAATTTAGCCTTTGCTTACCTAAAGTTGAAGTCAAAGGCACTGGAAGCTGAAGAGAAATATATTTTAAAATATTAATCTAAGACCTATTTATTTGGCCCAATAAACGCTGTTATGTGACATATGAAGTCTGTTAGTAGTGGGCACTGATTTTAGCTGCTTCTTTCACCATTATGATGTCTATATTGCCACACAGGAGACTGTCTGAGTCTTTGTCAAAGAGATTTTCTTCCCATTACTTGCAGTTTAAAAGTCATTAATTCTTCTATATGAGGTAAAATATAGTAACTGAAACTATATTTCTCTGCTTCAGAAATCTGCTCCAAAGAACAGAAAGACTGTGTGGTATTGCAGGTAGGCGTAAGACATTTTCAGTGTTTTTGTTTAGGGCTTCCTTCACTCTACGTCAAACAATATTTTTTAACCTGATTGTTACCTCATACAATACAAAAACCCAGGTCACAAAAATAAGTACCTGAAATTACCTAAACCCTTTCCAGTTATTGTTTCAGATTTTGTACTGGGGATCACAAACAAGTACATTCTGTGCAGTTTTATTGACATCAGAGAGTCAAGAGTAGAATACATCAAGTGTGGATGAAAGTCACAGCTGTAATGCATCTGGTTTTGAAACCTACATCTCCACGTGTGTGAGAAGGGAAAACAGGGTCTCACAACTGCAGCTTTCAGACACAGACTTGTACAAAGTTTTAAAAGCCTGTGGGAGGTGGCATGCTGAGCTAAAGAACTTGATATGGAAGTAATTAGGTAGCAGACAAGAAGCAAGATAGAGAAAATAGTGGAATAAGAGCTTTTAAGAAAGCGAAATGATTGCTCAAATCTCTCCTCCCCTTACCACCTCTGACCTCCCTCGAGTCAAGGCAGGCATGATGAAAGATAACACACTTTCTTCTTCTAATAATTTCCTCAGTAATCAAGGAGCGGAAGTTGTTACATGTAGTATGATCAGTTGGAAGAGATTTGCTCCAGCATTTGGTTCTCATGCCAAGAACACAAAACTGTCTAGTAGGAAATCCTCCACACATGAGCAGAGAAGAGAGCTGAAGCAGAAATCAGCAGCTGACCAGCTGACCAAGCAGGAGTTTCAGCAAGTGGTTGCTGAGATGTTTTAGACTAGTGGGTGCACCAGATCCCACTGGCTCTGATAGAGGCCCCACTCTTTGGGCAAAATCTTGCGACAACCTGCAAGGCTGTACAAGGACCACAGTGCAAGCAGGTTTGGAGTTAGAACAGACAACAAAGAGTGAGCCAAGAGAAAAAGGTGACATTTAGGTGAGACATGTACAGTAGGAAATGGAATGGATAACTTGGTGGGATAGAGAACTGAGCAAATGTGTTGTTTGTTGCCCATTCTACCATCTTCTTTTACCTCCCACCACGAGTAAGGAACATTTGAGTGGATAAGTAGATCCTTTGGATTGGTTTAATGCCAGCAATGAGAACATTTATGAAGCAAAGCCAAGCATGCTGGCAAACATCCATCGATCATTCTTTCCTTCATTAAAGTCCTCTCACCTTGTGAGAATAAATTGATTACACTACCATAGGACACGCTTCCTCCAGCACTTCAAAGCCTGCAGAGGTGGAAGCTGGATTTGGTCCATAGTGCCTGGAGCCTTCAAGAGTTAATTAAACATAATAGTAACCTATATATTTACAGGTCCCTTTTTGATGACAGCAACAGAATAGAGGTTAACCCCACTTTTCAGGTTCTCCCCCAGGATTTGTTTGAACTTTGCTCTTGTTCCATCTCTACATCAGGCATGAACCAAGTTCTGCAAGTTAGAGAGAAATGCATGCTGAATCTCCAGCTGCAGACATGGGCTGCAAGGGTGGAAAGACTGAGGGATTTGCTGGAGGTTATACATGAAAACTGTGGCAAGGTGCAGTTGCATTATTTCATCCTCTTCTTTTCTCACAAATTCCCTGCCACTGTCCCTTGTCTGTGATGAATCATGACAATACCAATACATAAATAAGTATAAATGACATGTAGACACTGGCTGAAATTCTGCAAAGCACCTTACTGCTGCTGAGGTGGCAAAGAATGAGGAACAGAAATCTTTCAGCTTTACCAGTCCTAATGCAAATAGCATTTATTTAAGCTTCAACATAAAGATCAACTAGAAAGCTTTAAAGACATCACTAAAACCTTCAAGCTGCGTAACACTGATGAAAAATTGACTCAGAATCAACACACTGCATTGTACTTACTAGTCCCTACAAGGTGGATAAAAATAGCAAGGAAATAATGCTGACGTCAGTCAAAGACTGGGTGAACCAAAGCGTTTTGCAAATACTCCCACGTGGAATGAGTCAGACATGGAGTGGAGAGTTTGAGAAACACAAGGCAAGCAAAACCTCTTTAAAAGAAGTTTCATTGTGTGCTCAGAAGACTTAGAGAAGTTGACTTTAAAGCATCAGAGAAATGCTGTTGAAGTGAGGGGATAAAAAGAGTCTTGAAGGTGTTTCAGTCCCACTGGCATGGCAAGAGGTTCTTTTATGATTCCCCTCTCCCTCCCCCCCGCCCAGTGTTTCCAAACAAAATTCTACATACAATAAATAAAACCGGATCTTTTGGCACTATGTATTTCCCAGCTGAAGTTTGGCAACAAGAAACTTGATGCCTATGTCTTCATGTGAAGATGTGATTAGCACCCTGCAAGACAGATCTGGTGCAGAATATTGATGTCTTCTATCAGTAAACAGAGATAAGTTCAGCAGCTGATGGACAGAGCATGGCATGCCATTATATGGTACTTTGGGATAAGAAGTAAAATAACGTATTGTGACCAATTGTACTTCGGAGAGAATTTTGAGAGGACATGAAGTTAATAGAATTTTTTCCTTAAATAATTAAAAATAGTAATAATAAAAAAATAGAATAAAAATAAAAAATAATTAAAAAAACCCAAATCAAAACATAAAAACCCACAAGTGAGTACTGTGACTCTCTAGACACATTGAGCAACCAAAAATATCCTAAAGGTCTATAGAAGATGGTATTTTTTAGATATAGTAGTCTGAAGTCCCATATACATGCAATTCCAAGTACTTTAATGTTTGTGTTTACTTTGGAGAAATGTACAATAATAAAGTTTTGTAAAATCTCTCATTCTGAAATTCAACTAGGGGTCTATTTTGCAACATTTCAAGACCTAGTCCTTTATAAAAATACCCTGTTTCTTGCCAACACAAGTAAAGATCTCTAGGATTAAAAATTTCAGGAGTGATGGTTTCTTTTTAAGCTCTTAGGATGAATCCATGGGTATGATCATCTTGATCCACAGGGCATAGAGGCAGCAATCCACAGTAATCAAAGCAAGGATTTTCCTAACTTCATTAAGCCTGGGACCAGGTTTCTTAGCAATTTCATGCAAACTACTTTCTTTTATCCTGTCAGGAAAGGTGCACAAATATGGTGTAACGCACAGGAGCTCCAAATGCCAGCTCGTGTCACAATAAACATCTTTCCCAAGGTGAGGAAAGAGGTTTCTTTCACAAACCTTTTATCCTCTCTGATTTTTTACCCGAGTCAGGCCTTTTCCCCACAGACACTTATTTTATCAGCTGGTTTTACAGCATTTGAAGTTTGCACAATGCAAAATCTACTCAGTTTTGTACTGAAAAAGATCCTTGCCAATAACCAATCTCTTTTCCATTCCAGAATGATTCTTCTTCACAATGGGGGCTCCCATTTTATCTGTCTCAGTGACCACTTGTGGATTTGGGTCTGAAGTAGGAGAACAGAACACTTGTAAGCAGACAGTAAAGACAGATTTTTGTCTTTTCTTTTCTTTTTTTCTTTTTTTTTTTTTTGTCTGCTACATATTCTTCATCATTTACTTATATTTCTTTGAAGTTTCAGGCTTTTGCAACTGCTGAGTGAGGAAGATTAAAGCTATTATTGTTTTATTAAAAGTTCACTGCTCTTTGCCACTCCTTTCCTGTTTTTTGACTGAAAACCCAGTCAAAACTAAGATACTATCTGTGGGTAAGAAGCATCTGAAGTGAAAATGCCATGGTCTCTAATGGTTACAAGGAAAACCAAATATTTTTGTATACATGCAGCCTAATAATTAGCCCTTTTAAAGACAGCAAGTACTCACTTGCAGTAGAAGACCCATCCTAATAGCATGTATGTAGTCACACACCATATTCTTAAGACTCCTTTATATGGCAGAACAATGAGAATTTCAAGTCAAGACTTCAAAAGTACTTGTGTTTTTCCCTTTTAACTTCTGGAATGAGTGTAAAACAATGTTAAACTTTCTTTATGCTGAGATTTAGCCATATGAAATGATTCTATCCTTCCTCTACCAAAACTATAAAATACCAGGAAAGCATAATTGCTATTACATTATGATTTTGGAGGAAGAGTTAAACACCAAACCATAGTTTAAGGAAAGATATGTAGGCCTTCTTGACTGATCATGTCAGAACAACTCTATTGTTGCAGGTTTTTGGCTTAACTGAAGGCTTTGGTTGAAGGTGGAGGTTCATTTTTGGCCTAGGGGTGACCTCTGAAAGATACAACAACCTCACAGCAGAGGAATGGCTTATCTGCAATGCTAATTAAAATACCTCAAGACTGTGACATGTCAAGGTGATGTTATGGTGGAGATACTCAGGGAATACACCTGCCCCACTTAATAGAGTGACATGTGAGTCCACAGAACCTTTGCTGGTGGGAATTGTCTGTGTAGCTCTTCATGGGGAAAGTCCTACTGTTTATCTGACTATGGAAGACAGAGATATTCTGTTATTCAGTAAGACTGATACCATAATTTAAATGGTGAGTGCTGAAGGACTTCTGGGTGAAACCTGACCAATGGTTAGCACAAAGTTCAGTGTTCAAACAAAAATAATCACACATATTTTAACATTCAAGGAAACAGGCTGTATGTGACTGGTTTCTTTTGACAAATCAAAAGTTTACTGTTCAGAATAGTAATTGTGTTGTAAACTCTCATCTGGATCAGGCCCTTAGGTATTGAAAAGCAAATGTCTACATATAATGTGACTAATGTATGTATTTTGTAAGCAATTACTATCGTTTGTCCTTTGACAGGGCTTTCTGAAACATTACAGAGAAATGAAGAATACTTTTAATTTGTACTGTATTAAATTATACTTGTATTAATTATTAAATAAAGATTATTACTAAAAGTTAATGAAAGAAACTATCATTATTATATCTGCCACAAATAAAAAATCTACCTATTGTATTGTAGATATTATGCCATCCATTAATTAGTTCATAGACCTGAAAACCTAAGGGAGTGCCAGAAGTTTCCAGGATTTCCCTAAATCTCACATATATGTGAGATTTCTGATGCAGTTGAAAGATACCTGCTCTATATTAGTTTGAGTGCTTCTGCCTTTACTTCACTCATGTAATATCTCCCTCTTTCCTATCACTGCATGTTTAAAAATAATACTAATAAATTACTGTTTCACATCATATTCCCATATATTAGCTCTTCAAAATTCTCAAGGCGTATGAATTTGCCTAATTCTGTATTTTGGAAGAAAGAAGCAAACTGACTGAATAGAAGTTAAGCTTTAATGTTGCTTCTGCATCTGACATGACTGAGGTTTGTCCAGTTTCACATGTGCAGAGGAAATTTATGGGTAAAATATTTTGGAACTGCATTTATTTTGTGTATATTTCCTTACTTTCTTAAAATATTTCATTTCAGGGTAATTTCAACAGATTATTTTTGGTTATGATTCTGGGTGGTGGAATACAAAACAACCTTGGTCTCTGTTACTTTGTTACATGATGCATTGCTTTGAAATTTGGTAGGAATCCGCTGCTTGGTTGCAAATTTGGGTGGATTCAGGGAAAGAGATATTTTGAATTTCTCTTTATTTTGAAAAAGAAAATGTGATGTTTGCTCTCTGAGTATGTCTGTGGGGAGTTTTTACCTTTGTTCCCCTCCCTCCCAACATAAAGTGTCTGTGATACTCAGGGCTATGTAGTGGCTTTACTATCTACTGAGCATGTTGGGCAGGAGGTGCACCCACTGGGCTGTCCAAAAATGAGATCTCTGAGAGCATGAAGCCATCATGCTTAGATCCATAGCACAAAGAGTGAAAACAAGCCCTATGCTGTAAACCTGCTGGCATGTATTGCTAAGCTTTACAGTAGTTTTCTTCCACTTGAGGGTTTTTTTTAATGGGCATCACTGCACACAAAACCAGCACGGACACAGCATCAGCAAGTGCGGGCTGAGGGGCCCCCACCAAACTAGGGGAGAAATCCACTGACCTCATCTTTGCTAATCTTTGTTTCTGACAGTTACTTCCACTCGTGCTTTGTGCAGGCTCTGGGGAATTCACCCTTAAGGAAAAAATTTGGAAATGCGCATGTAGAACATGCAGCTTTACAATTTTGATATATTCATGAAGTCTTGCAAATACTACATGTGAAGTACTAGTCAGGGAGACAGTTTGAGTTAAAAGAGCTGACATACGTATCTGGATAGACAGATGAAGTATGCTGGGGTGAAAAGTATAATCGTGCTTTTAATATTCATGAATGGTATGTGGCTGTACAGCTCTTTGGGGACAGGACAATACAGAGCCAGATATGTTCAGAAAAGTTGGATGTCACTGGACAATCATATGAATGCAATCCCAGAAGCAATGCTTCTCAGCACATTGTTTTCTTATCAGAACAACGTCCTTGATCTTGAATGACTGCAGGTTTTAAGTGAACAGTATGTCAGTATTTTCCACTGAACTAATTTGACATGACAACTTTAAAACACACAAAACATATTCTGTTTATAAAGAAACAGATAAACTACCAGAGGCCAGAAATAAATATCTGGTAAATAAATATCTCGTAGCACTATATGTGAATTATATATATGCAACAGAAACATGTATATGCACATGTATATGTAACACTATGCACAAATGCATATAGAAAAATAAAATATAAACATATATATATGCATATTTATATAAGATTCCTACATATTGTTGGCAAGAACAAACTATTCAGGAGGTAACAGGTTTACTTATATCAAAAATAGACATTTTATCACACATTTTACTTGCTCTTGTTTTGCCATCTTGACTCTCTTCTTGAAATGTTCCTTTCTATTGTGATGAAAAACTAGTCTCATATTTCTTAGCTGCTGATTGGAAAATCTAGTAATACACAGCACTAACGTGTTTGAAAACATACACAATAATCTTGTAAGTCATCATAGTGGGAGCTGCAGGTGCTGAGCAGATGCAGAGCTAGTGTAAAGAAGCCTAAGTAGAGGTATCTCTGTCTTTAAGTTTTGATATGATATCTGGCTATCAGATCTTGGACATCTGTTTGACAGTTTTGACTAATAATTATTACAGTGAATCCTTAAACAAACAAATCATAGTAGACAGTGGAAAACACACAAGAATAAAGTAGAAACTGGTCTGTTGCTAGGGCTAATGTGTGTAGGGGGAATCAGGAAATAATTTTTTCGGGTTTTTTTTAAAATAAACTGGCAATATTTTCTGGTTTTCTACCCACTAAAAACATACAGTAAAATGCATTTTGGTGCTGCCAATTTAAGCTGTGAAATATTTGGTACAATTACATCCTTAAAGCAGAAGATATTATTATTGCTTTTACCATGATGTATTTACTGTGGCACATACTTGCAAAGTGCAGAGCCTAAAGTAATACTCCTAACACCCTATTCAGACACTCAGACGTAAGCAGACTGAAATCAAAGCACCCATTGCTCTCCTTTAATTCAAAGGGATTTGTGAGGGTACAACATGTTAAGAATATAAGGCCATTTTTACTTTGATTCCTTAATAAATGGACTTAGGATCCTAACTGGAAAGCTGTAACTTATGCGCATAGCAAGGGGGTTAAGGTGGCACAGGGTTAAGGTGGGAAGGCATCATAAGTCTGCTCTGTTTCAACGTTCTGAAATCTGATGCCTTTCACCAGAGGTCTCCTAAGTGTAAAAAGTTTGTCTCCTCTTGTTAAATTGCCACCTGCTCAGGGAAACGCTAATCCATTAAGGTCAAGCAGTTCTGAGAAGGTGCTGCAGTGCCTGGGGCAGCCTCTTGAGTTTCACTTCTAGCAGCTGCAGGAAGATGAAGTCGGGATGGTCCTCGTTACTGAAATTAGACAGATCAGGAAGTAAACAGAGCTTGCCTTTCATCTGATCTGGCTTTGAGATGGGAAAGGTTGGGGAAGGGGGGGCAGAGCAGAGGGTGAATTCCTCTTCTAATTACTTTATGGGTCACTTCTCCAGACTTTGTGTCAATGTCAGACATGCATAATCTTTTTCTATTTTTTCAATGAGAGAAAAGAAAAAAAGATCTCATGAACTACTGAAGATTTTAGGGTTTACTATCATTTAGTTCTCAATACCATGACTTTCATGGGGATTATTATACTTTCCTTTGGGAACGAGCAGCCAAAGGTCTAAGACAGGGAAAGAGCCACACTGTCTGCATAAACTTTTTGCCTCCTTTACGTAATGAAACCTTCGCTTTCTGTGTTCATTGCTTGGCTTCTTTCCTCTGAAATGGATTTGAGGATTATGAAAGGTGCTGGACTGACAGTACAGTCTGGGGCCCTCTGGTTTTCACACCTGAGCTGCTGGGATAGCAGCCCTATGAGAATCAGATGCCACATCCATAGCAAAGGCTTCTCACATTGTCTCCCCTCTCTGCAGTCTGTGCATCACCACCTTGAAGAACTCCCTGATGTGCAGGTGGTGACTTTGGATAAGAGAGCAAAAGAACTGTGATGGAAGATCATTCAGGAGCAATGCATAGGTGTGCTCAGGATGAGCTATAACTCCTAGCAGTGGTTCAGATGTGCTCCAGCAAAAGAATGAACCGGGCTCGATCTTTTTTTGTCTCACTGAGAGCCAGTGTTGTCTGGGATCAGCTAGTGCAAAAGCAGACTTTTCAACACCGTTTTTGGGTAACATAGGCTGTGATTATATGAATTCCATAGGCACAGGCAGCCTTATTGCTTCAGTCCCCGCTTTTCACACACCCACTTGGAGTCCTATTTTCACAGGGTTTTTAAGAGCCGCTTTAGAGAGCTGTGATAATCCAGGGGATTAGTGAGAGCCAGAGGGGAGCCAGACACACGATGCCCCACAACTGAAACATGCAGATGCTTTGCTTTGATGTGATAAGGTGCAATGAAGCCTTTTAAAAATGAGATGAGGGAGTGTTTTGTAGAGCACTGCAGCATCCTAGCTCTACCAGGGTCATCAGAAGCCAAGATGCTGTGAAGACAGCTGGTCAACTATTTGATTCAATTAATTTTTTGCCCCCCTCAGCCAAAGCTCTCTCCTTCACCTTCCCCCACCCCTCTGTTTTCCCAGTTTATGGGGCAACGGTGCTGAGCAAGCAAACTGTATTTTAAATTTGGTATCAAGTGAGATGGAAAGATACCCTCCTCCAGGGTCAATTATGTCTGCATTATAGGGAGCCAGAAGGAACGTTTTGACTGGATGAAAATAGACATGTTCTACTATTCTCTTTCTTCCTCTGACTTGCAGGAGGCTTTTCAGTATCCCAGAGCCAATGGCTGATTTTGAAACTTTTCTCTCCTCTTCTAAACTAGGCAAGATATCCAAGTTTGTGCCTTTCCCTCTATAAATTTGCAACATGTTTCTCCACCAAGGACAAATGAATATAGCTACATTTCTTTTTGCATAACTGTTTCTCAAAATATATACAGAGAATCTCCAATGTGCATGCACATGCAAAGATGTACATGTTTAATCATATATCTGTATTTCTCTGTGTGTATGTACAACTTACTGGGGGATCAGGATGTTGAATTGTCAATTTTCATTCAGGCAAGGAACCTCTATGCACACAGTTGATGTCAGCCATGGCAGTAGGCTCTAATGAGGATTATTACATTGTGTTGAGCATTTTACAGAGAGCAGAGGGAAAACAGTCCCTGTGCCAAAGTACTTTCAACCTACATTGTGCAAAATAGAAATAGTGAACAAGGTGATGGAAGAAAACTTCTTTTCTAGTTAGAAGATGCATTTTTATAAGACTATGTCAAAAATTCTATGCTTCCCTGATGTTAGAAAGACAGAAAAATTAAGTAGCACTTAAATTTTAAATTCAATAATTCATAAATTCACCAGCAACTCTCAGAATTTCTTTGAACCTCCAAGGATGTAGCGCATCCATCAGGATTGTTTAAAAATATGACTCACTGATTACAGTAAGTCTGCAGACCACAGATTGCAAAGCATGCTCTAAGGTGCCACCAAGATGTGCCCTCAAGCCCTGCAGATTGAATTTTTAAGCAGAAAATTCTAACTCAATTGAAACATCAGTAAAATACCAGCACAGATCCAGATCCTGAAGCCAGATGTTTTTGCTTCGATCTTAGAATCTACACAGAGTGAATTCTGAATGAAGTTATTGAAAACTAACCTTCAGGCTCATAATGACAGTATGGGACCAGAATGCATTCAGAAGCCATCACATACACGAGTCTCAGCGTGGTGGAGAAGATGATGGATAGGATAGGATTAGGAAAGGATAGGATTAGGATAGGATAGGATAGGATAGGATAGGATAGGATAGGATAGGATAGGGAAGAGATACACTACTGTCTGATCTTTT
>JAWWEU010000081.1:64748331-64806769 GCA_035583155.1 Acropternis orthonyx | reverse complement strand
TAGGATAGGATAGGATAGGATAGGATAGGATAGGATAGGATAGGATAGGGAAGAGATACACTACTGTCTGATCTTTTGTGGTACTTTTCCACTGTTTTCTCTCTTTTTCTTCAACCCTCTGTTCTTTTTCTCAGGTCTGTGGTGAGAGTCCTAGTTGTTAAGGTAGGGACGACTGTGGAGTCATTCTTGTGTGCGTAAGTAATTATTGGAGGTTTTGCTTTCATTCTGCATTGGTATGAAAACAGGTGTTGAAACCTCAAAATTTGTCATTAAATAGAATTTTTTTGGGTTTTGGCCAGCCTAACATTTCTCCACCATCTGCTTGGCAAAAAATCTTGTCTTTGGGATGCAGCTGGAAGAGGTCTATTATGATTAGTATAAATGCTGCTGGAAAACAAACTCTTCATTGGAATTTTTATGTTATTCCATCGGACAAGGACACTCTTGCTAATTAGACTCTATCCCTCCTGCCAGTTTCAGTTAAGAACTGTAAGCAGTACACGGTTGGGATTTTGTCATTATGATTAAACACATAGTTATTTAAGCACAATTTAGAGGAGATACATCATTCAGTATTTTGCTAGGTATACCTCTTTCCCTGGCACAAATGTTTGCCTCTTGTTATCTGGCACAGTCCTAAATGAATATTTAGTCAAAAATTCTAACTGAATTCTAAAAGAGCATCCAGTCAGGACTGGGCACAATATGAATATTTTAGAAAATAATGACAACAAACCACCAATCAAATCAGAAGTATTGTTGGAATAGATCAGTAATTGTAAAGAAACTGTTCCTGACATAAGCCAAAGTCTGTAAAAATTATATTTCATAATAGTCTCACATTAGCAAATCTCTTCAAGATGCTCTTTTTCATCTGCAATATCTTGGTTTCAAAATCCCTGCAGAATAAGTTATCTTTTTCATTTTAATGCTCCAAAGGTACTGCACCACATATTCTTTCAAAAATCATTTGACTAAGAGAACAGAGGATGTTAAGTCCTTTGTGAAGTGGAGAGCTTTAAAAAGCTCTTATTATTATTCTGCAAAATGCAAACAAAGCTCAGGAGGGGTCCTGGTTAGGAAGCCATTTGCATCTCTTGGAATGACTTAAAACTGATGAAGACGGCAACTTGAGTGACTTCTTACCCTCTGTGGACCTCGAAGGCTCAGGCAGAAAAGGAAGTTAAATATTGAAATTATTTTACTATTGAAAGACACAAAAACTGATCTGGTGTCTAGGCCTTCTGTCCCTGCTGCTGGGCCTTTCGCACTTTATCATCTGTGACTTTGACTGAGGGAGTCACTGATCTCCATTTTATCAACAGCCAGTGGCTGCACAGTCTCTCACTGATATTGGCAGCTCATGGTGCTGCTTAAAAATTGGCACTGTCTCACTTCTTGAGAAGTTAACTCTTTTTAATGATTGTTTTATCTACTGCAACGCTAGGATTTTCTTTGCAACAAATCCCACATAGCTCTAGGACAGAAAACTGGATTTGGTGACTGCATCCAGTCAACAGAATCACTGGTAAGCACGTAAGTTTTTTGGGTAATTGACTCTGGGAGTTCAGCATGTGGAAATATATTCTAAAGAACAGACGTCTTTCCTGAATTGAAGGAACAGTAAATGGGAAACAAAGGCAACTGACAACAAAGAATGCATCTGAAGACTTGTTTCCTTTCTAGAAGACCAATGTACCAACTACGAAATCCACAATTTTAGACAAAATTTACTGTATGCAAAAAAAAAAAGAAAAGATGTCTTTTACAGAGAAGCCCATCAGAAATGCTACAAAAACATGTGGAGGACCAACAGGTTCTTTGATCATTACATTTGATTCAATAATATGCAGAGGTACAACATGATAACTCAGATGTCTTAGCAGGAATTACTGACACTACTGAGTATTTGTTGTATAACACAATTTCGTGGATGTGAACCAAAACTTCTAATATATGTTGCTCCTCTAGAAGATCAGAGTTTGCCTGTGCAGCCTGTGAAGTCAACACCAGTTTCACCACTGACTTAGTAGGAGCAGAAATAAGCCAGTGAGGACAGAAAAGAAACAAAACAGGAGTTTGACGAGTCACACAAGCACCAGAGAAACAACCCATCTAAATTATCAAGCAAAGAGCTTCAAAGGTGCCCCAAACTTCAGACTGCTTTTCTGGATGCAGTTACTCTCGTGATGCATGGAGCCACAGATTGTCATAAACTGAAAGCACACTCGTGGAAGAAAGCTCTATAAGGCCAGCCAGCCATTGGACACACTGTGTTCCAGTTTTGTCTCCTTTGGGCTCACCACACCCAGCCTGGATCTCTGTCCATCAGCCACAGACAATGAGTGTCTGGACTACATGACACAATAAGCATCTGTGGTGAAATAATAGCCCCTTGAAGTCAACATCGAGGCTGCCATTGACTACTGCAGGGGCAATATTTCATGCAGTCACAGTTGTCTACAGAAAATGAAATAGCTTTTTAAGCTGCCCTCTTCACTCTTCCATTTTCTGTCTTCTACAGAAGTGCATTTTGGGGTAAACTGGGACTAGTGGGAGCCAGTGAAATATTTTTTAGCACATGGCTTTTGGTGGAGTTGCCTTCTCTTGGCAGCTGTGTCCAGAGATGCAGAGGAAACCCTATTCCAATCAGGAGCTTCATAGCACTGTGGTTAACAGCCGAAGTAAGGGAGTCCATAATTGCTAGACTGACAGTGATTGCAAAGGAATGAGATATTACTGCTTCTTCTTTTTTGAAATTGAAACCTTATTTTAGCAAGGTGATAAAGATCAGTCTTCTTGCAATTTGAAAGACAATTTGCAATTATTCTGGGCTTTGGTGAAATGCTAAATAAAATCCAACCATCACATAGCACAGTGGTGTTCTGAGCTTGATTAGAGCTTCTAGGGATTACAGCAAATAAAATTAGCAAATAATAATCATAGCAGCCAATGGTGCCTCTTAAAAGGTCAAATATTCAGACAAGCAAAGAAGAAATGTGTTCTTGAAAAACTGAAGTTGATGTCCACAGTGTCAGGTAAGTAGAGATAACACAGGGAAAATTCAACAGAGGAAGAGTTTAACTTTTCAGATGGACCAGGATGTTACTTCCAGCTTTACCGAGAAGCTCAAATTCTCTTGGATTACATATCTAGAAAGTTGATGGCCAGCCATGATTGGGTAATTGTGAGAATAAAAGCAGACTCTTCTTGGCAGCAAGAATATAATAGTCCCTCTGTTACAACACTCGGTTGTCCTCCTTGCGCTGGGCTTCTTGCTCATATCTGATTCATGCTGAAAGAGTAAGGATGTGCCCAAGGATCAGAAAGCAGCCACAGGAGCAAGGATGTTTCTTTTGCAGAGAAATGGCACCACATTTAATAAATGTCCTCAGCCTTAGTTCAGTCGAAAGGATTTCATAATGAAGCCCATTGTTTAATCTTCTCCCACAGTTAATAATATTCTAATTATAATAATTATTATTTCTTGGCATTTACATAACACTTTGCATCTTCAAAGCATTCACTAGCTATGAATCATATTTCTCACCAGTTAAGTTATAGAACTGGGCCATGATTTCCCTGCTAATTTTTTGAAAGGAAAACAGTTTTTAAAATCCTGATTTTATGGTTTGGAGAGGTACAGTTCCTATTAGCTCATATTTGAATCTGAATATCTGGATGATTTGGTCTGATAAAGTAGCCTAGTTCCTTTGGGAAAAGATAAGGACCACAACATGTCCATTTGTGGTATTCAACAGCTCAGAGGAATATCAAACAGTACCCAAAATGAATATGTAGAGTTAATCCAACAAATTAAAATGGGATATTTAGTTGATTATTATTAAAACCACTTCAGTAATTTTGAAAAAATACCCGGGGAAAAAAAGGTAGCAGAGAGGCATTTTAAATATTGCACTTTAGAACACATAAATTTTGAAATATTGGAGTTTCCTTCAAGTTCTCATCAGCTCTGTTAAATCCAAAGCTGTGACAGAGCACTGCACCATTTCCCTCTCCTCTAACCAGTTGCTGTGTGAACCATGGTCTCAAAAAGCAGATCAGGAAATCAGTCTCCAAGTACATCCAGCTGAAGAATGAGCACAGGAAATGATGTTCTTAGTGAAAAGCCAATGCTGGGATTCAGATCCCCAAACTTCAGATGCATACAAGTATCATGCCAGCATGGGAACACAAGACTATTCACTCACCCCTGGTTGCCAGTGGCTTTAAAGGAACTTGTGTACTGACCCAGAGAACAAAGTCTCCTTTCTTTCAAATTTGTGCTACCTTTGACCTCCACACAGAAAGCCATGACTTTTCACCTTCTGAGAGGCTCATGAGCTTGGGTTTGGTCCATAGATAATATTAAACTATTACACTCAACAACAAACCAGATAATCTGCCAAGAAAATAAATGCTACTGCATTTAACTTTCTAAGAGATGGTTAGTCCTGGACTATGTATATTAATGAGTTTTGAATGAGTGACGTTTAATAAAATATTCACTATCTCTTCAACTTTCTTTCATTTCTTTTCTTGCTGGAACCCTTTCATATTTGAAAATTAATTATGCACACCATATTTAACCAGGGTGAAAATGAGACTTATATGGAACCTTTCCAGCTCTTCATTACATATTTAATTGTTAAAATAATCAAGCTATCCATCACAAATTCTGCCACCCAGTCGTCTGTCACCTTGGAACCAGTCAGAGAGATCATACATAGAGAAGTGTGGAAACAAAAGTTTCACATCTCGCATGTTGAACAACTTTGCCATTGCGATGAATGGTCTTGGCATGGCATATATGCGTTGTATTTGCATAAATAAGAAACAGCAGTAACTTCATGGCATCTTCTGTACTTTGGGTTCCCTCCCATTAAGCACTAAAAACTATAGGAAAATTCTTTAGCACAGAAATTCAAGCTCCTGTGTCTTCTCATTGATTTTAGAGCCAGGCTAAGAGCACTTTACGAAGTACACAGTGATCTGGCCAGCATTTAATAATAGCTACATGTTATGTGATGCTTTTCATCAAAAACTTGTCCTTGCACTTCACGAAAATGCTAGGTAACACAGACCTTGTTTAATGGATGGTGAAACAGAAACTCTAGAACAGTATCAGGCTATAGCAGTAATTCATCAAACATAACAAGGCACTTTGTGGAGCCAAGTCCTTTGTCCCAGAAAACCACAAAGCAAATATTGGAAGAATGATGAAACCTCCATCTTCTGAGTTTGACCACAGTGCTCTTTTCACTGAGCTTTCCACATACTAAGAGCTGCTGTCTTCTGGGGTGTTTCATATAAATCTGGGGTTCAGTGCTGCAGTATCTGAAGCCATTATGATGTGCCACGAATGCACAGTATTTGAAAGATGTAAAGTGCAAAGAATTCAATCGTAGGGATTACCAATGGGCCCTTGGAATATTAGAAAGTAGAGGAGTAAAGGTATGAAGAGAACAAAGTTGCTTATAACCTACATGAGTGTCACTCCCCAACTATTTCAAATGCCAAATGTTCATAATATCACCAGGAAAACGATATTGCACACTGCAGTGAGAATGTTGTTTAAGTGCATATATATTTCAGTAGTCACAAAAACATAACCCAATTTTAATTCAAAAAAGAACAGGTATGGGGTGCAAGTTTTACTGAAAGCATCATTGTGCTCTATGCTAGAGACAGAAGGATCACAAAGAATATCTAATTCTAATATCTATGGTTCTAAGAGGAAAACAAGCTTTCTTTTGCTTCATGCACAAAGGTAGAACTAATACTATTAAAATCTAACTGAAGAGCTTTCCAGAGAGTTTTAAATACATATCAGCTCAGGCAGGCTCTGAAGCATTGTGAAGGTCAAAGCTGATATGAGCAGTGCAGTAGCTACTTGCAGGGAAATAATGCATTTGGATAAAGAAGTTGTGCCTATCAAATAGGGATATGAGCTGGAAAAACAACAAACAAAACAAAACAAATCAAAAAATCCACAGAAGATGCAAGAATCACAAAACAAAAGTCACCAACACCAGCCATAACTTGAAGTATCAAGGACAGAACCAGTGAGGCGAATGATCTATCTTATAAATTAGACTTCAACTACTGTAAAAGCAGCCAAAGTGAGGGCCCAATTGTTTTTGTAGCCTGTCGGAAATAATTTCAAACCTGACAGGATACCATGGCTCGTAGTGTGATCTCACAGATTTCAGTGGTCATGCTGAGAGATAAGCAGAGAAGCACAGTAAAAGCCCTGATAGCAAAAGCACTGCTGCCAGCTTTGCTGTACTAAGAAATTATCATTCACTCCAAATAGCAGATCGGGTGAGCGCAGAATGACTTCTCTCTCCTCCTCTCCCTCCACCTCCACTTGCCTCCCTGCTACTGCCCTCTTTTTTCCCCTTTCCCCTACCTGGGAGGACACGAAATGTTGTGTTTTATGGTATCAAAATCAGCTGATACATCCAGTAACAACAAACATCAAAAGAAATTACACTGTCATCAAACTATCTTATAATATCATTAGTGTCCTAAATTAAAGCAAGGTGATTGCACCAGCAGACAGCAAACAACCATACACAGATACTAATAATGCTGTAAGCAGGTTGTAGAGTTCCACTGGGGGAGAAGGTGCCACACACTTGCTCTGTAATTACGTTCGGAATCAACTGACAAAGCTATTTCTCCAGTTACAGATGGTGACAGGCAGAGCCATGCACTTCACGTGCCTGTCTGAGATGGGATGCCCATTGTTCACTCCTCAAATCCCCAGTTCCTTGGCCCCAGAGCGCTCTGCCAAGCCTGAAAAAGTATGGACACTCTCAGGAGGGAGAAGGGCAGGTCCTGTCACACCTGCAAGGTCATACAACTGCTGTCTGGACCAACGTGGAGCCTCGAGCACCAACGGGAGCCCATGGGAAGTTGTGATGCCTCTGCAGCTGTAGAAACTCTAGAGCATCCTCAAGAAGGGCAGCAAGAGGGCCTGGTGAATGAAAGGACATTGGCAGAGGCACATGGTTTGGAGCCCAGGGCCCTTGGGTGGGGGATGCTGTTGACTGCTTCAATTTTTCCCCCTAAACTTGTACCTCTGGCTCTTGTCCTCCTTTGGAAGCTGCAGTGTTGGCCTGCAGAATGGGAATGCCTCTGTTTTATGGGTCAGGGAAGATTTATTCCCTCTGACTTATAACCTCATCTACTTGGACGAGTATCATTGCTATTTGCATTTGTGTGATACTACTAGGTCCTGTCCAAAACATGTTCCCTGGAGATGAATATTTTTTTGGCAGAAACACCCACTAATTCCACTAAAGGTACAGTTTGAATCCATTTAATTTATGTGCACAATCTTCAAGCTGGTGGGGAGGAAACAGACTCCTCTGAGAAAAAAAATTAAGCAGGGATTGCAGGGAACTGATTTCAGTTCTTAGTGTTGATGCAGTTTCAACTGTCAACAAATTACTTCATTAGCCTGTACTCACTGTCCCAATTGGAAAACAGAGATATTTTCTTTGATCAACATATCCAATTCTAAAGTAGCTGTTCAGGACAATAGTCATTTAACAAATGCTTTCATTTCTAGAGTCTATCACAATTTGAGTCCAATAGCAATTTGGCTGTCTAGCTATTATGATGTAAAAAACAACTGTGCTGGTGGGGCTCATGTGCAACTAGAAAATGGGGTACCGCTCCATTCAGCTTTTTCTCAGTAAAGATTCTGAGCTGAAGCTTTCTCGCTTCACCCCAGAGCCCAGCACTGTCCCCTCAGTTCAGTATCCATCAGTGTAGTGATCTGATTCATGTTAAATGCCCATGCCTTTTTTTGTCCCCCCATCACAGATCCTGAAAACATGTACTAGTACAGCTAAAGGGCTGGAAGATGAACAGCAGGAATGAGGGAGTAATTTTCCTTTACAAATTTTTACCTTGCTGCTGAAAGAAGTACTTGGCAATGTACCCCTGTAAACAGGCAAAGGCAGTACCAGCATCATTTTACGTTCAGGGAAGGAAATCACAGAAGTGTTAATTGGTTCGCCCCAGGTCACACAGCAGACTGTGGCAGGGCCAGAAATTTGACATAGATCTCCCATGTCTCAGATGAGGGCCTTAACCATGAAATAATTACCAGAAACCTAATATTAGGTTAACTGTGGAAGAGTAAGTGTTTTTTATTGCTGTGGTATATAAAGAGAAAAATGGCAGCAATGCATTTCTAGTTCCTGGAAATCTTTAAGTTAATTTGTGTTCTGATAAGTGTCTGGAAAAAAACGACAAGGGGTTCCCCGATTATTCCCTCTCAGTCACTTTCATATGAAATTTGCACAATTCACTGTTCAAAGGAAGGTGTTTCCAAAATGCAAACTCAGTTGCTGACTGAAAAATCATACTATAATTTTGACTGATACATCATCAGTAGCCGGGAAGTGTTTTCAAAAATATTCCAGAAATTAAATATCCAGAAAAAGAGACACCTGCTTAACTTAACTTGCTCCTGCTGGTGGCAAATTACTTTCCAAAATCTGGAAGCCGAATTTCTTTCAAACTTACTTGGAAATTAAAGGGAAAGATCTGCCAGTCCAATCCAAAATATTTAATTTCTAAGACAGAGTTACCTTCTAGAATACTTAAATATTAATTCTGGTAATAGAATAATAATGTTCCTTCACACTTGGTTTTAAGTAATTATTTAATTTTATTAATCCAAATAGAGCAAGAAGGATTTCACTTGTCCGTATCAATTTCTCTTTTTGTGATGGATCCTCCTGACTGCAAACTTTCACTAACTTACATTCTGCTGGTGCCAGACAGGCCAGAGCACTGCTCTGCTCAAGCACAGCCGTGGGGTGAAGGGTGAGACTTCTGGACACTTTTCTCCACACAGTTGCAGTAGGTAACTCTGTCCAGCATCCACCAGCATGTACCACACTCAGCCATGGTTCTACGCCTGCTGGAGCAATGGACCTTTCACCCTGAGGGCAGAAGCAAAGAGGTGCAATGCTGCTAGGAGCAGGGCTTCTGACAGTGAAGTGTTTTTTCAAGCCCAGGTTTAGCTGATCCAGAACTGGTAGGCTTCCAGGCCCATCGGGAAAGAAAATGATCATATGGTGTAAAGCCCACTCCCTTCTTCAGATTTTTAAAGAAATGCCCACTATTTGTCCCTTAGACTCAAACTGGCCCAAAATTTCAGCCAGTCACAGTGTAAGTTCAGCCCCTTACTACATCCTTTGTTTTCTCCTTCAAATATTTCACAGATTTCTTTGTTACTCTATACTCTCTTCCAAGTAATGAAGACAAAAGTCAGTATAGGTCTCAAAATACTGAATGCGAACATCAATGGCTTGGAATTTTGGGGGAGTATCTAAAGACAAACTTTCATTTGAGCACTTACATCCAAGGCAAAGCTGAGATTTTAATTAGTGGCAGACTCAGTGGTCTTGTGTTTGCACAAACAGGCAGCACAGTGAGACAAATCCTTCCTCATCTCTAGAAGCTATGCACTGCTCTCATCCCACACAAGCCCCACCTTGAAAGACTCCATATCTGGCTGGAATTCACCTCAGGTGAGTGTTTCTACTGTTGCCTCTCTATTACTACACAACTTTCCCTTCTCCCATTTTGAAATAGTTCTCAAGTTACTTTTGTGAAATAAATACTAAGAGAGCATGATGACAACAAAGTCTAAAGGTTAGAAAGGTATAATAAATTTAAGAACTGTAATAATACAGTAGAAGTATTGCAGTAGTGTAGTATCTTTCAACAGAGATTAGAGAAGAAAGCATTAATTAAGCTTCAATCATTTAACCTCTGAGGTAGGTAATATTACTATGCCCACTTCACTAATGAGTAAACAGAGGCCTTGGCATCTTACAAGCCTTGTCTAAAGTCACCCAACAAGTCAGAAGAAAGGGAAGAGAAGTAATGAAATTAACAGCAGCTCAAAGTATTTCTAGTGTGACATCATGCAAATTCTCTTCCCTTCGTCCAGTAGCTAGCATCCCAAATTATGGCATTTTTATACTGACATCCCATGGGTTAACCATCTTCCTGCCACGATTTAGGAGAAGCTCAAATTACACTCACGTCTATGGGAATTTATTCCAAGTTTCCCCTTTTCTTCATTTGCCCCACTGACTCCCTTCTCCCCACTTTCATTTGTCTTCCTTGCTCCTGAGCAGGCAGCCAAGGTTGCAGGTGTCAAAGGGGTCATTTTCAAGTGAGGATACCTCTGCAAAGGCACAGGTTTCCAAAGGGTTCACTTAAAGCCTGAAAATATAGCAACAGATCATCAAATGCCTTTTAACAAGTTCCAAGCTGTAGCAGCACCTATAGCAGGGAAATGTCTATATGCATTTTATATATACATATATGTGTGTGTGTGTGTAAATATGAGAGCTATTTACAAAAATAGGGATATATATCCCTAACACAGTCAGCTCTTGGGATCAAGTCACATTCAAGGAATCACCCACCAAGAGGAGAAGAAAAGAAGTGTTGATTTCTCAACAGAATACCTTCATGCAAAGTTTGATCTATCCCTCTCTAGAGAAAACAGAGGAAATAGGGCTTCATACACACAAGGAAATTTAGGATGGACAACTACAACTACAGAGAAAAGAAAAACTTTCAGACATCAGACGTAAGCCCCTTTCTCAGAGCTGGAGTGGTTCCAGCCACCTGTGCAGTAAGGGAATGGGAGAGACAAGCTTTCCTCCCCATGGTGACCTGTTTGTATCTGTGAGCAAACCACTGCTCTATTACACCAGCAGCACAGATAATGTGCTTCTGAACTGGGAATGACATGGAGATACAAGACCAGTTAGCCTGGCACATCTTGCAAAACAGAAATGCTAGCAATAATGTTAAAGGAGGTAGGTAATGAATGAAAACTGCTCAAGGATCCAGCCCACGGTTTGCCTCATTTCTGCCCTACCTGTGGTGTTTCCTTTTCTCCTCATTTTGATTCAATAGCCATGACAGAAGTCCACAGCTCCCCCTCTCTCCCACTTATTCCAAGACATAATATAGTAATTATACTTACATTTTTAAAGGTAGACATTTCTCCATAGGCCCTATCAACCTGTGGCCTCACGATTATAATTACTTGATCTACAGACTGTTAATTTTTTCATCTTCCATAGGAATAAAATAGCACAGGAATAGGACACAGGGAAATGCAGAGAAGTTGCAGACAGATACTGAGTAATATTTCTCTAATGACTAACCTATATGACAGGAAATATGAATATCAGGGGCATCTGAAAATACATGATCTTACTTTTATTTTTTTTACTATTTTCCTATTTCTCAAAATGTAAACAGGTTCAGTGAAATGGATTCAGTTTCTAGGTGGTTTCCTGGACTGTAAGCAACAGGAAAACCATTCAAATAGGTTTCTGTTTAGTACTTTTCCAATTAGATTTGCATGGCATTGATGCTTGCTCTCAGGAGTCTATTTGCAATATTGGGAAAGGGTGTGAGTGAAATGAGGCCAAATCCATGACACGTTTCTACTTAGCTTAGTTTTCCCTCAGTTACTTATGACATTTCTGTTTTTCCAGCCTGTAAACAAGATGAAAACAAGGAAAGCAAGACTTGGTAATAACAGTGCTGGAAAAAACTGGTCCAAAACAGCAAGCCTGGCTTTGATTACATCTAGTAATCAAGCTGTGTTCAGAATTACTTGACTTAATGTCTCAGGAAATGTTAATCTGCACATGGAAAACTTGGTTCTAGAGACTGTATGATCCACCGACATGGGGTAAGAAGCTGACGTACTTCATGCCTCCTTTTTTATCCCACTGTAGTCTCGCATTTGGGGAGGGCTAACAGAGATAATGTAAAAGCTGGTTAGTAGATTAGACTTTTTATCTTCTAGGTCAGTGTGGTAACAGTACTAATCAAACAACACCCCACAAACAAAACCTAGTAGCAAGTCAGAGAAACTGTGTGCAACTTATATGGGAGAGTTTTGGTTTCCACTGGACTTAAAGTACACTAATCTGGCAGCAGGTATTTTAGTATACGTCAGAGTTTAGTGAACTAGAAAAATACTTTGCTGAGGATAACACAGTTAGTCAAAGTACTATGATATGAGATGTATCACAATGATGACTGTTTAGTGTATACTGTAAGTTCTTGAATCCTGTTTCCTCAAACTCTCCTAGAGAAAGGCATACATTAGGTCTCAGGACTGTTAACTGTGCTGAGGTGAATTACACAATTGCACATTGCATTCAAAACCAAAATAAGCTATATAGTCCTGAAGCACTTTTATTGGGAGTGGGAGGTGTGGGGAGACTAAAGAAACTCATGGGATGTGTGTTGCCTTGTTTATGTGACAATTAAGTACTGGGGTACTGTACAAAGTCTTCCAGTCCCCAAGTCTTCCAATCAAGAGTTTGACTACATTTGACTAATTTATTTTCATTTGATAATGAATACAATTTCTTCTTGGCATCTGTATCTTTCCTCCTTACAAACAGCCCAACTGTTTCCCACTGCTGCCAGTTAAACACACAAAGAGCATGGGGGGAGAGGGGGGCAAAATCATAGTCATTATGCAACATAAATGAAGAAGTGTTTAAGACTATATTTATTTTTAACAGAAGAGCAAAAGTATAGGTGAAATCTGGCTATCTGGAGAATGAGCCATATAAATCGTTCTTGATTATTTCGGCAGGTACTTGAGTACCTGGTCTCAAGTATTTCAGAAACTTAGGCACCATTTCATCTTGTCAGCAGAGCTTAACATGTTTCTATAGATCAGAATTATTTTCAACTATTTGACATAGCTGTGGATTTTTCTACGGAGAATTCTGGATTATACTCAGCTGTCAATACATCCTAGGCCTACATTTGCCTTTTCCATGTGATCAGCCTGATGGGTCTCAGCCATCAATGTGATTGATTATACACCCAGTTCATTCCCTTCATTCTAGGTGAGGAGCTCTAGCAAAAAGCATCTGAAATTGTTGCTTCCTGAATGAATGACCAAGCACTTCATGCTACTGCCCATATCTTGTGTAGTATTCTCTCTCCATTGATTAAGGTTCCCATCCATACTGCCCTTCTGGTATATATCCTACACACCTCCTCAGCCTTGACAAGGTTTCCCAGGGTTCAGAAAACCTCAACAAGTTTCATTAGCACTCCTCTGCTTTATGTGACATGGTCAGTCACGAAAGTATTAAGTAAACATATCCTAAGACTGAGCCTGCAGGGACCTGTAACTGCAATACCTCTTCTTTCAGCTCATATTCCCTTTAACCTGTTCTGCCCCACCTCAAAGTTCTTGACCAAATTCTCCCTTTATAGCTCAGTAATCTTCCATCCATATCAATGTTTCACACAAATCCAGTCAGACAAAACCTTCTACATTTCATTTGTCTAAGAAAATCTTTCAGTTTAGTGTAGTAACAATCGGCACTGATAAACCTGTGCTGTATTTTATTCCCCTTCTCTCTCTTTCTTTCCAAACTTTGTTGTTATTTTCTCTGAAAGTACATTCCAATAACTTGCATGCTCCAAAGTACTAGACCCCTAATAACCCAGATTTTTATTTTAACACCTTGGGAAAAAAGTAACAAATCATGACCCATCGGATTTTAAAATTAAGATTACAAGGAGCAAACAGTGTTTTCCAGATAATATTTCCATAAATAAGCAGCATGAAAAACATTTCCCACAGGTGTCAGTAGCTGTTCATAAAATTTTGTTTCATTTTCAGAGCATGTGATAATTTAAACTGAATTAAATCATACTGTTTCTGGTAGAACCTCCCCCATATATGTTATAGGTGAACAGCATTCTCACACACTGAGGGAGTTGGCAAGACTAAAAATCTGGGGATCCTTAGATGTAAAAAGCAAATAAAAAGGAGATACCCGTCTTAGGTCTCCCCCAATCCTTTGTTCTTTATAGCCAGCAATTTAAAAACAAACAAACAAACAAATCAGACCATCTCAGAGGTAAGCCATACATGGAACTTTGCCCCCACGTATCTCTGCCTTGAAAACATCTCTGCATTTATTTGGTGTTTGCAAAATGCTGACTAGCGCAGCTACCTTAGGGTGACTAATATATCATTGTAATCAAGGACAGCTGGTTTTCTTGTGGAGTTACCAAATTCTCTTCAGGAGTCCTAGCTTCTAATTATCTCTAACTAGGAGCAGCCTCCACCTTGCCTTCCCTCCCCAGCAATACAAGAGACTGTCGTGCAACAGCAGCAGCCTCCAACTCTTGCTCCCACACAATGAGAGGCAATGTATTAAACATACAGTGCATGTTCTAATAAGTGGAGCCAATGAGAGCTAAAGAGCTTGCAGCTGCTGGTACCACCTGTGTCCCTTTGCTTCCAGCCAGAACAATCTCCTCTCTGCAGTCCCTAGTTGTGGCGAGAGATAAAAGAGGCAGAAAGTGAGAGTGACATGTCTGGCTTGTGTCCTGCTCTCATCATGAAGGAGCCAGTTGATCTGGAAAGCTTGCTTGTTCCCCCTGTGAATGTGGATGATTGTGCTTCTTTCCCCCACACTGTATGAATTTCCCACTTATTCCTCTGTGGAGAGTGCCCCACACGCTTACAGCCATAGTTCACGTAAGAGCAATATCATTAGTTATCCCTCTTGGCTTTCCTGAGCCATGGGGATTGCTGTGGGATGGTAAACTTGGGCTGAGCAGGGAACAGACCTGGTGGGTAAATGTGGTTTTGGCAGACTGAATGGAAATCTATCCTGAGATCCATTTTATTTTAAGGGACATTTTTATAAAGGCTGTTGAGAGAGAGCTGGGGTATTTTTTTTACCCTCCTCTCTTTTTCTTTAATATGCTGTTTCTTTTTCCGTTGCCTGACTGAGTGGCGATATGGATGCCTTTCAAAGTTTGGAATTATCTGTTGGCTACTTCACTGCCTCAGGACAACTGGCATCCATTCAGGGATCAGAAAGACCATCAGTTGTTTGGATCTTTTTCCTTTCACATGGAGTTTTGTTTTCTTTTTCCCTTTCCATGCATTTCATTTCTGAGATGGCTGTTTTGAATCAATGCCCATCTTGGGCCAGATTGCGCCATTAAAGTACTGGCCTGAATGGAAACCAGGGCTGGCAGAAATAGGCAGTCACATAGATTCACACTAGATCATTATCAATATTAGTTATCAACAATGAGAACTGAAGATACTTCTTATATAATTTCTACTGCATCTTAAAATTAGACTCTCCTTTCTGCAGAACACCTTCCACAGTTTCTTCACACTTTAACACATCCACTCCTAGCTGATATTACAAGCATTTGTGCTGGAGAAAGTTCCCTCAGTCATGTTCCAAGAGCAACACCTGTACTCTTACAGTCTCTCCCTTGTTACTTCCCAAATCCAGGGGTCTTATGCCTTCCTTTCCTTTGTATCATGTCAGTCTGATAGAGATAGGACCTAACAGGCACAAGGTAGCATTTCTCCTTCTGTTCCAATGTGGAATTGGCTCCTTCTGTTTCAATTTAACATAAACTAATGACTCAAGCTGCCAAAGATATTTTAGCTCTGTAGTATAAGGCCGGGGCTCTTAGAGCTTTCACAAAGCTCTTATTATAACACCATTGGCTTCCTGTAGATGTATCTTCTCTTCCACATAGAAATACTGTTCACAAACATTTAGAGGATTTCTTGTGCTTCCCTGGACTTTTTGAATCCACCGTGGCATTGGCAGGGAGATTTTTCCTTTTTTTTCTCCTCTAGATAGGATCACTTTCTGAATTCAAAAGTACTTCTCCCACAGTTTAAAAGGGAAACAATTGGATGTGGTGCTGTGATGCCTGTTCCACTCATTACAACAGTAGACCTATTACTACTTTGTAGGAAGAATTCATAATACCCAAATCAAATTATATAGAACAAGTGATAAAATAGATGAGGAGACTTTCTTTGCTACTCTGAATTGCTCTAAAGCAGAGCTCCTCACTGACTTAGGCAAAAAGCCTTGAACTTCTCACCACCCAACTTAGTAGGTGTCTGAGTTTAGTGGTAAGAATAACCTGCTGTGCCACTCCTATTTACTGCACTGTGTGTCGTTTGTTTCATAGTTACTGTTACATGCTTTGTTGTCCTTTGTAAAATACTCAGTAAACTCCTAGATTCTGTGAGAAAAGATGCTTACATTTATTGGCCTGATTGATTGCAGCTGGTCTTGGAACAGAGGGAGCAAAAGAGGTACAGTGAACACTTTAGAGGACAGCATAATTTGATATTCCTGCTAGTAAATACATCAAGCAGAAAGTGACTGTGTTAAACAAACAGCCTGCTCTGTATCTATAGCATTAGCTCTGCTTGTAAAGAGGGAGTAAATAATTTGACCTTCCAGCCTTCCATGTTGTCCCATGGCAGCTCCCACCATTTGATTTTGTATTTGCACTGTAGCTCATTCCTTTCCATCATTGCAAAACTGGCATTATACCAATTTCATTTCACTTGGACTGCTTCTTGCTTATCCTCTGTATGCACTGATGGTCCAGTTCTATAATGTGACAGATGCTGTCCTGAAGCAGACAGAAATTGAACAGCATTGCCCTGCACCTTCCAGGAATGAACCAAAACCAGCCCAGACTTTTCCAAATGTTACTATTACTTCTCTTTCTTATATTTTTTTAATTATTTTTTTCCAAACATTGGACACATACAGTTAACAGCATGTGGCAACTGATACTGTAAGTCTACCACAAAGTGTTTATTTTCTCTAGGAACAATTGAGTCTTCATTTTAATTGTGTTCCTCCACTCCTTTTACAAACATACTATTTATACAAACCACTAAGGCAGCCAGATATCCATCCATCCATCCACATTTCTGTACAAACATGGTTTGCATGTTCAAATTCAGATGTGTTTATGAGTGCATGAGAGAGAAAATACTAATGTACAAAGTTGGGTGTAACTCAACAGACCATATTACTGCTCCTTTGAAAATGTGATGCAGTATTTAAAATCCTGATGACATGTTAAATTAAGAAATGTTTAAAAGCACTTTACATTTCAAATATATCTTAATTCTCCCTACTTACCATATGAAATTATAGATTCAAAACATAAATTAAAGGTGTTCACATTGCCATCCCCTATGAAACTATGTTTGGGGCCTTTAGAATAGTTGTACTTGTAGTGGGCTGCAAGAAAATTGTTTTTCAATGCTCTGTTGTGTGGAGCTTGACTTAGAAGTGGCAATAATTATCATTAGTTACTCACTAGATGAAGTTCAGGCAGAATTGTCAGTGTTATTTTCAAATTGTTCTAGAATAATTATTTTCATTGTAATTATGTTAACATTGACATACTATGTAGCTGGTGTCTTGATAGTTTATTTGTGAAAGATTCAGGTCATCTCTTTTTTTTGTGTGTGTGAATGTAATTTCAGTCTTTCTCTGCTTCCAGATTTTCTTCTAATCATTAGTGTATGTGCAGTAATGGCCAAGTTGATGAGCTCTCATTTTAACTTTTTATGCTTCAGCTAGTACTTTGTCACAGGAAGGAGGGAACTAGACATGGTTTATGAAAGCTTAAATCATGGATTCAAGTAACGGTGCTGCAAGAGTCACACTGGGGTAGCGGTAGATGTGTAGAACAACGTTTTGCCCCACATGCTGGTGACAACAACTGTAGTGTGTTGAAACTACACATCATTACTGTCAGCCAACATTTTCCTATCCGCTTCACAAGGACTCTTAGAAGAGGAGAAATCAAGGGAATCTTTTACATGAGATTGTCTGCTTTCCACCTAAGTCAGCTGCAGAAACACAACCACAAGCTGATTTTAAATCTTACACTTTATATATAGGGTACGCAGCAAACAGAGATGGAGAAGAACTGTTCCAAAACACTTCAGTAATTTGGCTGGGTAAGACTTAAGGATTTGCCAAGTGTGCAAAAACTACTAGTGAAGAAACCTGGATTGTAGCAGAGATTTTCCTCATCAATATTATTTTCGTAAGTTGCCTACAGTAAGTGCAAACAACATGATACACACTGTATAATTTGTTCATACAAACAGAAAATTGTCCATCCCGCCAAAGATTCATAACATGAATCTTTTGGTTACTCTTGCCAGTTTCTTATATTGACTTTCACTGAATATTCTGAGTTGGAAGGATTCATTGAGTCCAGCTCTTAAGTGAATGGCCCATATGGGGATCAAACCCACAACGTTGGTGTTATTAGCACCATGCTCTAACCAACTGAGCTATTCTCATGGTCATTTTAGTAAGGCATTAATCAATTTGCATGTATATTTCATTTGGATTTTAAAAAGATGGACTAAATTTGTATTGTATTTTATTTTAAAATATATGGGTATATTCATTTCCAGGCTGGATTTGCAACAAATATCTAAAGGTACACAAACCAGAAACAACTGCTGAAAACTAAGTTTTCTGTAGTTATGGCTAGATACAGCTATGTGTGAGTAAGCAGTTATCACATCTTTAGCTATATTGTCTTATATATATCCTCCTTAAGATAAAAAAACAGGCAGAGCAGCATTTTCACATCATTATCAAAGCTATGTTACAGTAAAAGCATTCAGTAATTACAGTGCACACTGAGATACTACTGTAAAAAGACTGGAGAGAAATTACAGGTTATTTTGCTAGTATGACACAACCAGAAACAAAGATTTGTTATAGCCATTTTCCATTGAACTGATATTTTAATTTTAAAAAAATGCATTTCCTTATAGAGTCATGTGCAAGTCACCTGCAAAGCAGACAGTAAACTCAGTCTTAATGTGAGGTAATATACATGGAGGGGGAAAAATGAGAAGCAAGAAGCACACAAACATAATTATATGTATCCTGGGCTTGATTTACTGCAGTAACATTCCAGTGAAGTAATTCAAGAGAAATTAAGCCAGCACTACATTGGAAGAGATGCACAATGGTAAATCAGGATTTCTTTTGGCATGCTCATCTGCAAAAGGGAAATTTTCTCGTTGAATTCTCCCCTCACTTTCACAGCATAAATCAGTAGTAATTCCACTGAAGTCAATGGAGTTAAGCCAGGTTAGAATTAAGGGGAGATGAGAATCAAATTCACAAAGCACAGTTTGCTGTGATTTAGCACACAAACAAGTGCCTTATAATCTGTTTACTAACAATGGATGAAATATGCAAATTGTCTTTTTGGAAAGCAACCGTGAAAACTAAGCTTCACAAAAGAAAAATGAGGGGTGTGAATGTTCTTAGTTAGAGACATTCTCATCCATAGTCAGGGGTTTGATACACAGTCACTGTCAGTGAGAAGAAGACTGCCAAGTCTTCGCAAGGCATGCAGGAGTAAGATAGATTATAACAAGATGTCAGACCATGATGTGGAATGGCAAACATCCCTCACAGGTGCCGGAATAATCCAGCAATCAGGTCCCAAACAATGTCCCTTTAAACAAACCCAGGTAGGCCAACCAGGCCATTTCACAGCACAGGCTGCACCCTAAGTCTACTACAGAGCCATGCAACTCTGACTGCGTCCAGGTGGACCCAGTGCCTGGGGGTCTCAATCAGTGAATGTTCACAAAAAAAACCCACCTTGATGTTTACAAAACCAGTGAGGATTTTGAAATGGTTGCAACTGAGAATCAGATTGTGCCAAGTGACTGAATAGAAGATCCCAAAACAGCTAGGCAGTGAAATGCTTTCATGTTCACTCTACCCATGGAAGAGACAGAAAGAGTTAACTTTTATTGGCTCTGAGCAAATGTTCATTCTGGGTTTCAGGATGCAGAATGAGCCTGCTGAAACTGCACATCATAATTAGAGAGATTATTTCCTTATGCTAAGTCTTTAAGTTGAGATTTCCTTCTTTGGATTTTCTTTTTTCCTCTGATCTTTTTATTCTGAGCCAGGCTTAACACAGATATTTATGTTACCTGTGAGAAGACATTGTATTATGACATTCAAGACTGGGCAGGACATGGAGAGACTGGGATTTGTGTTAACGATATCCTAAAGCATTTCCTGAGGAGCACTCCAAGGTCCACAGAAGCTCACAGTGCAGGAGGGCAGAGCTTATCTTTTCCCAGCAAGATGATGACCTCACACCCCTAATTCCTGACTTCTGTGAATTTTTAATAGATTTCAGGAAGGACAGTCTCACAGTTTGAGATAACAGGGAGGACAGACAGGAGGAGCTGTCTCAGCTTACAGGACTACAAATCTTACACAGCTGGCTGGAAAAGAGTATGAGGGAAACCAAAAACCTTCTGTCACAGCAGGCTCTGGAACCCTATTGCCCAGAAGAGGGCAGACCTACAGTATTTTTTATTAGATGGTGGTATTTTTTATTAGATGGTGGTATTCTTGCAGACCTACTTCTCCTTTTGTTTGTCTAATGTGCTGTGTGGGCTGCAGAAATTAAATACAATGCAAACATGCAAATAACCACAACTTCGGGGGGGAAGAAAAACAGCTTAGGCAACAGTCTCAGTCCGTGGGCTCAATCTTTTACCATTCTAGCCAGCCAGAGTTCTTAGTGCTGTCTGCCTAATGACGATTATAGTCAATAAGGAGATGTGAACTAGACCCATTGCACTGCTGTAGATCTAGAAAAAAGATCTGTCCCGAATAAAAAATAAACCTTAGGACAGAAAATGCTAATTTTAATGAAGTTCTTCATTTCCACCCCACCCCTAAGAAAAATCAAAATGATCATCCGACTTTCACCTTATTAGTTTTCTCCTACTTTTCTTCCTTCTTTTCCTTCTCCTCCCCCCAAAATGACTGAAAAAAGACCTGAATACATGATGATTTATGTATTATTTATTAAAGAATATCTAACTTTCCAAAGGAAATATTTGAACTGGTATTTCTATTTCGCTGAAAACGCATAGCAAAAAATACAGTGAATTCTTGCCCAGCTGAACCTATGAACCTATGCATATCAATGTCAGCTATGATGATACCGAATAACATACACCTGGAGAATAACATCTCTATGGATACAGTTCTTAAAAAACAACTACTAAGACCAAGCAACTCTCCAGCTTTCTTAACTTCCAAGCATTTTCACCACAGACTTACAACTGTGATAAAAAGGCATAATTTTCTGCTTTAAAACCAGCAGAAATTCTGCTCTGGAGAAGGCTGTGCTGGTAGTGAAATCTGTGTTTGCCAGGTCTCAGCTCTGTCCTTTCTTGCATCTGTTTTTTGCTGTAGAAGCCCACTGCTCATCAGCCAGCTCTTATCAGCTCTTGCAGTCTGCTTTAATGCCAAGAGTTACGGGGAGCAGCACAGCAGAGGGATGTGACTGCAGGGCAGGTACTCCAGCAGGAATCCTGACCCAGACCTCTAGCCAAGACATTGCAGTGAAACATGGCACTGGGAGAACTCCTCAAGGTTCTCACTGTTCTGTGATACTGATCTCCCCCTCCTTTCACACACCTTTACTCAAACATCATCCTAAAACTAAGCAGAATCCATCATAAAATATCTGATAGAAACCTACACTTGCTTATGTACACTCACCACAGACTAGATTATTGCAATTTGGTCGTCCTCAGGATTCCCTTGAAGCTGAGTGGAAAACTGCTGTGACTGCAGAAGATGACTGCTCCCTCATTGTTCAGACAGGTGTGTATGAATCAGACCTTCACTCTGCTTGGACAACCACAAATATCCCACTCCTCTAATGCATCAAAACTTAAAAGGTAAGAGTAAAGTACACACAGAACTATCCTTGCTCTTAGGTGACATTGAAGCACTTGAAATCAGATGAGTTGTTTGTAATCCCAGCTCCAAGTTTAGCACAGACAAGGACAAAGCAAGGGTCTTGTTAATAAACTTCCCCACAGCGTTCTCTCTTCAAGAAAAAGAGGAACAATGTCACTGACCAGCAGTGTAATGGACTTACTACTGAGTAGGACTCTACCGATTCAGAAAGAAATAAATTAGGATATTAGAAAAGTAAAGCATACCACAAATGACATTGAGAGAATGAATAGCTAACAATTATAACTGTTTCTGTTTCTGAAGAACATGAAATTATTGCAGCCTGTTTAAAGTTAATAGAAGGAAATAGTTTCTCATTTAACATGTTATTAAAATATGGAGCTTATTGCTACAGGAAATTCTGGAACCAGAAATAATGAAAGGGATAAAAGAACAACTAGAAGTGTACCTAGGAGTAAGGTCTGCCAAGACTATAAAACACAGAGATGTGCTGTCTTCTCTGATTCTGGAAGGCTTCTAGGTGTTCAAGGATCTTTGGATGACAAGTTCCAATACAGATATTCAAATAATAATTTAGAATAAAATCTCACAAAAAGGAAACAATATTTTCCAGCAAAACCAGCCCAGCCACTGCGTCCCAAAATGTGTTTATGAAAACTGTCTGAGGTAATGCTCAAAACTGAACCTAGTCCCTTCAGAGTGCAGTTTAAGAAAAGAAAATATTTATCAAATAGCATTGTTTTCTGGCCTAGAAAAATTTTCCAGAAAAATAAAAAAAGCATAAAAGTCTCCCATCTACTTAATTCAAATAGCCACTGGGGCTCCAATTTTGGTTTTTTTGTTTGGTTGGTTTTTTTGACAGAAACTCTTAAATAATTTTACTCACAGTGCAGTTTTTCTCCAAAGAAACAGACAGTGTTAGAAGATTAAAACTTTAGGAATATCATTGTTAAAACTCAAAATAAGCATAGGTTACAACCCCAGGTATAGTGGCTGTTGCTTCAGAGGCAAAACTAGGCATTGATAGCTACAGCACCATGTATGCCAGGCTCCACAGTCTAAACTTTCCCACAGTTTAAATATCTGGACCTGCCAACATTTCCACAACAAAGAAATCCTCCCTCCTGATGTGAGGGGAAGACCCTTCCCTGTCCCTCAGATGGCTGAACAGGTAAGAAAAACTAGGCAGCATTTTCAGAAACAATAGTTTAGCATCCATGAAATTCAGGAGGGGCAAATGTGAGCATCAGTGGGATACTTGTTTAAAATGAGCATCTTCTATTCTTGGCTCCATTATAAAGGCAGAGCTTTCAGAATGACTTGTTCATTATTGAGAGACAGACTAGACTGAACAATGGGCACAGCTGACCTCAGACCACACACATACTCCCTTCACTTGGTTCCTGGGTGATCTCTGGATACCGAGTAATCACTTTTCCTGAAACACCAGTCTCTTCCCTCACCCCCATTATCCCATCTCTTCCCAAGGCATTGCCTTCAGTGAGTGAATCAGAAAACACATCACACATTTTGAAAAAGTGAATCCAGCAGAAATGGGACACCTTTTTATCTGTATGCCGGGAACCTGATTTTGTCAATTATACGCTGTATATAAAAAGCCTCTGCTATCTGCTTTCCCAGCACTCTGGGGAATGCATATGAATAATTTTAAATGAGGAAAATGCTGTTGGGAATATTGTTTTATTTGGGGATTCTAAACTTTGAAGCATATCTACAAAGAGTATTTTATAATTAATAATATTTATTTTTATATACACACATATGCATTTATTTTTGATTAAAATAAATAAAGGAGGGAGACTATGTCTTGTAATCGCACAAGAGCTAACACAGACCTTGAAAGACAAGCCAAAGTGCTTTAAAAAGATGTATCTATGGACAAAGGTGGTAAGTATGGGAAATCCTCTGATTACATTGGTGCAGGCCCACAGGACAAGTGAGTGATGGATGGCACAGAAATTATTCCATTTATCAACTACATACTTTCTTTGCCATGTGATACTTATGTAACAGAAATATTTTTGGAAAACTCTAATACATGGCAAAGTTTACAAAATTTCCAGCTAGCCTTTTAGAAGAATGAAATGGTAACAAGCTGCAAAGAAAAAAAAAAAAAAAAAAGATGCTCATTGTAATGAGAGTTATATTAGGATGATTTGACCTGTGATTTTACAGCAGAGAATTTACACCTTTACAGTCTTCTGGGCCTGTTTGATAACATTACACCAATTCACTGACATAGTTCATTCTCTTTTGAACTGTGTCGTTTAGAAACATCCATCTCAGAAACTTTGCAGTGACTTCTTAGAGAATGCTGATACAGCACTGCTATTCTTAAAGGAACAATTTTCAGAGCAACACACAGGGTAATGACACTGTTTCCAAATAGCAATTGTTGGCTAGTTCTTTTGTCTTTCATGCTATTCTTTTTGGTGATTTTTTGATGTATCAAACAAATTGAATTCATCTTGAAAAATAAATTACAAACTGGGAGTTTTCTGAGCTGTCAGCACAGTATTTTTTTCATCTTCCAGCATAATTTCAAAGAGTATCACTGGGACTGACACTAAGAAAGAAGGTGTTTGCCAGTTGTCACCACAAAGTGTTTTCTAAACTGCAGTGCTATTGCCAGATCCCAAGTGCTCTTGCATAAAAAAATATTAACAACAGCTGATCTTTTACTATGACCAGTGCTTACTAATGATCAGACAGAAGTCTCTGAGACTTTTTAAATGGTGGCTTTTCTTTTAAACACGTGATTTTATACTAAGAACTAAGACGACACTTTTATTTCATGAATCTCAGCAAACTCTTCTGCTATTTGTTTTTGAATCAGTGGAAACAAAATACTTTTTAACTGGACTTTTTAACATTTTCATGTATTAATTGGCTTTCTTACACTGCTGTACCACAAGATGTTTTCTGTCTTCCCTAAACCCTTGATTATTCCTGTCTCAGCTACAAAACTATGCAAAATATTTCAAAACAATGTTACAATAGTTATTATATTAAAAGAACTTAGAGTACTGCCACCTGAATCTACCAAAGGCCCCCTACATATTGCATTATATTTCTCTATTCATCAACATTTACAAAATGGATTTAACTTGCTAGAAAACACAAGATTTTCCTTGAAAAGTAGCACAGTTTTTCATGTATTTTTCCAGTTAAACTGAATCATGTCTATCATTTAACTTACAATATTTACCAAAAAACTCCACATCCCTTCAAAAGAGCTCAGAATCAAAATGTTAAAAACAAAACCAAAAAATCCACAGCTTTTGATGGGGAGAGATAGATGACAGATTAGGCAAACATGAATTTGCATCTGGTCTCTAAATCTGGGTATGAACCTGAGCATTTGTCTTTTATAGTCTTGTAAATATTATTATATTTATGTTAGATGTAACTTATACTATATCTTCCTGACTCACCATCAGCAGAATTCAAGGAACTTCCCCTCTATGTGTCCTTAATGACAGTGCTTAATAATACTAACTCATGAAACAAACAAACAAACAAACAAACAGCTATGTATGTAGCCTCACATTTTTCAACAGAGATCAATAGTACAATAGTGTGTATTCACACACAAAGAAACAAATGTAGTTAAAGTAACTTGCATTAACACCCAGGACATCTGGGTATTTAGGATGGTAAGATACTGCAATGCAAAATATACTTTAACTAAAAAAAAAAAAAAAAAAAAAAAGTAATTGACAGAAAGTAGTTTTAAACATAATTCTTAACATGAAACTTTCTTAACATGGTGTTTGCTGTTAAATATGTCCTCCTTCAAGACATGATGTACCTCTGCATGAAAACAAGGTTGTTCCACAAGGATATTTATATAATGGATTAGAAAACCAGACTAGATTATTATTTTTACCCTTTTGAACATGAGTAGAAACTCTGAGTACTTTCCCAGCTCCAAGTTTCTTGTCCGTCTTGGGATGACTGAAGCTAAAGAAATGAAAGACTCAGGGTCTTTGTTAATCTGGCATCTTTCAGGTGTCCCATGCTGCCCACATGTAACTGTGACTCATTTTTTAAAATTACACTGGGATGGGAAGCACTTTCAAACCTCAGCCTGTACTCTGGAATGCTGGCAGGGAACCCTGCCTTGTCTTCCTCTTCACTCTCGAGAAAGCAGTCACATATTTTCTTTCTGACCTTGATGATACTGGATTGCTTGAGCTTGAAAAATCCCCTCTCTGCCCTATCTTGTCTCATCTGTGTAAGCCTCACCAGGCTGCCACAGAATGGTCTGGTTTGTTGGCTTCCCTACTGCTGGTGGGACAGGCTTGAGGACCTGGTTTCTCTCCCCAGCCTCTGCAGTCATGTTTCCACAGGGAAATTTTATCCAAGGAAACTCACTAGAGCTGGAATCCAGTATTACCCCAAATCTTTTTACATTGCATTACAGAGTTAGGATGGATAAAAATCTTCCCTTAGAAGCAGAAATCCAGGTACATTTTTATGCAAATATCTGGCCAAATAAAGAAATTCCCATTACCTTAAGAGGTACCAAAATATAAATGTATTTTATCTTAGTATTTCAACACTGAACTCTGATAAACCTTGCTTAGCTCTTACAGAACCCCTCCATACCTCCAACTTTGTCACCAGGTACAATTTTGAAGGTCTTCCAATATCTCAACCAGTCAAATACATGGAAACAGCTACCATGTTAGCACATATGACCCACAGCATCCATGTTTGCAAATAACATATGTGCTGATATAACTATTTATTCCATAAGAGATTTAAGATTCAAAACTACCTACACATTTGAAAAGGATAAAAATTAACAATAGAGAAAACACATGTTTAGTCATTTCAGTTTGCGTAATGATTTACCCATAAAAAAGGAAAATGATAACCAAATTGAGTCAGCAGTTCTGTACAAAACATTATTTTGTCCCAATAAACCCCTTGAGACAACAATGTAAATATTCAGGTATTGGGAGATATAACTGCATTGTAGAAGACAAATAACCCTGCTGTTAACATTTAAAATTACTGTAATTTCAGGTAAAATGTGTGCTAATACAGACACAATAGGCTATACCTTTAGCTGGTGTGAATCAGTGCAGTCCCATGGAAGTATGTAGTTCTATGACAGCCAAACATTTGCCTCAGAAAATTCGTATTGGTGTAAACAATCTCACATTGAGAAGTCCAAGTAAAAATTAAGAACAGCTACTTTTTTAAAGCCCAGAATTTCTCATAACTTAACTTTGCACAGGTATGTATTAGAGATAGTACAGAAATTGTTGGTAGAGTGACACTATTAACAACTTTTGTGTCATAGAAAATAAAAGAGCCAGTAAAGACGTATTTGAACAGACCTTACAATCAGGGTTTATAATCTTTTGCAAATAGACTCTTCATCCCCAGAAGTTCAATGGGATTGATCACAGTAGTGCAGAAGTGCCTTCCAAATACACCCTTACAAAACATCTCCAAGGGGAGGGGAAATTATCTTCTTTTTATGGAAAACAAAACAGATGCAGAGAGACAGAAACTTGTACAAGGTGACACCAAAACATGACATAAACAAGAAATGAACTAGAATTAGTTGGGTTCCCACCCTGCATCTGAAACAGGAGCACAAAACTCTGTCTCCAGTGAAAGTTCCCATTTCTTTATACTTTCCAGTGAACCCATCATATTAATTAAGATAATTAATTGTGCTAACAGAAGAAAAGCTGCTTATCTCATGCAGTCTTACCCCAGTGGGAAGTGACTTACAGAACTGGCTTCCCATTCCCTCCCTTTTTGGAAAGGATTTGCACAAGTACTAAATTTCTCCCATTTATAATCTTAATAAGGTAAAATATGACAAGGCTTAATACCTGTTTCAACAAACGCTGATCTGTTTCCTATGCCCAAGATGTTCACAAACAGTAGGAGGAGCAAGTCAGTCTGTGTTACGAAGTCATTCACTTGCATGGACTTTCCAAAGGGTCTGAGCTGCTACTACAGAATGTTAGCTGTCCATGAAGAAAAACCAAAGCATTCCTGAACAAAGATTCATGGGGGTCTTTTTGCTACCTGAGAACGTTCTGAGGAGTCTCCTTGGTCAGGGTTTTAGCAAGATCAGTGAGGGTGAGCCCCTCAGCTGACCCTGAGAACATGTGGGAAACCCCAGAGCCGTCATCATTCTGTAAACATCTAAGCTCTCAGAAAGAGCTTAGAAAGAGTTGACATTTTAAACTCGGGGGTTTAACAGCTGATTTTTAAAACCTCGTATCAACAATCTAACTGCAAAATGGAGAGGAAACTCAAAACAAACTCTTTTCTAAACATGGTGCCAGCTAAAAAGAAAAGTGATTACTTTCCTTTCCAATTCTTCACTGGTAGTAGTCTGTGTCTTCCTTATCATCCAGATGAATGGAACAAACCAGTACATTTTATTTTAGGAATAAAATTATTATGAAATGCACAGGTTTAAAAAAAAAAAACACAAAATTCCTTCTCTGACAGTGACAGTATTTTTAGTCTTGACTGCTTCATCAGGAATTTTCAGCAGTAAGAATTCATATTTCTTCTCATTCTGTGCAATAAAAAGGGTTTACAATTCTCTGAAATGTAATGTACAGGTTTAATAGGATTGTACTCTTGCCTAATGTCACAGTAACAAATAAATGCAATAGAGAATTGCTGACACAATAGAAAACTGCTAGTTCAACACAAATGAGTCTCTGTAAATAAATCTGAAATAATTTCTCTATACATCTTGGCTACTGCTTTAAGCTCTGCTTACAGCCAGGAGGTGGCATGGCATTTACAGGGGGAGGGCAGCTGGTGACCCTCCTCAGTGTGTTATAGTATATTGCAACTAAGGAAAGAGTGACCTAATGGTTTGATGCCAAAACAACTTGTTTAGGCACAAATGCCCGTTGTAGTCCACATGTTAAAAAGCCCAGAATGGAACATCCTGATCTGATGGAGAAGGGATTGTGAAGGGACAGTGGCATTCCCACGCACCAGGCAGTGGTCATATACTGAGTCAGGGCTGATGCCATAGGGTTGGCACAGCATATCCTGGGCACAAGACATGAAAGCAACACCTCACCTCCCCAGTCAGCAGTTCTTGGCTCTTTCTGCCACCTTTTCCCTGTTGGTCCAGGTCTTCTTCTGACTAGTAGATCCTGAAACAATTACATTGGGAAAATACACTTACCTCTACCCCAACAGTTTTCCATCCTGCTTATGCTGAGATCTTTCCAGTGCTACCGGTTTTAACATGACATCTGCCACATGTTGACCACTCAAGAGGACAGCAGAATTTACAGCTGACAGACTCATTGTATAAGAGATATATGCTCATTTTATTAGAGAACCCATGAGTGAAAATAAGGGACAAACCACAGAAAAAAACCAACAGTGACTGTTGTTTGTATGAAATTGTAATGGATAAAACAGCTATCACCCTTTTTCCTCACTTTTCCCTCTACTGGCATATTTCTTAATCTCATTTTCTCATTAGTCCCATATTGGATACAGTTCTAAGTAGCGTGTAACATTAAGCAAATAGTATACTATAATATTTTTCATTTCAAGGTATCAGCACTCTATCCATAGAATTTACTCAAAATGTCACACTAACAGCACAAGGAATCTTTTGCAACATGCACAGGCACTCGTTAAATAAGATCACAAGTAACTCTTCTTGAGGGGTACATAGGCATGCCAGAAAGAGCTGGCATTTTCTTCAGCACAAGGTAATAACTTATATACACACTGGATGGTTTATTCCAGTTATTTACTATAAACTATATCATTAGCCATAGATTGCCTCCTGATATATTCAGAAGTGTTATAATTATTTTTGTCAAGGGAATGTTTTTATTTACTGTTATCATGACTTTCCTTCTGTGGAGGGTTGGTCTTGGCTAGGCACTCACCCAGCTCCTCTCTCCCTTCCTCTCCTCAACAGGACAGAGGGGAGAAAAGATGGAAACGCTCATGGGTCAGGGTAAAGATGAGGATGCCACTCACAGGTTACCGAAAGTTCTCAATAAAATTATCAATATTCATGGGCAAAACAGACTTGACTTGGTGAAAATTAATTTTATTTATTGCCAACTAAAATAGCATTGGATGGTGAGAAACAAAGGCAATAAAAGTAAAATAACCTCACCCTCTGATCCCCCTTCTAAACTTCCTTCCTTCATTTCCAGCTCCACTAGCTCTACCAGACTCTCTCCAGGGACTGCAGGGGACTCTGCTCTCAGACCTGGAGCAACTCTTCACCTTCCTCTCACTTTGATGCTCAGAAAACTGCTTTTCACGCTTTTTTCCCTCATGCCAGTGTTTTGCCAGTGTTTCCCACTCATACATGTTTTGCCCTTTCTTAAAAAAATAAAGAAAAAAACCCAACCAAAAAAACAACAAACACTTCTCAGCAATCTTCAATGATCTGCTTTCAGTTAACAGACATGTAAGAAACAAGGAGTGACATGAGGACCTGGTCGTCACATTGTTTATCGACAATCTCCCTGGGCGGTTTGATTAGCTGAGGAGGAGATGCTGTTTCCCCCCTTTTCTTGATCTATTTTTGTTAGGAAAATTTGAAGCTGATTGCACATATGCTTGAAGTTTAGGTATGCAGATTTGGAAAAATCTAAACAAGTAAATGCATTTCATGAATATTACCAAGTAGGCACCAAATATTTACTCTAACCATGGGATTTCCATGCACAAATGTTTAGCTGATACAAACAAAGGGACTCAATTGGTCAAATTTTCTTTAGGTTATGGAAGGAGTTTGTCTTTGTTTCTGTCCTGGTTTAATTATCTTAGTCCAGATGCCTTTATTGAGCTGCATCTGCAAAATATTTCTCAACTGAGGTATGACTAAATCCTTCCTGTGATATGCCCCCATGGCCAAGATCCAGGCAAGTTAAACACCCTCATTTCTCTTCCTGACATATGAGTTGCAAGTGCTCAGCACCCTAAACTGGTTTATAGGCTGTTTTTTCATATCTCCGGGCTGAAAAAATTCACAACAGAAGAAATTGCTTATGGGCCACTCCTCAGAACACATATATAGCTACATTTACCCTCAATATTTCATGGGGTGAGACCAGAAAAGACTTGGTGTTGATGCTTCTTCCAGCAGTGGATGAGCAGGAGAAAGTGAATGCTGACTAAAGCATCTGAGAGACCTTTGGAGGGCTGAGCTGGAGGGATCATGATAGTAGGGTGGACAAGGACCTTCTTCTCTCCACAGAGGGCAGCAACCAGAAGGAGGGACCCCTTTACTAAGCAGAATCAAAGGGCTCCCCTGCAGCATGTTACCTCCTAGAAAGCAGTATTCCTCCTGCAACTCCATTTGCCAGAGGATAAAGATTAGGCCCTTCAAAAGGCAAGATAAAGTATCATCAAAGATCACAAACCACAACAAAAGCGTCAGAACTGGCTTGACAGAGTCTCAAGGTCATCTCACTCGGATTCTGAGTCACCACTTCTTGTGACTCAAAGGTCTATGATTTCCATTGAACAGATGGATGCACACAGCCCATGTTTTAATGCCAGAAGGAAACTACTCTTCCCCCATAACAGTCTTTTTATTCTGGAGGGAATGGGGGGTTGGGGGGACAGGGTAGGAGTATTTTAATTGGTATTTTTAATAAAATGAATCATTCCGATACGAAATATTAAGAATGCACTTTGGTACATTTTTCACATTGCATCAGGAAATAGAAAGATACGTGATCTGTTTCTGTATAAGATTTTATTTTGGTATATCCTGATTACCAAGTAGAAGCATCTACATTTTCTTTCTTCCTGTGCTGAGTACACTAACCTAAGTGTGCAGGTCTTTCCAGGTCTATCCGCATTGGAAGAATTGGTGTTAGAAGTGTTGGCAACAGTGATTTTTAAGGCTGTAACAAGTGATCTATCTACAAAAATGTCACAATTCAACTGAAGAATTACTAAACAAGAATGTTCATTAGTAAGAGTATATCAGCATATATAGAAGAGTATATCAGCAATTAGGATAGTAGAACTTTGAGTCAAACAAACAGAAATTGATCAGAATTGAAAATTTCCTCAAAAAATTATCAATAGCCGTGTCACTTTCTCTCAGAAAAGTCTAAATAAAAGGTGGCCTTGTGGCCAGGAACAGTTCTTTCTTTCAGAATAATGTCTTTACCTGATGAGCACTGAAAACGGCTGGTCAACCTCAGGCTTTCATGCTTGCCTGATGACTGTGCTCCACAGCCAGAGTGTGCACTGTAACATATCTCGTCCCTCCATGGTGAGTTCACCAATAGTGCATTTGATCTTTGTCACACTGGTGTATTGGTCTTAGAGTACTTTTTCCTTCTGGTGTGTCACACTTTTGTTTCCAGTGCTTAGTTCTTTTTTTTCTCTTAAATTTCAGGGGGAAAATTCCAAAGCAGTAATTGGGAATTCTGCAATCTAATCTGTTTTTGTAACACTGAACTAAAAAGCAGGAAGAAACTCTTAGGACATAGAGAAATAATTAGACGGACTTTGGCTGTTACTAATGGCGGCTCATTTAATGTAGATTTTAATATAATAAGTATAATCATGACATCTACTGTACTTTTCATAGTCATGTTATAAGTAATATAGACATTATTTCGAGACTTCAGAACTCCGAAGGAACGTTTGTGTCCAGGGTCTTCAGCTACCTGTGTGGCTGAGAACTGTCTGGATTATACACAGTGAACTTGAAATGAGAAGGTAATCCCTCACAAATTCAGTGAGTCAGACAAGCATTATGATTTGAGCTTTTTTTCATTATCTTACACAGAAGCAGTCATTTTCTGATTATCTGCTGGTGGATATTTTTGCCTTGGTGTCCACAACTTTCTTTTCCTTTTCCAAAATACATCCTTACAGAACAATCTGATCTTTTGAATGCAGTTTGCCATAGCCAGGATGGCATTATATAGTTTACCCAGATGGTCTGAGTAATACTGAATGATTCAAGCCACTCTAATTGCATAGAGTTTTGTTGTAGAAATATTTGTTAGGAAAAAATAAAAGTAACTCTACCACTATTTTTTTTTCCTTTCAGAAATAGCCTTACTAAAAAATTGGGACAAGAATTTAAAAGGAGCCAGTAAATGTAGCTGCAGAGCAATACCTCAAACAAAGCAGTGATGTTCAGCATCCTCAGAAAATTTGCTCTCCTGGATGCATCCTGACGGGGCAGAATTTTGAAATCTTGGGTTAACATGATCAGAAAATGGATTTAAATTGTGTTTTATGTGCAACAACAGACTAAACAGCTATTTGGTGTGTTGACCCTGTTCTACGTTACACATATTTAAGGCTAAAAATTACTCCATTGAAAAAATAAAATCTGCTAGTTCTTGCAAAAGGTTCCTTTCTTACTTTTTTTTATTTTACAGTAAAGATTTCAATTTTGAAATATCTTGGGTACTGCTGTTTCAGACTTCATTTCTCATGGGAAACCAATGGATTCCATAATTCATTGCAGCAGCTCAGCAAGAGGTGAAAACTATATGCAATGTAATCTGTTTAGGGAGAATCACACAGCAAGAACAATGGTGGGATAAAAATTCAAAATATAACTCTCATGAGCACTGTGGAAACATTTTTCAAATAAAAGTGTACAGTTTTCAATTTTTGGTGAAAAGGCAACATATTCTAAAGAACGGCTTCCTACTTCAATCCAGTCTGGTTAACTCTTCTGTGACTGTGACAGCAGATACAGACACTGATTCATTTATCTGTGTAACATCTACAAGTACTAACATGACTTTTTGTTTCTGCAGTGCTGTGGCAGATTATGGCACTAACAAAACATGTATCTCATTAGCCAATATGAAAGGCAGTAGAAAAGGCAAAAACCCACTAAATTCTCCAACCTACTGTTGTACTGTTGGTAGCTTAATAACAGTAAATGAAGGTCTGCATTAAAGTCTATCTGATTTCATTTTTCACTTACAACATATTCTGTAGATCAATCATGAACTGTGAGACTCCATGGCCTCTTCCACAGCAGGAAGGATGACTCTGTAGTTAGGACATTAGATTTGAATTTAAGAGATTTGGGTTAAGTTATACTGTGGAATTTTGGGCAAATTATTTAATCTCTCAGTTCCTCCCCCCCGCCACCCTCCCAGCTGGGAACATGATAATACTTCTTTCATCACTCTTGTGGTTTATTCACTTTAAGAGCACTTAAGGGCCTGGAACTGCCCTACAGTGGATGCCTGCGTGCTTGAGGAGCCACTGTGAGACCACAATAGTAGCAACAATAACCTGTTCACAGCAATATAAATACACAGGCAGGTCAGCTGGAGCATGTGCCATGGTGGAAGGCAGCCCCAACAGCTGAAGAGGCGTATGCAGTGCCTTTGAGGAAATCACAGGTTGGCTGTAGCTGTGAGATGAGTCATGCTCCGTTTTAGCCTTTTACAGCATTGTAGGAGCAGCAGCAGGGTGATGCTACCTGTCACCTGCAGGCTTTGAAGCTCGCTGCCTAGTATCTTCACCCAGTATTCAGAGAGCACTTGACTGACAGGAGCTGAGCAGTGTTTTACCCTGTGGGGTTCATGACAGCCGCAGTGTCTGTCAACACATTCTATCACTCTCTGCTTATGCAGACAATTTTTTTTTCCTTTTTCCTTTCTCTCTCTCTCCTTTTTTTTTTTCCTGATGTATTCATCACTAGGCTGCAGACACCTAGTTAATCCATTTAGAACCTATCAGCTCTGTTCATCGGCTCATAAACCCATTACCTCGGAGGCGCTGTGCTCAGGGACACAGGTGCCAGACCAGTGCACAAAACCCAATTGAGTTATGTAGCAGGCAGCAAGGCCCTCGGATTCATGGTTCTGCCTGCATGGGGAATTGCACGCGTTATGTGGCAGCAGCCACTTTATTAAATATCGATTTAAATCACAGCCTTTAATCAAATCTGATAGAAGACCTTTCTCACCTCTTGTCTCTCCTCCCCCTCCCCATGTCTTCTTCATGCTCTTCCCTCTCCCCCAGCCCTCCCCAGTCCCCTCCTGTCTCACACGGGTCTGCCTGATGACAGCAAAGCTCAGGAATGAATAGTTTGCAAGTAGTTCAACAGCAAACCCTTATCAACAGTAATGAGGCATTTGCGATAATCGAGTGATGAAATGTAAATGGGCAGTAATGAGCACAATTACATCCACTGGGGAACCATCAAAGCTGCTTCTTTCCTCACAGATAGATGAGCTCTCTCGCTGTCGCTGCCCATTGCTGCCTTCGCTGTGAGCATGGCACAGATGTGGGGACCAGTGGGAAGGGAGGTGGCACTGGGAAGAAGAGGATCTGGCAGTGCTCCACCAGAGGATCCTGCTGACCAGGTAGCAGCCGGGCTCCCTCTGTGCTTATTCCACCTTTGATGGTTAGCCTTCGCCTCCTTCTCCCCCACCCTCCCTCCTCCCTCTCCTCCCTCCCTCCTGGTCCTTAGGGATGATTTGATTTGCTGCAATGTTTGAAAACTGCCTCATTGTGCTAACAAGATTAACTCGAGCCTATGTCTGTTTGATACACTGGAAATGTGCAGGGTGACTCAGACTGGCTTTCAGCTGGAAAGAGCCAAGAAATGGGACCGTTGCCAGGGAACAGGCCCGACGGCGGGTTATGTCATCGTCGCCGGCAAGAGACCAGTGGGGAAGAACACCAACGCGATCAGAAAAGGGGGAAACTCGGCGCTTCCGTAATCCAACCGGGAAACATTAACAGATCCCAGAAATTGCTCACCCAGAAATAAACACATCAAACTGAGTAATCTGGCCCAGATACTCAATTTATCTTGAATAATTTGTGCGACTAAATAGCACTAGAGAAAAGTCGAAGATCCAGAGTTAAAAAGTTGGGTTGCAAAGAAATCCATGTGGAAAACACTCTCATGCCTGCTGTGTGTTCACCAAACTGCTCTTGACTCTTTATTTCCCAGGTCTCAAGGGGTTTAACTGGCATATAACCTAATTGTCAGTGTCCTTATTTCCCTGTTTCTCATGCTATCAATGGTGAATTATAGCAGGATTTTCTTTCAGAAGTGATATGCTAAGAAAAACTTATCAGTTGTGACTTCTTTTTCTTCAAAGTCACAGAAATGCTTCTGCTATGCCTAAACCCTGACATGCTGGCCGAAGTTACTTTTCTGATACTTCCTTGCATTAAAATCCTCTTTAATTATGCATTCATTGTATCCCATGAAGAATTCCTATGCAGATGAATCTCCTCCCTGTGGATCACACACTTGAAATCCAGGCATAGTGCAGATGGTCTATGATGAGCACACTGTAGGACTTTTGACCCTTGGCATGTCTGCAGAGAAGCATAGGTGTCATGTTAGGCATGGCTAAAAAACACGCCAGCCCACTGGGGATGCAGAAAGAGGCCTTTGGCAGAGCTGGAGGCAGGGAAGAGAAGTTCACCAGTAACTGTGACCTGAATTTATACACTGCGAAGGTGTGGGTCTCATTTACAATAATACAGCTTCGTAAACTGACTGGAAAGACAAGTCTCTGTACTTTTTTTTTTTTTAACATTCATATTTTGTACTATTTAAATGGTTTAAAAGTCTCTGGGATGACTAGAATATCATAGTAAAGCAAGCAGTGGAACAAACTAATCGTGGTGGACAGGAAGTAATGGAATAGGAAATAGTGAATCTTTGGTTGATCTCTTCGAAGGACTAGAAGAATTGTAATAAGTGGGATCTGACTGAAAACCAGGTTTTAGAACAGACAATACAAGCCAGAGAGCAACAGGATGAGGTGAGGGGCAGGGAAAAAAACTCAAAGGAGACTTGAAATACCCCCTGTTTTCAAACAAAGTCAGGATAGCAGATGAAGGCTGAGCATACCCAGGCTACCCGAATGAAACAGTTTCCAAATACTACTGAGTTTCTTTCTCAGTTCTACCTTTCCAGCTCTCGGGTCATGTCACCCTGTGGCAACGAATTCCATCAGTTAACTCTTGTGCCATGCAAGATGGCCTCAAATTGGCCAAGTGAAGGTTTAGACTGGCAATTAGGAAAAATTTCTTCAAGGAAACTGTTGTCAAACATTGGGACAGACTGCCCAGGGAAGAGGCTGAGTAACCAGCCCTAGTGATATTTAAGAAAACCTGTAGATGTGAGACTTTGGGACATGGTTTAGTGGTGGACTTGGCAGTTCTGGATAAATGGTTGGATTTAATGCTCTTAGAGGCGTTTTCCAACACAAATGATTCTGTGACTCTAAAAAATACTCCCTCTCATTACATTTTAATCTACTGCATTTTAATTTCAGAGTAAATTCCCCACTGTCTGTGTCAGAAGTGGCTCCAAATGACCGATCACAGTGAAGAAACTGCATAAGCAACCCAAATCCTGATGAATTGCATCAACTCACCTGAGGTCTACTTACAGAGGTGCTGCTGCACCTGAAGATAGATGACCAGTGCATGGGTTTAGGAAAGATCCCACAGAGGATGCAGCCTGCAGATCTCAAGCCAGAAAACAGCTCAACCATGGACAGTCAGAAGGATCTAGATGGTCACCACTGCTGATCTGAAGATCCTCACAATGTCCTAATGGGTTACTTAATATTATAGAGTTCTATCGCCCTCAGTATTTTTAACTGCACTATTTTTGATGTACATTGTGTTTTCTAAAGGATCTTTTCTTGTTAGAGATGCAATAGCTGTTAAATTGTATTAGTTATTGACCTTAGCAGCAATAAACTGCAGCACGAGTAGTCTACAGTAAACACTGCTAAATCATAATCATCTGGCACAACGCTGGTATTTCTGACCATTTGCACTATGCTCTGTAAAATGCTTTTGTTCACAGTATACAAAAGTGTGAGGGTACTGTATACAGTTTTGAAATGGACTGAGTTTAAATGCATATTCAACCAATTTATCATTTAACTTACAGCTTTGCAAAAACTATTAAACAACACTGTGAGCCTGGAGGCCACACATATGCTACAGCCCTGGAAATGTAAAGAAGTTCATTTGAATCCCTTAATAATGACCTTGACCTATCAAACAAGGTGTACTTATTGCCAACAATTCATCTCACTCTTGACCCTGGTAAAATGCCTAACCTTTGAATACTTGTGGTGGGGGAGGAAAGGCTTGGGGTGTTTTTTTCTTTCCCCTGGTGAAATGGGCCAATTTTTTTCCCTGTTTAGCAAAATCTGGAACACAGATCATTAGAATGCTTTTGGCAGCTAATTTGAACATCAGTGACTCAACTTCGAGAAGGAAGCCTTTTTCTGCCCTAAAGAATCTCAGAGAGTTTTCAGACTACAGTAATTGAAAAATCCCTAAACACTCACTCACAGAGGAGATACACATTACTGCAGGAACAGTCTACAAATTGTAAAGTATTCAATTTACATTCTCAGTACCTCAGGGCAGTTGTGAAGAATTTATATCTTCAGAAACCTTTGAACTAACAAAAGATAACATTTCACAGCAAAGTCTACTTGCATAAAAGTTTTTTAACTCCCTTCATTCTTATTCTGAAGGAAGTGTCTTTTGCACTTCTGGAACCAAGGCGCAACACAGGTATCCAAGATGCTAAAAGGAGATGGAAATGGAAATAGAGGTGTTAAAAAAAATTTAATGGACATACTGCATCTCATTTAGAACACGAGTTCATTATTCACCAGTCCACACATGATGTATTCTTGCTCTGAACTTGATGTCCTTTTAAATGATACTTGAGTTTGATCAATGTGCAGAGATTTTTAGTTATATTAAGGACCTTTATGCAAAGGACTTTATAGTGTGTAGGTAATGGGCACAGCTACACCCTGGATGAGGGCAGACTACACCCTCAGTGAGTGCAAGAGAACCATTTTTTGTCACTGTGAGCATCAGCTGGGGCAGAGTGTAGTGCCACATCTAATGCAGTAAACTCCTACGTCACACCATTGTTTACACTAGGTCTTCATCTACTTGGAGACATTACATTTAAAAACAAATTTTGATGAAACATCAATAAAACCAAAAAGAAAGTCCTTCTCTTTAGGAAATTTTTGGCTTTTGGTTGTTGTCTTTTGGGTTTTTTTCAGTAGTCTCTCCACAGATTATATCACTTGGATCTCTACCAGCGACATTTTCAGAGGTTCCATTGTGAACTACACAAAATCTTGTGTATTTATTTAGGACCAAAGTACCTCAAAGGCTTCATGGAATAGTAGGTAACTAACATTGTGCTTACATCACATAGTAGTGAGTGTTAACACATGGCTGACACTTGAGTATACCAAGTAAAAGACAGAGACAGGCAAATCACAAGGGTTCAAGCTCACAGAATCAGGCCCCACTTTCATAAAGAAAATTGGGAATAGAAACAGACATTGCATTTGCTAGCAAGGAAATGATCTTTCTCTTCCCCTGCCCCTTTTCTTGATTAAAGAACACTCAACATAATTACCAATCTAATGACATCCTTTTGCTTGACTTTTTTTTCCTGATTTCTACAGAAAAAAAAGACAGAGGAAGGACACCAAAAAAGTCTGCTTCAAGCCAACCCTAAATCTGTGATTACCATATTCATGTCCAACACTAAGCATTATGTGGAAACATTAATGGAAGTTTTAAAATGCAATCATTGGTTAAAGTTTTTTTCCTCTTCTCTACAAAGAAATTGATAAATGTTTCTATTAACTAATAACCCAGGAATCAACAGTCTTATAAAACTGGTTTATTCAGCCCAGAAAATTAGGCAATCCATCATGACTGATTTGCTCACATTTTCCCCTGCAAATAAGTGAGATGAAAACTTTAAAACCAATAAGATAATGCACTTAACAAATTCAGCTGAGAGAGATGGATAAACTAAGATGCCACTGGCATCAGTTAAGGAAAATCTGTCGTGTTTCCAATTATTTGAGCAGATTTTGTATCCCAATTTGCTGCCAGACTGCCTGCATCCCCCACTCCCCTCTTTCAAACCAAATCATCTGATCTTAAATCAGAACAAGCTCATCATATCACACTATGGAAGGCCAACAGGGGATAAATGACACCAGATGTTATATGAGTTTTCTTTTAGGCTTTCATTTCAGACTTACTGCATTCCCCATGCTGCTTTTTACTTGTCAAAAACTAAAATGTGCTTTGATAGATAACAACCCTATTTTCTTCACTGTCTGAGCTTAGAGAATACCATTAAGTATTGATATTGATGGTGCTTAACTAGGGAATGCAACCTGGGACCACAGAAAGCAGGATCCTGGGATCCTGAGATATCTTTCAGTCCCACAGATACATTTTCTGTGAGTCCCAGGGTTTTCCTGTTGTTGCTGCTGGGGGTGGTGTCGGGATACATGCTGTGTGATTTTACAACACAAAATGTGAGCTTTCAGACAGACAGGAAGAGCAAGGAGGGGCAGGCAGGCTCAGAAACATAACTCTTAGGCCCATCTGCTGCTGCTGTCTGAGCTGCTGAGGGAGTCACTATCATACCGAAAGACGAACAATGAACTTCTGAAACTGAACTGAGGCTCACTGGTGCAAAATCCAAGGCACATAATTTTAATTTGCTTTGCTTATGGTCTTCCGGAGTCATTGTGTACCCAGACCAATCGTGAAAAAGGCTGGGAAATGGCAGAAACAAAGAACGGCACTGGGAAAGCCAGGCACACAGAGGAGATGGCACACATGGCTGCAGGACACATGGTACCCCAGCAGCCTATGTCTGAATGGAGAAGCTGCTCTGTGAGGGAGAAACCTGAGGATTCTACCAAGGTGTGGGCAGCATTTTGAAAGCTACCTTGGCCATGCAATGCACTGCGTTCCCAGAGTTAAAATGGCTGGCTAGTGCTGCAAAGAACCTGATATAAAGAAAATGTGAACCACCTGGGTAAAGGGCACTGACCACAGTGACTGAGGATGTCACATCATAGTGGTGTTCGCATCAAGACAATGCAGACCTCTCCCTGCTGGCCAGGTGTGTGTGTTTGTATGGACGCACTACCACAGCTTCCAGTACTTTAGTCTACTGCCTGGGTGTAGCTTGATTGTCTCCTGGGTGTAGGAGGTGGCAGTTTAACCTCATTGACTTTCCTTCCAACACACTTTGCAGATGCAGTGAGGGAGAATATTCACGCATACTCTGACTGCAGCTGCTGGCAAGCAGCTTGCTCCACAGTGCACTGAAGTCAACAGGTTTAAGCCTCGGGAGCAAAGAGATAAGGGTACAGTCAGTATGAATGCCAGCAGCAGAGGCTCTGCTTTGCAGGTCAGAAATGCTCAATCAGAGGTTCTGAAGCAGAATTCAGCTCCTTTTAAACATCACAACTTTCGCCCCTCACCTTTTTCTGCTGTGTTGATGATCTGCTGCTGCCTATACATTTCTGCCTGCCGTCATTATTCCACTTCCACTGATAGCACCACCTTTGCAACTCATGCAAAATATGCTTGGGTGAACAAAATACACCAATAAGCCAGCAGCTGTCAGAAACCATGACTTATAGCATTAAACAGCATCAGTTTGGTTTGGCTGACACTCTGCAATATCTACGTACCACAGCACTACTTGATACTAAGAATGAGCTGGCCTCAGCTCCCACCCCTGCAAACCTTTACAGGAAAGCAGAAATCGTCACCAATTTCTGCAATGAAGTGATAATGCAGAACACTCAGAGTAGCAGGAGTGGGGCTGGCAGTGGATACATCGTTGTGTTTAAGCTCATCAGTCTAGAGATCAGTGCCCTTTTGAGCCTGCTTTGATTCAAAGACCTAGGCAAAACACAGTGTGAGGAAAGGAGCCAACAGCAACTCTGAAGTCTGTTATGGCAACAAAAGAAACACCACTGAATATCTCACAACAAAGTTGTGCCAGATTTGACTTATGCTAGCCACTTGTACCACTCTAGGACATCTAGTGGTAAGCAGCAGCTCAAGCTGATATATAGTCCCCTCCTATAGATAATAGTTATTATATTATCCTTATAGATAATAGTCCCCTCCTAGCATTTTTCAGTTTGAGAACGAGCACCATAATCACTAGTTTGTCCAGTCTCTTAAGTGTATTCTATGACTTTCACAGAAAACTAGCAGAATAGGGTAGAAGATAACAAGTTGATTATTACACTAAAAGCAATTAACAGTGGAAGTTATTTAGGCAAAGTGATAACAAAACCCATCATCTATTCAAATTATTGCCCCCCGAAAAGGTGGTGGAATAACCTTTTCATCTTTTCTAAATGTCTGATTTTATAAACACAGTCAGATATGCTAAATAGCAGATGAAAGGAAAGATCTCCCATCCTCCCATGCTCTCTCAATGCTAATTAATCCAACTGCTATGCACCTGCTCACATGCTTTGTGGAAGAGGGACAAATTGCTGCTTTTGGATCCATGGGCAATCCTCCAGAATCATCAGGAAAGACCATCCCTATGGTCACCAGAAGTACAAGACCTGTGGCCACCTAGTAGCCAAGCTAAGTGTGGTTCAAAATGGGTTGTGGTGGGGAGAGTCGCAAAGGATGCCACCTTTGCTTCCCCTCCATGTCAGAACAGAACAGAATGGTCTTGGAAATGGATTGCCCTGCACACAGGCTCTTGGTGTTTTCAGTTAGTTTGAGCTGTGTCTCTTGGCACCTCTGGACATCCTGTGTGTGTTAGGGTTTCCTTTGTGTATTAATTTCTCTAGTGGAAACTTTTGCCTCAGATGAAGACTTTAAATGAAATTGGATGAAAATATCTGCAGAAAGTGCTTCTGGAATCTCAGTTGCAGGACAGCCACCATGGAAAGCTCATTCCTCAAACCAGGAAAGGAAAATGGCCCTCATAACAGTGTGAAATAAAAGCAGTTTGAACTGGAGTTGCAGATGCTGACAACAAACTGCTCTCAACCAAACTCCAGGCTGAATAGTACAAGCAGAAATTAGGCAGCTAACACTTTGGCACGACAAATTGATTGACGAAAATCAAAACTCTGCTGACATATAAGTTATGAAACAGGAGCAAAAGTATTCAAATCAATGGTTTCTTACAATCTATGATATTCAGCACAGCTAAATTCCACCCATCACTTGCTTAGGACACCAATACAGCAAAATCACCTTGTTCTGTCACTGACCTTGCCTGCCTGTGGAAGCGACCTCCTAATTTAGTTATTGAATACCCTCTCCTCTTCCTGCAGAGCTATTTCCTTTTACATTTGCTCTAAGACATGCCATTTTCTGCACTGAAGATAAAAGAAACAACATTGGAATACCCCCAGTAGTAACCCTCTTAAAATAAAAGTCTGGGAATTAGCAGCAGCTGCACAGGTATCTTTGGAGATCACAGGAGCCACTCTGAATTTCCCGGCATACAATTGTATGAATATTTGCTTTCTCGTATCTTTCCAGTTGAGAATGAGGCAGCCAAGTAACGGGATTTGAATGCATATTGGCTTGCTGCCTCTGCTGTTTTGATTTGCAGACTGGCCAAGCAGAACGCAATTAGTGGTTATTGACACCTTTACAGGAAGCACTCATAAGGGAAATGGGAAATTGAAAACGTCCTTTAAAAGATGGAAGCAAAATACTGTATCAAAGCTTGCTGGTAAATAAGACGAGCCCAGAAAAGTGCTCAGTCAGAATATTTGTATTTCTGTATCATTTAGGAAAATCCTATTATGGCTTTAGCCACAGAGACATCCCTGGTGTGCAAGATAGAGGCAGTTCATAAAATACATAGCATTTTCAGCTTGAAAATAGGGCAACCTATTGCTTTCTGTAGATGGCTATGTTACACCCCAGTTCCCATCAATAGAACATAATCTCATTGCAGCAGGCAATACTCAATATCAATGAAACACTGGTATTGTAGACATTTGCAGACTGCCAGTACCTAAAGGACAGAAAGACTTTGTGTTTTTACAAGGGCCAATATCTCTGGAACACATTTACGAAACAAGGCAGCACACCAAGGAGGCAAATGAGTTATATGTGTGTGTCCATAGAGCTGTCTGCAGGCGTTTGTTTGCTCTTTCTCTCCTCTCTCTCTCTTCTGATACTTTGCATTGTCCCTACCTTGCACTCTCTAAGTTTCTCTAGCAATGTCGGTTATGCAATTAGTCCCCTGCCAATTAATGCCAAATTAGAAGCCTGCTGTCAATGTTCCCTAGCACTGACGGAGTGATTGGTAATAATCTGTAACCAGGATAATGCTCTAAGAAGTCTGAATTGTTCTCTGGATGGGGGGGGGAAGGAAATGAAAAAAAAAAAAGAGAGAAATAAAAAGTACATTGCATGTTCACTTATGCCATCAGCAGTCAGTGCAAAAATAAAATAAGTTTTGTTGTGCAGTTATCCCAATGATTAAAATATAATAGGCTAATGAGATTACAAAGCTGATTGTGAACAAGACCAATTGTGTTAATTGGAGACTCCTGAATGGCAATTTGAGCTGCTGCCGCTGCTGAGTTTTGAAATATAATCAGTTTTACTAATTTTATCTGATTTCTTAATGAAGCTTGCCTTGAGCAATTGTTCTATGTGTTCTTTAGCAAACAGCGTGTGTCATAACTGCTGACATTAATCTTGATTACTTTAGTTAAAATAAATAGTTATACTTGGGCAGCTTTCAGAAAATACATCAGAGCAAATGTAATGTTAGGAAGAGATGAAGTTTTACTTATATTTGCTGTTTTTCCTAGTATTGCATTTGCAAAGTCACAAAGGTGAAATATCTTTCCTGAGTGACCTGATCTCTTTCAGACTCCCCTATCTTTCACCTGCTGTTCAGAAAGCATTTTTGACTTCCACAGAAAGAGGGATAAAGAAAGTGTCATTATTACAGAAATATCTTTACTAATAAAGGAAAAAATTCACTAACAAAACCTATTCCAGGAAAAAAAATAAAAAAGGCTAACTACTTTTTCATGCATGAATCTCAAATTTGGCACGCACATTCTCACCACCTCATGGTCCAGCTGCCAGTACTAACACTCAAGCCTTATAGAAATGCTCTCTCTCATATAGCTTATTTATTTTTATGGAGGATTAATATACTTAGGATGGCTCTTTGGAGCTTTCATGGTGAATTTGATGGGATGCTGTACCATATTGCTGCTTACAAAGGGACACATAAACATTAACAAAATAAACAGTAGAAAAAGGGAAATGGGAATAAAAGTGCAGTCTGAATTAATAGTAAACATAGCTAGAGATTGTTCATATTTCAGTACTCCTATTATATTATGGCCTTGCCTTTACAGGGATAATCCTTTCATAATTAAGATAATGGCTAACTAGTCTGATAGGTATTATACATCTTTTTGAGCCAGTATGTTTATATGACAACATAATTTGCATGTGCTTATTACTGGACTATAAAATCTGTGGGTTTTATATGTAGTTACATTGATTAGGTACTTGGATGATAAATAGAAGCCATTTGGAGAAAGATGATATAGGATATATTAAACATTTATTTCACCCTCTCTTTATAGCCAGCTACTGGTTTGTTAAATTAAAAGTGTTTAGTCTGGCCTGGATAGTAATCTATGTCCAATATGGATCTAAATATGTATAATAAGCAGTCTAGCTTTTATTCCATATGCACATAGCAATTTCTTTAGTCACAGGGTTTTAGAAAGAATTTAGACTTCTTTTTTCTTAGACATAGTTTTCTGGAATGAAGCTCATGACCATCACTGCAAGCACGGAAAGCAGCTTCAACACAGCACTATCAAAGACCACTCAGAGTACCAAACAGCAGCATATTCTACTCACAGATACAACGGGTGAAAGTCTGGATTTCCTTTTTAAATTCTGCTTCCTCAGTGCCGAAATGCACTTCATCTTGAAACAGTTAAAGATGTCAGCTTTATATGGACAAACTTGACTTTTACAGAGATGCTGACACCCGACATACAGCATTTTCACTCTCTGCTCCTGAAAGTGCTGCCTTTTAATTACAACTACTCCACGTCCTGCTTAAAAATTGAGCTAAAAATTTTGGGGATAAAAAGCCCAAACAAACCAACCATAAAATGCTTCTAGCATGACCTTTTCTTGAACTAACTGATTCATAATCATGATTCATAGCCATAATTCAGACCCTCACCTAGAATGGCAGTGTCCCCATTGGCCCAGGTCCTTCAAACACCAAACATCCTTTTCTAGAACATTCAAACCTCCAGTGAGTAGGCTCATGGCTTCTTTAGAAGGTCTGTTTCACTCAGTGAGAAAAAATATATGTAAATTTGAATTTGTGTATTCTCAGTTCTGCTTGATAAATATGAAAATTTATACTTAATGAGAATCTACTTTTACCCCTCTCTGCCTTCCTTAATGAGAGCTAATTGAATAGAACAATCTTCATTTGGCAGGACACATCACGAGGGCTTGTCTATACTTAGAAATTTACTGAGATAACTAATCTGAAATGGTTGAGAAACATCCCTACAGCTTTTCTGCCCAAATAGCTGTTCCAGAGCAATTATTTCAAATGAGCTATTTTTGTAAATTTTCAAGTGTATACAAATCTCCAGTCTAATATCTGCCTGGCATTATATGCCTAGCTAGTTTTTATGGATCAACCTATTTGATCTGGTGAGTAAATCATACTGTAGGAGGAAAAAAAAAAAGTAACTTTTGCTCTGATTTGCTTTTATGCTAATGCACAACGTGGTAAAAAAATGAACATTAATGCCACCCATCATTTGGCTATACAGGACTTGGATATTGATTCCACAATACCAGTGTCAAATTCCCAGCCCTGAATACCATATAGGCTACTTCGTAATAAAATTTTTCACCTTTTCACTTCTGATTAGGACTGAATAATTTATTTCTCAAGTGCTTCCCCTGTTATTTACAGACATCTAGGCTGCTGCAACTTTCAGAGGAACATTAGTGTGTGATAAACCTTATTTTAGATCCTTGCTGTGCTCAGTCTAAGAATGGCTACCAAGTTTCAAAGCTCACCAGTGTTTCTTTGGTGTCTGGCAGAACACCAAGACGGCAGACTCTGCTAACACAGCCTGGATTCGGCAGACGTGGTTTGATCCTTTCTTGTTCTGTGTGAGAACCATTTCCCCCAGCATGACCACTGCTTTAATCTTGTATTTTAAACATGAACAGAATGGGAGATTTTACAGTATAATCTGGTAGGCACAGCAGCCTTTTAGAAGAATGAATCATTAACCTAGAAGCTATGTTTAAGTAAAAAGGACAGACAACAAAAAGGGCGGAGAGAGGGAGAGGGAGACAGATTGGGTTTGTTCATGATTTAACAACTGTGATCCACCTGCCTCTAAACTGCATTGCTGGAGCAGAAATAAACGTCACCATAAGCAGGGCAGGAAAAAGTGGCAATACAAAAGAGCTTGAGGAGCACAGGGAGAGAGAGGGAGGAAAAATTAATTTTAAAATTTTCTCTCCTGCTGCATTTTTGAAATGTTACACATAATTTTATGGTAGTAATGTTCCTGTTGCCATGCTGGTGTAAAGAGACAGAAGAGAGGGCCTGTTGAGAAAGGCAATGCCTCTCATTAAAGCAACTGATATAAGTGGGAAAAAACAAAGAAGAGGAAATAAAAACGTTCTAGTTTTCCTTGTATTGAAGTCAAGCAGTTTAGAAAAAAATTGGTGCCATTATGACATGTCATTTTTGCTTAGAGGACAAATGGACTGCAGCTAAGGTTGATATGTTAATCAATTTGCAGCGGGAGAGTTTCTGAGTCAGTTTCTCATTTAACTATTCTCCCTTTAGTATCAGGCTGGGCATATTAAATGTAATTTACACCCTTGTTTAAGTTTATTTTACATTGCTGTGTTATTAGTGTAAGGAGACCCTTTTCTCTTAAACTGCTCCTGAAGGTGGCTTAGACACCTAAATGTGAAACTGGTACTACCCATTTACTGTCTCCTTTAATAAATTTTGCTCTCATTTATGAGTTTAAATGTGTGTGCAAATGTATTAACATCACAAGTGCATAGGTGGAGCAGGAAAATCTGTGTTAGCATTGCTATAATGAAGGTATTTATATTTGTTCATCATGTGTGCACATGTAGTTTTTCTTGCCCTTGATTACAACAAGAAGGATGTTAGTTTGACCCATTATTTTCTTTAACATTTTGACTGTGTGTTGCATTTTCAAATTTGACCCCTTAAGAAGACTACAGCATGGAAAAAAAAAGGAGGTCTTCCAACTTGTGGTTAGGGTTGGTATTTTCCAATGAATTACTTAAATCCTTTGTGTAACTTGAACTTGTGCTGCTCAATTGTTCGCTGCAGTTGGTATTCCCAAATGCACTTGCAACCCATGTGAACAGCAGTTTTTTTCAGCCATTTCCTGGGAATTGTTTTATATACCTGAGTCACCAGAAATGACTGAACTAGATCAAAGTAGGGCAAGAGTGAGGTCATCCAGTTGGGTGGCTGTTCCCGTGTGTCCTAGTATAATTTGGTGATGCGGTAAAAGAAGATGTCACTGTGACAGGATGCATCAAAAGGGTGAGAGACATGTTTCAAGGGAGATGATGTCACCAGGAAAGCTTCAGCATGACCAAGTGCATGTAGACACATGTAACTACCTGAAGAAAAGTCCATGGCCATCCAAAAATGACATCCTGCTGACCTGCCTAGGGTGGGAGACCATCAGCAGCTGGGTTTCCTATTTGCTTGAGAGAATGAGCAATAACTCTTTTTTTTTCTATTCTTCTTTCAAACTAAGGCATTTGTAAACAAGAGACAAACTCATACCAGATGGGATCTTACTTTTCATAATGCAAAGACCAAATTGTTATTTAATCCTTCCAAGTTGATTTACTACGTCAGGCATCTCTTTTGATGCTAATGGTAGGAACTGAATAATTTTAGGGTTTCCCCACCATCCCAGAATGTAGACTGGCTTATCTCCCAGTTCTTACAACTTCTCTCACAGCCACAAAGATGAAGACACAGATGAATCAATCATATCCCAGGCCTTAGAAGTCTTTTAGACATGCATGCTTTTACCTTCCTCTCCTCCTTCAAGGCATCTTTACATATTAGAAAAAAGGTGGTAATATGATCCCTTGGTTTATTTCTTCACAGATCAGGGTTTTTTAATGCTTTACACCTGCACTACTGAGATGCTTTTTCTAACCTTTTCCTTTTTACCCTTAATTTCTCAGGTGGATCTGTTGAAAACAGACAGCTGGTTTTTGGTTTTTTTCAGGCAATATTTACTTAAATTTTGCCATATAGTCTACATTCAGATTTCTCTTTCAGAAGAAAACATTGTCCCAGACTGTATCTACATGTAGGTAAGGTATCTTTCAAAGAATCACATATTCACAGAATGTGCTGTGTTGGAAGGGACCCACAAAGATCTTTGTATTTAGATTTTTGATTTTTTATTTTTTTTATAGCTAGAATTTACATGTTTCCACATTGGTTTTTATACTGCAGTTTCTTTTTTTATAAAATTTTTTAACGTATTTGTCATGCATGACTGTGGCTTCCTCTGTAATCTTTTAATATATAAGGGAATCTTCCTGTACAACAAATAAGAATTATCTAATTTCATAAAACAAAAGAGGAAAAACCCCAAAATATTAAGGTGGGGTTAAAGTCTAAAATTTGCCTATGAATTCAGCCTAGCACTTAAACAGGCATGTCGTTCTAACTGCATGAATAGTCCCACTGAAATCTAGGACAGGGAACTGTAACTAGAACAATTTTTAAGCACTGTTCTGACCAACAGGGGTTGTAATAAGTTTTGTGTTCAAGCACAACACAACTAACAACCACCAGTAATGGAAAAAAAAAATAGGCCAAGGAGTTATCCTGGGTTGTCTGTAGAGAGATTCCTCCTCTTGGCTGAGCAAGCCGCACACTAACAGAGCCAGAGGCATTCTGTGAGGCAGCTTGCTGGGCACCCAGGATTTGTGGGGCAACCATTTCTAATTCAGCATCTGGAAGGCTGAACAAAAATATTCACAGAGGTCACTGCAGTTTGCTGCAGCACCTGAAAACTGCTTGCTGTCCTAAACACATTTGGAGAAGGGTTTGTGATAACTATCTAAATGAGTTATGGGAAAGTTCGTAAATAAACAGTGAGGAGAGCTGGGTAGAGAGATTAATCCAAAGGTGTGATATGGTGGCAGAATGAAAGGCAAGAGTTTTCTATAGATTGCAGACCCCAAAGTTGTCCTTTATCTCCTAAAAGAACTTGATCTCATGGAAAACTAATAAAAGATAAACAGATCTCTTTATTTCTCTCAGTATCCTATAACCATAAGCTACCTGTGATCTCAATGCCTCACAGATCTATTTGATCCTCATGTGTTCAAAAATACTTACATATTTTACTGCTGCTGAACTCTTCAAGTTAATTTGTGGAGTTAGCTTGATTATTCACCTTGAGGGACAACAGAGTGGTTAATTTAATTCCAGTTCAAGCTTTTGCCATACTGCTAATGCACATACATAGGAGAGCACCTTTTTTTTTCAGATTTCAAACCAAATGTAGTAATTGGCCTGTTTTCCTGAGAGGGAAAAATTGAATCCATGTATTCCCTATCTTATTCATGTTATGTTATTTCTTTTGATTTAAAGAAAGATTGCAGTAACAGGAACTGATGCACATTCTTTTGCCTTTCGATAAATACAGTAATCCTCCATTTCCAGACTACAACTTTGAGATCTGCAGACTTCAGGCTTGAGTAAGAAACTTATGTTTTTATTACTTTTTTACATTCACTTTCCCTGTTTTTATCTCTGCAATGTCATAAGGGTTGTAAGCAGTGTTAGTCTCACTCCGAGTCCTTAAAAAAAAGTTGAAACAGTTCTTGAGAAATCATTAGTAAAGAAACAAAAAATAAATTCAACATTTATTTACCTCAATTTAAAATTTTTGACTGCAGAAATGTTGTTTTCAGGAATTATAAACACTTTTTCCCCCCTAACTTGTGTTTAATTAGTTCTTCTCAATAAATACTTCAATCAACATTAGAAACCAATTGAAAGTCTAAAAAAATCTTGGTTTTGTCTTTATGTTATTATGCATACAGTAGATATGAAAGGTTGAGCTCTTCCATTTTGAAGGCCTCAATGGATATTATGAACAGAAACAGTTGGTTTAACTATGCCATTACACTATTTCTTTTATTTAATATGCCTGTTTGAAGTGAAAAAAAAGCCTGCTTAAGTAAATATATGTTTCCTTTCTACACATCCATTGAGTTTAAGATGGATTTATTTGCTTAGTGAGAACTATTTGAAAGTGATTTTTCCTGCAGTTGTAAAGATGTGAGGTGTATATAAATATTTTCCAATACAAATGCCTAAGAAAAAATAACATTCATTTAATGAAAAAGAGTCATAGCACTCACCGTATTCCAGCATTATGTAAAGGTAAAAAATGGAGAAGTTAAATTATATTAAACTAAAAACCTGGCTAAAGATGTAAAATATCCTTCTGATCAGCAATAAATACATAAAGTGATCAGCTTACTTAGTAGGAGGTATTTCGTCACATATTTTACAGCTTTCAAACTAACTTAAAAAGGGAATGCTTTCTACAGGGCACAAAAAAGGACAAATGCAAACAAAAGCAACAGATAACTTAAACCAAGTTAACATCCTTGAGGATTTCAACCACGATGAAAACAAACAATTTAAATCCTTGGTAATTAAATTAGATCAGTGAAAGCTTTGGATTTGGACACACTTTTCACACACTGCAGTGAGACCCTGGCACAGCCCTGCAATAGCAGGGATGGTTAATCACAACAGCTCTTGCTTTGGAGCTCCCTTCTGGTAATCAAGCTTTGGAACTTTCAAGCTCCTTGCGATGAAGAGGTCCCTGCCCATCCCTGCCCAGGATCTCCTCATACCTGGATGGTAGCAACTATCACAGGAAACAGCCAAGAGGCTTTTGGTTGGACAAAACCTCTAACCAATATTTACCCTTTCTCAAATTTTTTTTCTCATAGGGAGCTGCTGCAATAGCTTCATCAAGGGAACTTGGATATAAGGGCATCCCTGGGTTTTGTACCCTTCTTTCTCTTCTGTTTCAAGCCAGCCACTGTGCTGCAGACTGAACTTTTTGAGCAAAGCATGAGACCTACCTGTAATAAAGTTTACCATGTGCTAGTTCTGGGGGAGATAAAGAGGCAATTTCTTTGTTGCTCCAAACGTGTAACCTGCAATGTGGTGGTGATGAGCCATCTGGAATTTCCTTTTTACTAGAAACCCACCACTTGCAGCTTTTAACCCATTGCCTGCCTTGCCGGGTTTGAAGCCTGAGTGAGAACACAGTTCAAATCTCACAAAAGCCTTCAGTCAAGGGGCAGGTTTGATAACTGGCCATACAATAGAAGAAGTCTGTCTGGTTTTATTTCTGGTAGATGAAGTCACTTTTTGAGAAATTGGATCTATAAAACTGCAGGGCATGATACAACGATAATAAATGCATAGAAGCTTTCATATTTATTAATTGCACATATTATAAGATAGAAACCAGCCAGAGCAGTTTTCTAAATTGGGATCTAGACTTTTTAAAGCAGCAGCTCTTTTAGCTGCAGATCCTGATACAAAACCCAATGTGAAGTTTCTGAGCATCAAGAGACTGAAAACTGTATTAGTATTTATTAGTAGTAAACAAGACCATCATGTGAAGCCCATAGCTCCTTTAAATTACCTCGTTCATATATCCAAAGATGGAAATTTAAAAAAAAAAAAAAAAAAAAAAAGCAGAAGCCAAACTCTAAAGGAAAAAGTGATGCTTTCGAAAGTCTTGTCCCAAACCTGTCAATAAAGAGTGACTTCTAGAGATCACTTCCTCAGAAATTACTTGCAAGCTTCCATTTACTGTTCTGAAACATGAGTGATAAATGGCATGGAACTGTTGTTATTCCTAGCTTAGAAAGCAGAAGCTGAGACACTGAAAGTTTATGTAATTTCTTCAGAACTGACAAAGGACATGGATATACAACTCCTGTTCTTGGTCTCAAGATCCTCCATCTATTTTTCAAAAATGGGAGGTGTTACTCGGCTGACTGTGTTGTTTCCTTTAGGGTGGAGGGCAAGTCCCCTTCCACTGATTTGTTTGATATTGTTTGCTAAATTCCTCCTTATGGTTGCCAACAGGGCATTTAAAGACCAAAATATATAAAGGAAAATCTATGCCACATGGCAGGTATAAAAAGAAACAGCTCTAAGGATTCATGCAAATATTTAAATATACCTCCTACATTTAATCTAGTGTTGTTCGTGTTTTGTGTTATGCTGCCCAGAGGTGTTTCATTGTTTCCTACAAAAGGGATATTTGAATTTTTTCTTTTGCTATTATTCCAGTAATTAGTCATTCAGATGATATGCAGGGAGAGGTACCCCAATGCATTTTCCTTTGACGTTACTCAAACTAGGGTCAGTACTAAAAGAAAACATTTTCCTGCACCCCTCCTCTATATCTTTAAATGAATGTCATCCAAATGGCATTGCCACTCAAATGTTGCAGAGAAATTCCTCTCATGCTGATAGTGCAGTGTGGGAATCTCTAAAATTGTCCCCTGTAGGCTCGAATTCAGCCCCTGAAGGTTCACTTGAGTTTAATTTCACTAATCACACAGGGACAGTTATTTTTTGCTCTCGCTCAGCTTCCCTTTCACATGTGAGCACGCACACACGCGCGCACACACACACACACACACACACTCACGCTGCATCCCTCCTGTTCTCTTGCACTTAAGTCCAGATTTGCTCTGACCACTCCCGCACACAAGCAGAGAGCGACACAGCACCACGGTGCCTAAGACCATAGGTGGGTCGTTTGCTTCAAGCCAATTTATTCACATTTGCGATGGTAAGATTGATTTTTATCCTGCATTTCTGAGTTTATTTAGCTGATTTCAGAAACTGCCACAGAGGTGGGGGCAGAGATCGTCTTCAAGGTTGCTGTCATCTGGAATTTTATGTCCTTCATTTTCTTTCACTCTGTATGCCTGTCACATCGGCTTAACTGTGAGTAGCGTACTAGCCAGTACCTCTGGCATACTGTATATTAATAGAATATTGATATAGCCCAAATACTGTTGTGGGATTCATCATTTGGTAAATCCTCTGCCGTCTGCAGTTTTACAGAGCCGTTTAATTAGCAATTTTACAACCTCCTATTCTCTCATTAAATTAATTAATAATTAAGTTCAAATATAGGCATCTTTAATGTCATAATTATATTTCAGTTTTATGGTCACCAGAGTTTAGCTCATTAGGCAAGGTAGTCATAAACCATAGCTCTATTTAGGGGCTGAGGCACTAATGCACAGGTAGTTTGCTTCTGCTTGGTATTTTTTATCCTTCTCACTTTCTCCTCTTCTTCCCTCCTCCCCCCACCTCATCCCCCCTTCCCGAACCCTCCAGCTTCCCTTCCTCCCATTGCTCTCTGGTAACACTGACATCTTTTCCCTGTGGCAGCTCTTTCTCATTTCTATGTCACATAAAAAAAAAAAAAAAAAAAAAAAACAAACAAAAAAACCCAAACAAACAAACAAAAAAAAAAAACCCTGGCACACACCCTCACAGCCCCCTCTCCCCATCACTCCCTCTGGAGCAGTGCAGAGACACTGGCCTGCCATGGGTCCCGCTCCCTTGCAAGCCTCAGGGACCATCACCTCCAGTGCTGGGCACCCAGAGGTGACAAATTTTGCGTAGCATCATACTGGTGACATCGTATTCCTGTTTCACTGCGTGATTTACCAAGACATGGGATGTAGTAATGACATTTCACACAGTATGATATGTTGTGCGTTGTTTTATATGTAGTGGATTTATTTCAGTCATTATCACTGATTAAACCAGCTTAGTTGAAAAGGCAAAGCAAAACTTGGCTTTGAAATTGTTCTTATTTAATTTTGTTTGTGCTCACATAACCCAGGACAGCACTAATTATCTCTTTAGTGTAGCTCATATTTCTAATGTAATTCATATGTAAATTGTAATTTAAATCATATGGGAATGTTTGTCTTCCTTGCATATTCTCAGTTAAGCGCACAAACAGTGAATTAAAACTGTTTGGAAATGAAAACTTTATGTTGCCTTTTTTGAACTGTCTTTGATTTCTTTTGGCTTGTTGTTTCTGTAATGAATCATGATTCAATTGGATGGCTAAGGCCAATGCAGTTAGTCTCCTCTCCCCATATTTACACAGCTTGCTCACTGGCCTGATTTCCCTTCTGAATTTGGAAGGCTGGGGAGAGTTTTCTGCATGATCACTACCTTTGGAAAAAAATAATCACAAGATGACTAATTACTATTGCTAATAATAACTAATAATTACTAATAATGAATAATATTTGTATGACTAGAGCCTACAAGTACAGCATAACACTATTTGTGCCACTTTGGTATTCAAACAGAGCTGTGTAAGAGGGTTATTTCTGGTAGCATATCTGAGAATATTAGGCTAAAATTTTAATCCCCACCAAGTTTTCCATCTAATAACTTTAACTTTTTTTTTTTTTTCTTCTGCTTAATACAATATTATTGTCTTCTTTAAAAACTGCTGCTGCCCACAGCAAAGTGGTCTCTTGGCAGGGCAAGTCAAAACTTATTTGTATGAGTAGAGCACAGGAGAGTAAAAGTTGTTACCAAACTTCTGAAGTTTCAGGGCAGGTTTATTTGCTGGATGTGGGAATGCTGCTGCTCTACACTCTAACACCAAAACCAAAATTAAGGCTAACAGCAAAAGCTGGGTGTCAGCAGGAGGATGAGTGTGAAAACCTGCAGAGTCACGGGCAGCAGGTGCAGGTGTGCTACCAGCTCCTGCTGCAGAAAAGAGGAAACAAAAGGCCTGAAGGAAACAGGAAGAGTAAAAAGTTCAAATGGAAGAATAATTAACCTAGAGAGCTATCAAGTTGGTGGATGATGATGTCAGCTACACCTCTCTTTGCTGCAACTGCCCTTTACACTTCCTAGGCAAAACTCCACTCACAAATTAGTGAGATAACAAATGTCTGTTTCTCATCCTACCAAAACATCTTCGCCCAACCCATGCCAAATGAAGCCATCTGTGCTGTACAGAGGCCAGGCCCCGGTGTCACTCCCTTGCCCAAGCAAATTGTGACCTGACCTGCCTGTGGGCACACTGGAGTGTGTTTGCAGTGCTCCCTCAGGTTTGGAGCAGGGAACTTGTTACAGGATGGTCCTGAAAGCCTCTTCCCATGGACAATTGCTGCTCAGGCTGGTATGCAAAGCCCTCAGGGGAAAAATCCTTACCTCCCTGCCACTCTGTTTTTCCTGGGTATTGTTGTGGCCTGAAGACAGGCAAGGCTTTGAGGACTAACACTGGTGTATTAGTTCCTGTTGCTGTAATGCTGAGCTCTGGGACAGGTGGCCCTGCCCACCAGTGGGAGAGATTGCATGTGCCAAGAACGAGGCAGAGGGGTCACGTCAGTGAACAGGCACACTTGCTTCATAACATCCTTCTGCTGGACTCCCCATGAGGAAAACTACTCCCTGTTTTACGGCAATCTTGTCTTTCTCAGGCTTTGGCGACCCCCTGCAGATAAGCTCAGCTCAGCAAGGCGCAGCATCACGGTGCTATGTAGCAGAGGGGTGGACGAGGCAAGCAAGATGCACCATTGATCTGGTTTGGGTGTGACCACACAGCCCTCCTGCAGCCAGGTACCCTCCAGGGAGAGAGGCTGCCCCATGTAGGGCACGAGCTTAGAACACATGTGGGCACATGTACCCCCACCACGCACGTGCACGCACACTCCCCATGACGACACAAGAGCTGTCCGAAACTATTTTCAATAATTGATTTGCTGTTTAATTGAACATCATGACTGACTAACATAGCTCATTACTTTACTCATTAGTTAATTATCGAAGAAAGTAGGACAAGTCAATAAAATGGAAGGCTGTAAATTCCAATACTAATTAGCGCCATTTCCTCAGAGACATATTTAAGGGCAGATTGGCTACCCAAGTGTCCCTGGACCTTGTAGATGAAGGGAAAGGGTAGACTTACCATAAATCTAGCAAGGCTCCTCAGCAGTAAGTAGTCAAGTATACAGGTGCTGAGCTACTGCCAGGCACCCTCTTTGAACTGGAGTATTGGAACGCAAGCAGCACAGAAACTCCTATTTTTAAAAGAAAAAAGGGGGGTGGGGAGGGAGGGAGCACTCACCCACCAGAGAGGATCCATATTTAAAATAAATTATGCAAACTGAACTACTTCTGCAGAGCACATTTCCTTTACAAAGCTCTCTCTTTTCCACATGTATTCACTTCATCCTCTTTTTTTGGCAGTCCAAATCCTAGCCAAAGCACTAGCATGTCCCTTCAGGAGTGGGCACACTTTTATTGTGTGGCTCCTAATTTATATCTCTTATTTGTGTTCTGTTTGGTGGATTTTTTTTTAAATAAAATATTCCAGTGATGCAGAATTTAAAGGGTCCAGCAGAGTGTTAATTGAGCCAAAAAGTAATTTAAAGCAAATAAAGACCTCTCAAAGACTGGAAGAAAAGAAGGAAAAGAGAGTGCACATACGTGTAGCATGTCTGCATGCATGGTATTTATTTTATAGATACATGAGTTGTTTTATATATATGTGTATATATACTTAATAAGTGTATGTGGGTATATAAAAAAATACCTGCAGACACAGACATACATCTACATACATATGGAAATACGCCTATAAAGGGTTCTTGTTGCTCAGTAGGATGAAATTAGCAAATTCCTTGAGTCGTGCAGTTTAAAAGCCCCCAGGAATTACAGGCTGCTTTTTGAAAATCAGCACGAGAGGACTCAGACGATGAAAAGGTTCTGTTGACATACTGGTACACTGTTCAACCATTTGTCTAAATTATTATAAACAACTAAGGGATCAGGATAAATATATTTTCTTAATTCCTTTTATTTGGAGGCATATCTTCCGGGTCTTCCTTTTGATATATATTCACTTTTGAAAAATTAATTTCCAGTTAGGTGAATGGAAATGGAGATCAAAAGCATTACTTGAGCTCAACTTAAGGGAAGAAATCACCCTAAGAATAGCTCTCAGTCTGGAGCTTTAAATATTTAGTAATTCTAAAAATATATTAATGGATTAATGTAAAAAATGCTAACAAATGTCTGTTACTTGACTTACTAGATATTGTGCCTGCAGTTCTGATTATTAAGCCACAAGTTATGTTTTATTTTGCAAGTGTTTTAAAAGGCACCTTGCCAAAGTGTTCTAAAGATTGCATGGATTTTTAAATCAGCAGTTTTGAGAATCTGGCAAGACTGAAATTCAGGGATGTTTAGGGAAGAAGGGGTAAATGTGGTTGCCTTGCTCAACAGAAAGCTTCTGATAGAAATAATGCAAGGAAAATGTCTCTATTTTCATAAAATAATTATTTTTTTTTTTAAAAAAAGGTGGTATTTTATTATCCATGTTTAGGAGGGGATATTTGTTTGGGATGTTCTCTTTGCATTAGTGAAGGTTTGGGGAAAAAACTCAAAACAACACTGTATAAAATTAACCTGGGAAAGAACAGGGTGGAAAAGATTTCCCAAATCAGAATAAGCTAAGGCACAAGGCATTTACAGCATATACAAGCACTGCATATTTGCCAGAATCTGAAAATTATAAAGGACAACATTCAGAAAAGGCATGCTCTCTCTTTTGTTCCCAGACAGTGCCAAACACTCTTTGATACTGAGATTTTATTTTATTTTATTTTATTTTATTTTATTTTATTTTATTTTATTTTATTTTATTTTATTTTATTTTATTTTA
>JAWWEU010000081.1:64609142-64748231 GCA_035583155.1 Acropternis orthonyx | reverse complement strand
TTTTATTTTATTTTATTTTATTTTATTTTATTTTATTTTATTTTATTTTATTTTATTTTATTTTATTTTAATGATTCTGGTTAGGTCATGCTGGATCCCTAGATATACTTGGATATACTTGAACACCTTGGCTACAGGGCCTCGGGGAGAGCTCCCAAACTGAGCAGCCAGCGTGCTCAGCCCACAAGAGCTTAATATACATGATGGGTGTGGGAATGGGGAGAAGGCTGTGAGAGGACCCACCTTCAAGATTTGAGTCATGCTTTAGAGCCACAAAGGGCTCTAAATGTACACAAATATGAAATGCTTAGATTTTACACCATTGTTTGTCATACGTATTGTAATGTATGTACATAAGGGAAGGTAATTCTCATTTGCATTTTTAACTTGTCTGTGTCTGTTATTACTCACTCCAAAACTGGAGGCAGAAGTCGAACGCAATACCTACAGTACTCTGAGCCAGCAATGCAAAAGGTGCAGGCTGGAAGTGCTGTGGTGAATTTGCAGAGGTCTTCTCCGAGATGGGGCCCCCAGGCCCCTGCAGCCTTTAATCAGCTCTAACTGGAGTGAAGCTGTCAGCTCCTGCTTGTATTCTGTCAACTTCAGTACCACTTAGAGCATCCCTGACAAACGCACATTGAACATTTAACAGTCAATCTCTGGGCAAGCTTTTGATTTTGCAGGAAACTTTTTAAGGTTTCGCTTCTTATAAGGAAAAACTTGTTAAGTTCTTAGGGAGGAAAATGGAGAAAAACATCCTTCAGTCAAACCTTCTTGGTTTATGGAGGAAAACAGCTGTTATCTTTTCTTTAGCAGGATGATGGATTGGCTCAGTTGAAGGTGATATCCCAGCTGGTGCAAGACAGAGCAAGGGCTATCATATGACAGTGACACCTCTCTTCCTCTGTCAGTCAAACCCTGCTAGTCATACTGTAGAACTGGAGCAGCCTGCTATTATTAGATGTATTGTAGTATAGATAATTCATCCTGAAATATTTGTTCAGCTTTGGTGTGTTTATAGGATTTAAATTTAAAGATTTTTCCAGCTGCACATACCTCCCCAAGTGCCGTTCCTCCACTCCTCTACTTCTGGTGCTGCTTCAAAAACAGTGTAAGTGTGACTGTCTGAGACGAGTGATTTCAAGAAAAGCTATTCCTAATTTTTTTAAATACTAAACACATTTCAAAGTAATGCAATACACCCCAGCCACACCCAAGAATTCTTTATTATGTGTAAATTATTTGGAGATATTTTTTCCTTATCGTTTTCCTTTTTTTTTTTTTTTTTTAGTTTATGGGCTAAGCCTATTATTTGCTAATTAAAGGTCTTACCTCCTCCTCTCGGGAGTTTAAAAACTCTAATATTATTTCTTCACAGACGTCCCTCCTGCAGTATCCCTACTGTAAATGCAGCTGAATCTTACCTAACAATGACAAAATAAGGCCATGGCACATCTGAGCAGTCTGGAAAGGTACAAAGGGAAGTAGGACAGACAGTTTCTTCACAAGTTAGATTCATTTTCCACACAGTCCCCATGGTAATATCATTGCAAGAGAGAAATTATTGTAACATTACAACACTTAGCTCCAATAACCACCCTAATCCCTGGGGACTCTGTCATTTGCCACCCCACAACATGGAAAAGTTCCTGAATAGGCTCCTTCCCTTGAGAGAAAGGGAGAAACTTCCTTGAGGACACCCTAAGAGTCCTCAGAAGACAGACTTTCGTGCCTTCTATGCCATCCCTATAAAGTGGGAATGAAAACACCTCTGGTCTCCTAAGTGCACCATATAAAGATTATAGTAACCTCATCCAGACAGAAATTAGGAAATCAATTCTAAATTAATTAGAAATTAAATTAAGCATTGGAGTAATTAATATTTATATGGCACCAGTATGTCGCTATTTATTCCTACCAGTATGAGTGTTGTTGGTATCAATTTTACTATTTTAATACTTTTCTTATTACTGTAGCACTTAGAAGCCCTCACTACAGATGAGAAAATAGTTGCACCAGCCAGACAGAACAAATCACTGTCCCTTCTCCAAAGGGTTAAGGAGCAATGACTGTATTTATGGAAGCAGTTCTGGTCCTACCAATGCAGAGAGTTATGTAGTGAAATCTGGAAGACTTTTTAAAGGAAAAAAATATTAGTTCTACTTTAATGCCTAACATGCATTCAAACCCAGACCTGGATTAGGCAATCACAGTTAGTGACAAAGAACATACACTGTCAGACTTAATAAACTGAAAAAGAAAGAACAGCTTTAGGAAAAAACAGCAGCAACAAACTTTTGTAGACTTCAAAGAAGGAACATTTCCAGTCATATTTAAAAGAAGAAAAGCTTCCACACAAAGTCAGGCCTACCCATCTTGCAAAAGTCTGAGGAATGAGCAGGAAGACTCAAGTAAAGGCACTCATCTCCATTACACATGAAGAAGCAAACAAATGAGGAAAAAAATAAACGTTTGTGCATATATTTGAAGAACCCTTTTTTTCTGCAATTGACATTCATCAAATTTTCACTGCCTCTCCCAGTCAATTCTCTCCTTCCATTAACCAATAAATCGATTTGTTCTTTCTCCATCAGAAAAATCCCCCTCTCAGCAAAAAATGCATAATTTCACCATCAGATCAATTCACCCTTCCTTGTCACTGCTCAGTCGATAATCTCTGCATCTCCTAAACACCAATCAGGTCAGTGGAAAGAAACCTGCCTAGGAAGTTTCTCTCCTTTATTTGGCATGCTACCTGCATACAGGTGCCTCTCCAGGCACTTCCTGAGCACACAGCATGGCAAATACTCGAAACAATATTGTAGAGAATTGGATTTTAAGGCAACAGAAAGATCTGAACTGAGCTTTTATTTCCAATAGCATTGCAGCTGTTTTGATAACTGGTGAAATTATATGTCAAACCAGAAGTGCAGGCAAAATTTCACAATATATTTTAAAAAAAAAAAAAAAAAGGAAAACTGAGGATGCAATGACAAACAGCACCATTTTTAGATAATATAGAGCTTTTACAAACCATTCTGTCCCACTGAACTATTCTGACTGAGTCTGATAAAAGTAACAAGAAGTGCCCATACCCAAAGATCTAGATATTCATAAATGGCAAATAGAGACAGCTATGTAGAAAGGAAAAAAATTGTCTTCAAATAAAGAATGGCTGGAAGCCAGGCACTTTTTGTTTGACCAGAAAACGCTCAATAGAGCTCCAGTAGATTCAAGATGTCTTTTCAAACCCAAAATGTAAAGAAATGCAGTATTAGAAAAGCACAACTTATCTGAAAGGTTGCATCTTCTGTAAAAAGCACGTACACAGGTGCAAATCCTGAGACCCATTCAGCATGAGCAGGCACCCAGCTCTGAAACACAATTACCATATAGGTAGACAAAGTTGCAATGCTCAGCACATTTTGGCATGAAGTGAAAAAGAAGTAAGAAATTTGGATTATCTAAAATAAAGCAATTAGCCAAGTGGGTTAGAATGCTAATATCAGTATCTGCAGCACAGAAAGAGCAGGAGCTCACTTTCCCTGGAACTTTTGGCAAACTATAAAAAGCACTCCATTTGCTGATGGTGGAATAAATTTTGTTACATCATATTTTGGCAGGGGTCTCTTCATCATTCAGAAATGTAAAGATTTGAAATATGAACGGCTAAAAGCAATGCATCTTCCCTTAATTTTTATTTTGTTTAAAGTTCTGCTGAGTGTTCTTTCACTTTAGGTTTGGGGTTTTTCTTCTCACTTCACCTGTTTGCTCTCTACAGCAGTGAGGCAGGATATGAAGGATATTTTTTGTTTCCAACTGTGTATCATAGCAGAAGTGAAAGTTACACCTTTATTGCTGTGATCTATTAAGATTTGTGAATATTTTCATACTAGGGCACTATTTGAAATATTTCTGAATAAAAATCCATTAAATCCTAATGAGTTTCCATTCTCAGTCACTAACCAGTTTTTTAATCTGTTTTGCCACTAGCACATAACCTCAACACAGTAGTCCAAGTCGGTCTCGGGCAAAACTTTCCAGCTGAATATCTTATTTAGGGAAGAAGGCAAATATGGGACAAGCCAAACTATTCATAAACTTGTGCTGAATTTTGTTAGTAGGTCACCTGAAACTAAAAAGAAAGAAAATCACTGAAGTCAAACCACTCCTTTCCCTTTGTTTTAAACATTTCCAGTTATTGCCTCAAACTGATTCTTTTCCATTCTAGGGAAAACCAGGTCTCAGTTTAACCCACTTAAATACTTTCTAAACAACTGCAACTTACAGACAACAAAATGTCCCTAAAAACACCCAGGGAGCTGTAGTGTCCTTTAGGAGCCCAGATGGTTTTGAGTACCTTGCAGCTGGGAACATCATTTGTATCAAAGAGCTCCTGGTGTAAAAGCTCCTCCCTGCAAGGATGTTGTGTCTTCATGTATGCACTGACAGTACCTTTGCAATGAGATGGGACATCACACAGCACCTTCAGTTAAACTCTCGGCAGGATGTGGGGGTACCTTGTTGCTCCACAACTCTCATGGAGAACCTTTCTGTTGTCTACAGCTAGTTGAAAAGGAGGGTGTTGCAAGGTGGGGTTTGGTCTCTTCTCTCAGGTAAAAAGTGACAGAATGAGAGGAAGTGGCCTCAAGTTGCACCAAGGGAGGTTTAGTTTGGATATTGGGAAAAGTTTTTTTCACTTTTCTGATAGGGTGGTCAAGCACTGAAACAGGCTGCCCAGGGAAGTGGTGGTATCACCGTCCTTGGAAATGTTCAAAAGGCATGTGGATGTGGCCCTTGGAGATATGGTTTAGTACTGAACACAGTGGTGCTAGGTTGACAATTGGACTTAATAATCTCTTCCAACCTTATTGATTCCATGATTCTAGAAAAGAGCTAAAGATCACTGCTGCAAAAGATGCTACAAACCATACAAACATTAGAAGCCTTTTCAACTGAAAAACTATAAGATACAGCTTCTTTGAGACAAAAATGTCTTCACTTTTGAGACATCTTAGGTCTACGTGTATAACATATACACACATATTTCACATTATACAGTTCATATTGTGAGCACATGCATTGCTGAGAACTTCTGATATGGCTTCATTTAACACTGACCTTCCATAATATAGACATGAGTTTATTTTGGATCACAGGCTGATTATATGTGCCTTACAACTCCAACATAGGGAAATAATCTCTCCTTGAGCTGCCCTGGGGTGGCTAAACAGTTTTCACAGTGTTACTCCAAGGCCATAAAAGCTGCATGGTGGGGAGGGAGGGGAGAACTAATCTGTGCACAAGATTATGGACGGTAGAGAAGATCATAGGACACAGATTCTGCCTACCACACTCTTTGTGATCATCACCCGATGGCTGCCCCTTACATGGGAGGACAGAGACATAAAGGAGAGGATACAAGACCTCTTTTTGACCAAGCCACTTACTCGCACATTGTGTGATAGCAGGGAACAATGTCCATACATCACTTGAGCAGAAAGACATTTTAATGCTGCTGCCCTTGAAATCCTTATTTTTGTTAACCAGGGCTTATGGCTACACTCCCCTTCTCCTCCACCCCCTTTCCCTTCCATCTCTCAGTAGTGGGGAAGAGGTTAGGCCAGCCTATTACTGGCCCAGGGGAGGAGGTGGCAGAAAACTGGCCTTATTTACCTTAGCCATTTCCCCGTGTAATCTGGGTAATCGTGTGGCTAATCGGCGATGCGGACGAGCCCCCCACGCCGCAATTCACAATGCCAATCCATTCATATTTCATACAATAGGGTATTTAAGTCATCCCATGCCTTGCCAAGGCGATTGCACTTCCTTTGTTCTGATGTTTTCGGCAGGGGTCTCCTGCCCTACTCCCTCTTTCACACCAGCATATGTCCTAACTCTTGCCTGCTGCAGCTGGACAAGGGCTGTTGTTTTTGTTTTGTTCTTCAAAACCAATGAATCGATTATGGCGGTGTGAAATGTTGGTTAAAACTCTCCCCTCATGTATGCACACACTAGCCATTTGCTACATTACAACTTCACAGCAAGGTGACCGATGAGGCAACAGCGCTCATGCTCTTCCATTTAGAATGGGCAATCTGTTAAGGACAAAAGGAAACAATAAATAAAAGACTGACTGAACATATTGTTTCAAAAATGCCTCACCGTGCTATATCAGAGCAAAATAAAAGTCCCTCTAACCCAACATACTGCAACTATAAAGAAAGATCAAATCTGATCTGTAATGGAAAATTATGTGGTTCACATGTATGGATATAGAATATTAAATTCAGGCCACATTCCCGCAATAAGGATTCCTATTGCATATTCACCTTTACTCACTGCCTGTCTCACATTCGGCATGTAGTGAACTCAACAGCCTTACAAATTATAGGATCTGATCTCATCCTTGTACAAACCAAAGGCAAAAAGCCCACAGTAAACACCTGCAGTTCAGATTTACCTCTCATAGCGTGTGTTGATATGTGGATCAGAATTGACAAGGAGATACTGCCTTCGTAGCTAAACTATCAGCTCTCTTCTGTCCCTGACTGGCGATGACAAAAAGTCAGTTCCCTCCAAAAACTCTCTTGTAACTTGTACAAAACAGTCTTGTGGCTCTGTTGCTCTTCCAGGGCATAAAGAAGGGAACTATCACAGCAAGTCCCTCAAAATTAATACTGCAAGCTTAAGTGAAGGTCTGGAACAGAAATGCCTTTTAATTTTTAAGATTAACTGTAAATGCATTATAATACAATGCAGGTAATTGAAAAGAAGTATTTAATGACATGAAAGAAGATGTCATTCCTTCCTGGTTCTAGTTCATGCTACTCCATGGATGTACAATATATGAAACTCATGAATTTTCTCATAAATGCCTGAGCCATATTCCTTGGCTTCAGTTCAGCATATGGAAGTTCACACCTGTGTTCTGTATTCTAATCAATTTTCATTTTTCACTCCTAAAACTGAAAAAAAAGTTTTAAGCCTTGGGCTTAAGAGCCAAATTTCCACAGGAAGCTAAGCTTTCTATGAAGAGTTAATTAATTAGCACATGTGCAATATTCTACAGACTTATGAATAGTACTGTACTGTATAAACTACACAAAAGGAAAAATTTGTATATCATGCTTACCTAGATTTTTCAGTGCTCAGCTGTAAAGCCTGAAACCAGTAAATTCAAAATCTTGAGGGGAACAGAGGGCACAACCCAGATATATTTAAAATTTCATTTTGATTATGAAAGAAATTACAATATAATTTTTCAAAATTCAACTTTTTAATGCCAGAATTTTGAAACCTCTTCATTCCTCCCACCCCACCTCCCCCCTCAAAAAAAAGAAAAAAACCCAAAAAATTACACAAAAAGTATATATATACTATAGGTATCTAACAAATAAAGCTTCTCAAGACTAATCTTTCAGGGCAAACTCTGGCACCAGACTGTGTAGTGGCAAATTATCTATTTGTACATCTCCCACTGAAGTAAAGCAGATTTTGTTCAAATTGCTATCAGTAGAATTTATAGCACTTGAAAATGATCCTAATACAGCTAAATTTGTAAATGGTTACCTCCCCCAGCACCCAAACAGCAGGGACAGAGCTACAGCAATAGAAATGTGCTAATCCCAGCACGATGTATTCCCACGTCTCGCTGTATCAAATCATTCTAAAGGGTTTTCAATATACAAGTTAATTAGCTACAATGAAGCAGCAGAGTAACATCTAATGAAGACCGGGGCTTAAAATACCAGAAGTGGCCTGTTGTACCCTTTCCCCCATCTTTCATATTAACATATTCTTTTGAAATAGGTTACAGGCATAGTTCAAGCGTAATTTAACAAGAGACAGATGGCATCTAATGAACAGGGCTGTTTTGATTATGTGGTAAACATAGTGGACATTTTAAACTATGCATTTTCAACAACATCTACAAGAACACCATTTCTGTTTTAGCACCTCAAAATGCTATGCCATACAGTATCTATCTATCTATCTATCTATCTATCTATCTATCTATCTATCTATCTATCTACCTACCTACCTACCTACCTACCTACCTACCTACCTATTTAAGTACTTGTAATGCTGAGTAAAAAGATGACACTGTTTTGTTACTGAGCAATTACATACTCAGTTTCTCATTTCTTAAAACAATCAGTGCATGGAAAAGCAGTTGTGTACATTCTATTCAAAATAAATTAAATCTCTCTAAAACTAATTGCACAGAATTAAAAAGATACAAGCAACAAATGTCTGTAATATACGACTGGCAGAGATAAGATAAAAAAACAACAACAACATAAGAGAGTAAATCTAATTACCTAAGAAATATCTGCTCCTTTCAGGAAACACAGAGCTGCCACAGTCGGATGTTTCAAATTTAACTAAGAAATGAAAAGCCCTAATTAATTAAATTAAGGTCCTGATCCTCACTGGATGTGAAAGTCAATGAGAGTTTATCCACACGAACCTCATAGCTGGAGTGGGACTGAACACTCCCTTTTGCTCTCTATCAGGGATGAAACTCATTTTGTAATCCCACCACTTCATTATCACCTTTCCAGCACATTATCTTTGCTCTAATCCTCCTGTCACTTTAGGGATTCAGGGTCATTAGAGCACTTGAAGAGTCGATGTTATTGTCATGGAGGTGTGAATTGATCACTAAGATGACAACTGGCGACAAGTATACTTTATTAGGCTGCTACTTTGCCTCTTAATTGCTAATGATTATCCTGTCTGTTAGGAAATTTGGACTCCTTCTGCCACTACTTTCTAATAGGACCACCTAATCATTTCACTCCACCTCTCCCGCCCCGAAAGGTGCCCATTTAGACACAGTATATTTGCCCAACTCAATGGAACTACTTATGTGAGTGATACCAACAAGGTAAGGCCCTTTAACCCTCCCACTACACTGTGTGTAGATTTTGACTGAGATAATTTCTCTGTTAAAAAATTTCTGATTGCTTCATTTCCTTTCCAAAGGCATGAATAAGTTCATTTTATTTTTTTGTTTGTTCGTTTGTTTTCCAAAAGTCCCATTTTAGATATGGCTATGTTTACTATTTGAAAAGATTTCCCAGAGAAAGAGCTGGCATTCCAAACATCATCATATTGCATTTAAATTACACCTTAAGACAAACCAATAAAAAAAAATTAAACTTTTGTGTCTTGCCAGATTTCATACACTTCAAGTCTTAATTGCTGTTGACCACAAGAATTACGCTTAATATTTAGTTTTACAGAACTCCTTGCTTAAAGAAGGGTAAAAAACAAATTAAAGGAAAAAGAAAAGAACTTTTCAAACTAGAGAGCTAGGAGAGCAGAAAAATCTTAAGTCAGTATAAAAGTTCTATCATACTTGCTTGACAGTGGCAATCTTTGCATTGCAGGTAGTTTTGTTTCATATCAGAATAAACATATCTATAAGGGATCACACTCAGCAGCAAGAGAATATTAATGAAGAACTCTTAAACATTCTGTTCTTTCTTATCAACATTGATTAAAAAATAACACTGGCAACAAAAAGAAAACAACTCCCAGATCTCCTATTCCTATTCCTATTCCTATTCCAAAACCTAGATAAAAGTCAGTCTCTGTATAACACTCCTCTCCAAAACAAGTACTAAACCTAAATCAGAAAAAAAATAATAAATTTAACAAATGACTAATCTTGAATTTTGTGCTAGAGACATTATAGTGCGAATCTAAGTGCTCAGGATGAATATTTGACCTTTCTAAGTCAACTGAAGTGTTCAAGGTTATTTTATAGGATCAGAATTTCACATTCTAATTTCCAAGGATGACACATTTTCAATGAAAAAAAAAGCTGCTACATAAAATTCAGACTGGCTCTTTGAATTTTACTGTGGTCAAAAAAAACTTCAAACAGTTTGTGCAATAATCTGATCCCTCCCTTCCGCTTTTAACTGTGCCTACATAAAACTTTTGCAAAGGCACTTTGCTTATTAAAAAAAGCTTGAAGATGATGGGAACCTTTAATTAATTTTTTATTTGATTCCACTAGAGAAAAATAGCAAATACCTACGGCATTAGTTTTCCAAGAATATGACAGTTTTTTTATAGATAGTTTTACATGCACGGTCATGTTACAGAAAAACAGAAGTTCTTTCATTTTACCTCCACAGGTTAATACAAAGCACAACTGCTCCTGACTAGAGTGTTGTTTGGTCTGCTCTTCTTCAAAAAGAGGTCCTGATCTGTATTTGGATGGAGGTCTCTCTGGACCCCATTTTAAACTGTAGCTACTTTAACATCACTAGTTTAGGGTTTAAAATATTTTAATTTAACTAAGGCACAACCCATAAGTGGTCAATGTAGTTTCAGTCTGATGACGCACCACAGTTTTCATTAAACCTGTACCTCAACAGCTTGGCTGACCTGAAACAAATTGGCCTGTGTGGAAATAATACCATACCAAGCACAAGAGGTATGGGGTTGATGAGCAAGATGTTTGGGAGACAGAAAATGTCTGTGAAGTAAATGGACAAGGCGAGCACTGTCATGGTCACCTCTGAAACCGCTGTCAATGCTTGCTTTACACAGCCTGTTCTAACAGAAGTAGCCAAGGAAATAACAACCACCTGGCAGCATTTCTGGAAACAATCACACCTGGATATTCATGCTAGAGGATGGGTACTAAGAAACAGAAGACACTGTAAAGGCATTGAGACAAACTGGTGCAGTGAGATGTGGTTGAGATGTTTCCTTACCATTGACTCATTGACCCAAATTGGGTTCCCACAGAATGTAATTACATCCTGCAACAGAAAACTAGTAAGCAGTCCTTCCTGGAAGGAGGCTGGCTGAATAACCATAACCTGATCATTATGACTTAGGTAAATCATAAGGTCAGGAAGATTTTTGGGGTTAAAAAAATAAATAAATAAAAATAATTAAAAAAAAAAAAATTAAAAAGCAGGCAAGTGATCCTTGTTTGTCTGAACAAATTTTCCAATAATTTGAGATCTTTCTATTTCATGTTAGAAAACACGGACTCATCTGTAGGATAGCCTTTAAGTTGTAGTAGAATTGTCAGACAGCAATTTCTGTGGTTGACCCACTTAATGCTCTTGAGTTTTTTGCTCCACAACTAATCACAGGTCAGAAGGGTATTGTCATTTTTGTGGAAATTTCCACTCCATTGAATCTAAGAAGTACAACACTATCTATCTTGAAAAAAAAAATTACAATCTGAGTAGGCAATGATTTTCACATAAGCAGCTTTGAGGTAATTTTTGTCAAAGAAAGTAGAAGTTATGTGAGATGAGGCAAGAGTAGCCCAGAAGAAAAGATGCTGAACACCTTGGGAAAGGAAAAGTTCATGCACTGCAGTGGCCAACTGTGCTGACTCTGCAGCCCAGGCAGGAAGTCGCCATAGAAAAGCAAATAGGTGATATTACCCCTACATCTGGTAATGGGAAAACTGGTACTGAAATATACTTTGACATTCACACATAAAGAATTAGTCAAATAATTGGAAAATTTTAGGAAATAAATCACACCATTAAAGGACTGAAAAATACAACAAACAATGGGAGAAGACTGTAACTTTTTCCTGGGAGAAAAAAATCTAGTATCTAAAGGGGAATTAGGACCTCCTGACTAAAAGCAGGGAATAGTTACACTTTGAGCTGAAGGAGGGGATATGTATTTCAAGAAGGTACATATTCCTTTGCAATGACTGAAGAGAGACTGTTCAATAAGAGTTGATCCACTCTCACAGGCAGAGCTGAATAGTTTTCTGAGAGACTCTTCAAGCAGAGCATCAGCAGATGATAATGCACCAGAGCCAGCTCCAGGGTCCCTGTGGCAGACACCACATCTGATTACAGCAGTGATCAGGTCTAGACTTAGCAACTCTATAAGAAATATCCCCGACACTACCAATTTTTTTCCCACTGTCTGAATAATTGCAAGATTTCTTCATGGCCTCTTGTTCTGATGTATAACAACCAGGCACAACACAGCTACTACACACCCAAGGTCCTGTCACAAACAGTCCTACTATACAAGCCTAAGGATGCCACAGCACACATTTACAAGAAATTAAGGTTGTCTTTTCCTAAAAAAATATGCTGCTATTATGTGTTGGTGTTAACAGGACTTCCAGTTCAAGAGAGCTGTTTGGATAGGTAAAGCACATGAGGTCCTGTTCATATTGATAGATTAGCTTAGAACTCTGACATTTGGATTAAAGAAGTATAGAAATTAATCTTATATTTGACATTTAAAACACTTCCAAAGGGAACCTTTTCCTCTGCCCACACTTTCTTAAATCATAGCAGAAAGAACTGCCATGGAAGAATAGTGTGAGAAATTACTGTCCAACTGCTTCTCTGTTTTCTCACATTATAACTGAAGACATTAGGGCCTGAATCATTTTATATCCTGGTGTTATGTGCAGTGCCACTGTGTGTAAAAACCAGACAACGCAACAGAAATAAAATTTGAAAATTTGTTTCTCCTTTCTTTTGGAAAACATCTAGAATGTAAACGTGGTTTGCGGCAGCTCTAGTTGATAGAGGAAGAAAAAAAAGGGCTGCTTTTGGAGGGCTATCATGACAAAAAACTTTAGATTTATACAGTCTGACTCCCAGTTCCTGCACAACCTTGGCGAAGTCACTTATTGTAACATTTTCAGAAATGGATGCTATTTCCTCAGGCTTTCATTCTACTTTTCATCTCCAGAGTATATGAGTGTTTTGCATGTACAACCAATATCAAAAGTCTCAAGGGACCTTATGGAATCTCTGGATCTCGATCCTTTCAGGGCCTCAGAGCTGTTTCATGTAACATACACATAGCAGTATTGTCAGCTGTTCCAGGACTTCCCCCACAAAACTTTGGGTTTTGCAGGAACTCTTTATGGACTGCTAGAGTTTTTGAAGACCAGTTTGAGACAGCTAAATCATCCAGATGAAGTCAGTGAGAGACACAGTAGCTTTGAAACATCAGATCTTTTTCCAAATAATGTCTTCCCATCACATGACATAAAGCATTTAACAACTGAAGGACACAAAGCTGAAAAGAGGGTGTTTCATCTCTCCCACATTTCCCAGCTCTCAAACTGGGGGTTTAGCTCTTTTGGAATGGCTCAGACAGAAGAAATAAGGAAGCAACTACTCAACAAGTTGAAGACCTTCATACTTGGAGGAAGTGAAGAAATATGCTTTATACATATGCTTTATATATGAAGTGCTTTGCATATTTGTTAGCAACTTGCTTTGATTTATGAGAAATATCCTCTCAAACCCAGATATTAAGGTTAAATTGGTAACTGCAATCTCATTCTGCTGCAGTATTAAATAGATAGTACCTATTTTAGGACTGCTAGAATCAATGCAGAAAGGAAAGATTATATCAGACTATAAATGCAAACAGAACAAACAGAACAAAGTTCTGCTAATCTGCTAAATTAGCTATTGTAAGATATTTAAATACAGTGCATACTTCCTCTTTATTGTCACCATTCTCTTTCCTGCTCATGCTCAAGCTGAGATGGGCTATCAACCTTCACAATCATCAGAACTCACACTCTGGTGAATATTCGGCAAGTCTGGCAAAGCATGGCAAGCTGAAGTGCTCTGATAGGGCTTGGAAAAACATCAAACACTCCATTGGTGTTCATCCCACCAGCTTTAGATACTGTCTGACTTTTATCTCAGGACATTTTCAGTGATGCCACTTCGGGTTCTCTCTGAACTTCTCCATGTATGAGCTCTACATTTTACTGTGACCCTAGGAAATGTCATTTCTCATTGCCATGGCTTGATCTTTTAGTTCTGCCTTCTTCCTTTCGGTTGTGTGCACATCAAGCATTCACTAGCTCACATTTCTTCTCTTTTTTTAAGAAGATATGTAAGCATATCATCACTTCAGTGCTCTACATAGTTCTTATTATATGTTCTATTAAGTAAAAAATATACCAGGTTGAAAATATCCCTTGGTTTACATTCCAGATGATAAAAACAGCTTAGCTTTTCTTAACATTTTGGACATAAGGTTTTGTCATAAAAGTTGAAAATGGTATCAGATTTCTGATGGACCTGTTCTTTAGTTCCTTTGAACAGCTCTAACCAGCAGCAGCAGAACAGCTAAGTGTCTGCTACTCTTACCATCAAAGCTCCCTGGGGACAATAATCAGTAAAGAAGGGAAAGTGCAGGGATTTGCTCCTGTAGTTAAACCAAACTGAACTGGAATGAGAGTCCTCTGTACAGCTGACTATAATATTGCACACCTGTTAGTGAAACACTGACAAGTGACTTTGTCAATCACTGTGCTTGCAGTGCCTTTTACACTAACAAAATCAGGTTGTACCAAGATCAGCCAATAAAAGTAGTAAAAGCAAATGAGTAAACAATGATGCAGATATGAAATACATAAAACTGAGCTAAAATATTGGAGAGGGGGGAAAAGCAACATCTGGAAAACACCAGAAACCTACAAAATATCTGAACAGGATCAGTGGCATTCACTTCAGATTCCCTCAGAATATAATGAAAGATATCGTTTTTTCAAAAAAAAAAAAAAAAAAAAAGAAAAAAAGAAAAAAAGAAAAAAAGAGCTTTCTTAACTGCAACTTTCTAACGTGTTGGAGCCAAAGAAACTGCAAACTGCTGTACACTTTCTGTTTGAGCTGAGTGTAAACCCAAACTTTCTAACACCTCAGTAAATACTTGAAAGAGAGCACTACTCTAATATCTGTAAATCAGGGCACTTCAAATTAACCCGATGTTCATTAAAAAGCTTGCTGATTTTATGTTTTTGCTATCATTCTGATACAAGCCTGAGAACAAAAGTGCTTAACAATTCCAGTCAAATAGGATCAGGGCATTAATTCTTGTTTGGATGCTAGAGCAACATAAATCATCTGTTCCAACCTAACAGTTTAAAGAGTGCACAGCACATTATGTTAAATAAAGTATTAACACTGAGTTAAGAACACCTATTAAGGGACTTTGAGAGTTCTGGCTCACATTACCTTACACCATTTTTTTAAATAACCTTATTCCAGCTTTTTAATCCCATAATTATTTCACAACGGTATTGTCAGAAAACTCCACTGTTTCTAACAATGTATAGTTGTAAGACATTATGTGTGTCCCTTTGGTTAAATTTTGTGCTTATTCATATTATCAGCCTGACCCACATTAGTGACTTATCTTTTACATTTTAATATATATAATGTTGTAATTGCAAGATGATTAAATAAAGTGTACTTGATAATTTAAATTTCTGTGGTTTTTTGAAACAAACTGCTGAAATAGGGAAGAAAAAAAATCAGATTTTACTTGTGCACGCAGAGATATGCATCTACATGTATACACACTCTTTAATACTCACTTGTGATGTGCCTTCGCTCATTTAGCAGAATGACTTCTTTCCACTCACTTTCAAAGTCTGTAGATCAGCTGTCTGAGGCTCTTCTTTCATGACCCTGGTTTTCTTTCCAAGAGGTTTTCTCTTGGTCTAGTCCCAATTTCAGCAGATGTACTACATCCTCCATTATACAGGCATTTGTACTGGATATTGACACAGAGTGAATTTAGAGCTTGAGATGCTGAGAAGAGGGTGCAAGAATTCCTTAGCAGAAAGGCTGATGTGACAGCAAAAAGGAGTGGTGGGTGGTGCATTCAGCAACTTAGGCACTGGCTGGTGTATCAGGTCAGACAGGCCATACTCACCACTCATCCTGAGCAGAAGAGAAACTACTTCCCAACTTACATTGTTCCAAGATGATTTTCACAGCCTTCTTTCACAGTATGTCCCCCCTCAGTGACACCTGTGACCCCTTTGACTCAAAGAGGTAGGACTGTGTGTGTATGGCAAACATAGAGGTGATACTGCAACCATATTTGCTTATACACATATTACAAAGAGCTCTACAATGTTACAAATTACTGATGTTAAACTAGAAATCAGGGAAAACTTTGGAAATTTTCCCAACGGCAAAAGGTTTAGACGATCTCAAGACAGGACTATGGAATAAAACTAACCAAAATAACTGTATTTTACTGTCATTGTCAGAGATGGCAACTTTGAAAAAGCAGTCCTCTTGCTGTCTCTGCTTTTTGGTCCTTCAGTACAAGAAAGACAGGGACAAACTGGAGGTAGTCTTGTTGAAGACCAGTTGGGTGGGCCAAAGACTGGAGCTGTATGTGAGAGTTGAAGTGGATGACCTCAAGTTCCTTCCAGCCTGAATTATTCTATTACTCTGATAGTCTTCTCTAGAAAATTCTCATCTCTACAAATTATTTGAAATATAAACAGAATAATATAAAGTGGAAAAAGGTCCCAAGGATTATTGCAGTCTGTTCCATTTCTATCTTTTCCTTGGCCAGATTTTCCATCTGACATAACTCTAGAAACCTTTAAGGTAGCTAAGAATCTAGCACCCAGCCTTATAGGATTTAAGTACATTTGTCACAGAAATTGATTGGAACAATTAGCTGAATAAATAGATATAGCATATCTTTAAGAGCCATAAAAGTGACATGACTGCAGGTAAATCATAAGAATAATTACAACCAGGAGTCCAGGTTTTCCAATCACTTTCCATACATGCTTTGAATTGCAGGGCCTTCTGGTGACTAATTTGCCTCTTGTAGACAAATTGAAGAACAGATTTGCAGTGATTGTCAAGCTGCAAGGTACCAGTGAATGAACACCGAAAATACCCAAATGTGACACTTTTAAGAAACATGGAATTTTGCTTCATCTTTGTTACTTCTCACAAGTATTAATGTGAACACAGTGTCAAGAGAATGAATTTCTGTGTCTGGACCTGAGATTAATTCATTCATGAAATGAAAATAATTTTGAGAAACAAATAAGCCTTACTTCAGGCAGGAGTGAAAGCAGTTCATAAAGCCTTAGCCAATCAGAGAAAATAAGAAAACTGCATGATTGAGATAACTGCTTTGATTGTAACAACTATTTAATTTTCAAAGGAACTTTCCAAGCAGAGAATCTGTGGGAAAATCAAATATGAACACTGTTTACACGACATGTCATTGAAATTTTTTACATTTAATATTTTAGACATAAAATTCCATTTCAGAAAAAAAAAAATACAAAAACCCACAAACTCAATTCTATTGAAACAGTCATTGTCAATTTAAAAGCTTAAATGGTCATGAAAAATAAATGGAACAAAGTAAAAATTTCCCCCATTTTAGCAAATAACTCAGTCAGTATTTGACTGGGAAGATTCCGAAAATGTCTGGATATGCTTTTAAATACATATAAAGAAATGTTTTTCATGGAAATTTATCTGACTTCCCAACCAGCTCTGCTTTTCACAGAAATGTTTAAGTGTCTAAAAAGTAATAAAAGTTACACTGAAAAGACTACTTATTGTTAAGAAAAAGAGAAGTATATTTTCTTAAAATAGTAAGATTTATAGACAGGTTAGTCAGCTTATTAATTTACCATAGAGATTCTGTCTCTTACATCCTGCAATAATTTAATTTTAGGTTTTGGATTTTTGATCTCAACATTTTCCGCTTTATCTACATAAATGTGTGTATGCATATCTATCTTACTCACTCTCTTTTCACATATATATATATAACTGGATGAACAAACCTGAGACAAACTCCAGTAGATAAGAAAACTTTGTGTGACAGTTTTGGCTGACCTTTTCTTTCTCCTGCTTTAGCTCATTTTATTTCTAGTGAACACAATTATTTCCCAATTCACTCTAATTAGTTTTGACTTTGTGTTTTCTAACAATTTTAGTAGGGCCTGAACTCTGCAACAAGCCATGACACTGCTAGCGTGGGCCAACATGTTCTCTTCTAAAGGGTATTGTAAAACAGAAGGACTGGGGAACATGAGGGTAGGTTTTTTGCACCTTCCCTGTTTCAGCTGAAAACTACTGTTGTGAAATGCAGCTGAACCTCTGTTTTGAAGAGTCCAAGGCAGAACATGCATACTTATGTTTCAGAACTCAGTCCCAGCTTGGCCAAGAAACCAGAATTGTGCCCCACCTCTGCTGTTTTTTCAGTCCCTCTGAATGGGATCTTCCTCTTGCTATACTGACAGTCCCATGTGTGAGCAAATCCATTAGGCAGTGCCAGTGGAAAAAAACCACCAAGAAAAAGTTTTTGCACTTGTCTGGTCGTTTTTACACCAGACTATGAACTAATGTAACTGATTCAAAATGCTTTCAGACACTGAAATATAAAGATTGCAGTCTGGAGGGGTACCCAAGGGCTGCCCCTTTGGAAAAATGGTGAGGATTCACTTGCTGGGTCACCAGCTCAGCTTCCACCCACATTCATGTCAGGCCCTCAACTTCTGGATGAAACCAGAGTAAGTTACCAACAACAACAGGTAAGAGATGGTTAGATATTTGCCAGCCTCAGGAAAAATCTAGTTCAGTTGGGTACAACCTGAAATTCAGACCACAGTTCAGATCTGTTCTTATTTTTTTCTGGTCCCTACCAGCAGGAGACACCCGGAGAATTTAGATTCTTACATATATTTGTCAAAACAATGCTAATATCAAGTCAAACATGAATAATTTAAAATAAAAATCACTGAATCTTGGTGTAAACTGGAAAAAAATAAAAACAAACAACAAAAACTCAAGTAAAAAGCACTAATGTTATCCATAAAGCAGATGTTGGAGCTACTTGGGCAGTATCATTGATACTTACTAGTCGAAGCACAAAGACTATGGAGTTCCTTTAGCTTACAGAATTTATTCATTAGACCCACCTATTCCCTACATTTTCAGATATCAAACACTTGTCTTTGGAGACAGGGAACTTCTTTCTTTATATACTCATATATAGACTTACAGTGGAGTCTCACTTCTCAGCTGAATCCTATGTGTTATTTTGAGAGACCAAAACATTCATATGGCAGGGGGATGCAAAGAGGTGAACGAAGATGGGTTTCCCAGACTCCTCTAGTCTGGTTTCCCGTTGGGTGGGAACAGATCACCAACAGATTTGACTACAACACAGAGATAACACTGCAATTAAGTTCCTTTTAGCTGTATGAGGTTGAGAATACCATTTTAAAAAAACCCAAACTAAATAGCATAGGTTGAAGTGGAGAAGAAAGAAAAGGCCTTTGTTGCCAAGTTAGGATTTTGCCAAACATTTGCAGTTCTGTGGATCAACAGACAGATCCGTGCTAGTTTCTTTCTGTGTCAAGTAACCTCATGTAATGTGCTGTGTTTGGGTCAGTTGCTAACACAGGAAGAGGAGGGGCTGGGGCCTCTCTGACTGTATTCATTTGAAATGGTGTTTATTCTGTATATTGCATCATTTTTCCACGGGGGATGGTTTTGTTCTCAGCATTCCTCTCCTTTAACCAATTTGGAATCAATGCCTGATCTTCCGCCTCTCTTGCAGTTTGCCTTCAGAGTCTTCTTAAGGAAATTATGCATGGAAATTCCTTTTTACCAGCTTTTGCTGAAACCACAAGTCTGTATCTAAAATATATACTACTGAAAAATTTTGCCCAAAGCTTTGTCTTGGCTATATAAAGAAATTATAGGTGTGGACCAATTTTTGAATTAGCATGAAAACTGCTTTTATGTGCATATGAGAAAGGCCTTTGAAACATCTTGCCAAAGGCTTTTTTGTCTTCTGGTTGTTATAAGAAAACATGGTTGCCCAAAAGAAAAAACCTGATCATGGTTCCACCTTAATCAGATTCACAATGGTGTCCTAATGCAATTTGTCCTAATCCATTTCTAAGGAAGACAACCATTTATGATTTGGAAAGACATGTGGGAATAAGTGTGGCTATATGGAAATCCCCTGAGTCCTTTATTTACTATATTTTACCAGTTCATAAAAAAACTCTAATTACATTATAGAGAAGAAGGCATTATAAATGTGATGTATATTCTAATACAAACCCCCTCCACCCGGGTGTCCTACTAACAAACTGTGCTCAGTTTGCAATCTCACAGTGCATTTTATATCTCTGTGGCCAGTTTTAGAATAATGATGCCATGCTCAACAAATTTTAATACTGATCACACATTTCAGCGCACAGCTGAAAACGATGCTATGTTTGTTTTTTGGGGGGAAAGAGAATGCCTTCTGCTTAGTATGGCAGCAAATTGCCCTTGCAGCAGAAGAAATAAATACTTTGTGCCCACGAAATAAATTAATTAATACTTGTGCATATATCTGTACATTCATTCATAAACAAAACCCTATATATTCATGGAAATTGTGTGATCCAGAGAATGAAGACAGAGTTCAGTGTGTTCAGGAATCTGCTTAGACCTACCTATCCCACCCCATGTGCATGCATGTCAGGAAGTGAAGGGTGGGATGAGAAAGGGTACAAAAAAACGCTTAAAAAAAAAAGATTTAGCTTTATACATATGAGTTGTCCCATTGGAATTGTGTGAATAAAGTTAACCATAACTGTTTTGAGGACTGGGGTCCTAAAATAATACAGAAGAGTTCCAAGTGCAAAACGTTTTACGTTTATTTGTGTTGAAATTCTTTCATGTACTATTTCTCTCCATACACACACATTAAAATATTATAAATGTTATTGTTAAGAAAAATGCTGCTATAAACATTACTGACTATAATAAATGGCATAAACCTGGGGCAGGTCAGCAGTGTAAATAATCAGAGTCTTTCCATTTACCCCTTTGTAATAAATAGGAGATCGTGTAACTCATGAAATCATAATTATCCAACATTTCATCATTTGTTTTTTACTTGAAAAGTTTGGGAAGGAATATTTTTCTTTTGCACACTGCCATCTGTGGATGGTCATTTGTTTTTTAGCTGGTGAAAATTGAGTTCCTCATTCAAAGCTTATCATCTGCCTTAACATTTTTATCAGGTGATTGGTTTCATGTAAAAACTGGAAAAGTTGTACTTATGAGGAAATCCCCCCAATAAAGGATTTTTTGTTTGTTTGCCTGATGAAAAATAGCCCTCCACTAAAGTCAAAGTTTCATTTTATACAGGACTACAAGATAGAAATAAAGTGGTCCTGTTCCAAACTGGAAGAAAACCTGAAATGATGAAGTTGCCTCTGAAAGAAAATTTCTTTACTTATTCAAAACACAGTGATCTTATTTTCTGCTGCTATAGTATTAAATAAGACAAATGGGAAGAAAATAAACTGAAAAGGTGACAAAAATTAAAAATCTGTTTGAATCCCACAATATCAAGACAATATTTCAATATGAAATTATATATATGAAAACATCTCCTTTCAAGTTACCCTGTACACAAAATGGAGTGCTCTCCTTTGACTTTTGTTGTTGTTATTGCTTTGGTTTGTTGTAGGCTTTCTTTTTTTTTTTTTTTTTTCCCTACATTGGATCTTGCTTTTATTTGAAAAATCATTTTTCCTCATGTATTAGGTTTCAGTGTTTGACATATGTTTCTTATGCACATATCACAACACATGTAGGCCTGGACACCGTCACTGGTCTAGACAATATCACTGGGCAAACTTAGCAGTCATATGACAAAAAGAAACTTTGCAAAGTTAAACAATATTAGAACTAGTACAGAAATGTTATCTTCTGAGCTGACGGGCAATTACCATTCAAAAGTAACAAATCTAATCAAATATGAAAATAAACATGCACTAAATGAGGCATTTTGGAAAGAAAGGTTTTCAAAGAATGGAACATTCAACACTTTGTGAAATAGTCCCTTCTTTACATTGGATGTAAAAAACACCACAGGTCTCCAAAAGTCTTTTTTCCTAATTTTTAAAAAAATATTTAATTTTAGATTTATTAAATCTGAAAGTTGCAGACATAGTTTTTGCAAACTCAGCATGCTCAATAAGTAACTTTGAGCACCTTTAACAAGACAAGACTGATTTTCCTATTTGGAAGATTAATTTCTCATTGCTGTTGTTGTATAAGTACAGGCCTGTTTTCCTTTGTAATAAATAAAGCCGAAGTCAACACATGTAACCACCGGTATAATACGTGCATGTTATGAAACTTGCCCTGACTCAAATCTGTTTAATGGTTTTCCACTGAAAATTCAACATCTGCCAACACCACACAAATCTTGATAACTGATGTCATCATGAACCCATTAAGCCTTGGTTTTTAACATGTTAGGAAAACAAAGGGTTTATGGAAGACTGCTAACAGAGGGCTAAATCCTGGAGCCCGTATTCAACAGGAGGAATTGTTCCTTAAGTAAGGTGTGAGTAAGAACATCTTAAGCCTGGCAGAATGTAAGCAAGCTCTTGTTCCACATTAAATTTAATTAACCAAGTCATTCATGAAAATGACACCATAAGATATGAAACCTGTCACTGCAAATCACCTTTCGTCACTGAAGCTGGTTTGGGAATGCTTGTCCTGCCACACCAGCTACTAGCTTTGATGTGTCACAGCTGTGATACAGCAGCAAGGAAAAGCCATTTAAATAGAGAGGGAGCTTTGGAGGAGTTAGGCATTTTCCCCTAAGGATCTGAAACTTCTCAGCAGAGGCCATCCAGAGATACATATTGAGTAAAAAGGTCTCCATACTAAAATCTCAAAATACGCCTGCAGGACCCCTGTAGCGGTAGCTAAGGGAAAAGCTGTGTAGTGTTGAAAAAGTAAGGAGCATCCATCCAGATAAAGGAGGAATCCCCATGTTATCTCTAACATCCATACACCTGCAAAACTGATAATGCTTATCCAGCAGCTTGTTTCCTGGGCACAGAGGTGGTTAATCAAAGCTACAGCATAAGACCTGTGGGGGAGGGAAAGTCATTTAATTAATGTGCCAGATATCCTTGCCAAAGCTTTCACCAAGATTAGGTTCAGATTGTAAAGAAATCTCCAAGAGAAGGATAATTCTCAACACCTGCGGGCACTTTTATTAGCTGCTTGCACAGAATAGAAAACCTTATGTTAAAGTATTTGTCCCTGCTCTACCAAACTGACCTCAATGCTTTTATCTGGCCATAACCATAAGCAGATTTTAAAGCAGGCTGCAGAAGAGATTGCTAATGGGCAAGTGCTCTGTGGCAAATCCACTTGACTAAAGTAACCTGTGGATGGAAGCAATCACATAAAGCCGTTCAAAAGGGGATGCTGTCAAAACAAGGGGAGATTTGGGTACACAGAGAAGGAAGAAAGTGGGAGAGATCACTTGGATCTTTAACACATACAGAAGATCCATCCACCTAATGCAGCTTTATGCTAGATTGATCCAGGTCCACGCCACTAGGGCAGAACCTTGGCTTTGTTAAGGAGAATACAAAAATTCCCTGCAAACCTTTAAACCTTTTTCTCCTGAAAAAACTTCAGCAGTGTTATTTTGTTCGGTTTGTTGGTTTGGAGTTTCTGTTCGTGTTTCTTTGGTTTTTGTTGCTCTGGGGGCTTTTGTTTGTTTGTTTGTTTTCTTCCAGAGGCAGTTGATTCTACAACACTGCAAACAAGGTTCAAAAGTTGAATGCATAGCCACAATGCTCTTAAGGAAAGTAAACCTCAGTAAATACCTGACACATTTAGAAACCTATTACATTAAATCTAGGAAATTATTGTGTTTTGGTACTGCATAATGTAACTCCTCACTGAAAGAAATTCAAGTCAACTTAAAGGTTTGCTTATCTGTATTTTGTTGTGAAATAATTTGTTTGTTTCTGAAAGGAACAGTTACAACTGTCTGGTGGAGGCTTGTGGAATTGTTATTCACTCTTGATTCAATGATATGTATTTTCTGCACATGTAAACACACAGACACATGCATAGACATGTGTAACCCAATTTCTACAAAGATTGGCAGCAAAACATGAATTCTCAAATATTCTGCATTCCACACGTTTTAAACAGTCTCTCTTTAATCTGCTTTATCCATTTAAAATGTATTTTTTTCTGTAGTTCAAAATACTCTTTTTTTTTTTCCCTTCTAGATAGAAGAAGAGCAAAAGGGCTCTGATTTCCATGCTGTTAGTGCTAATGAAATAAAAACACTCACAATTATAAAAAAACATCTGCAACTTTGGAAAATACAGTAAAAAAATCTTCAGATTTTTCAAGAAATGCCCTTGAAATGTTGCCCCGAGCTTTGGTGGTGTTACTGCTCTGATTGCATTTTCTTGTACCTGTCTCAGCTGCCCCAGAATCCTTTTAAATAAAACATTAATGACAACTCACAGGTCAGTAATATCAGGTCAGATTCTCCCCTCTTCACTGCTAACTAGTACCTTATCCTGCAAGAGCCTAAGTCACCTAAATGAGTGATGATGACCATAATGAGTAAATGATTAGGATCATCTGGAAAACTGCAATGAATCTAAACTTTAACTCATCTCTCCTTACATCTTTACCTAGCAAACATCACAAAAACAGTGAATCACCCTAAGCAGTGATTGCCCTTGACATGAGGTGGGGTAATTTATGACACCACTTACTGTGAGGGCTCTGTTTCATGCTATGAAGTTCTGCGTGAGGTAAGAAGAGCAGAGCTGTGACAGAGTCCTGCCACTTGCAGGCATTTGCAGAGGAATTTCAAAGTCAGATGCTGATGCCATGACCCTAAAATTGGGGAAGCACAGCCCTCCCACAGCCTCTGAGGGTATTTGCAACTGATCTAAGAGCTCACACTCCAAAGCAACTCCTGGGCAGATATATCAGTTCAGAGCTGACATAGCTTTTAATTTTCAGAAAGATGAATATAGTCTTAATTACTACTAACTTTGCCCACTTTATACACTATAAATCCATAACTACGATTAGCTTTTTCAAAGGAGTTAATGAAAAAAATAATAAAATCAAATGCAGTGGGATATTCCTAAAAGTACTGATGCTTGTCCAGGAAGATAAAATTGTTGCTAGGAGTTTTTACTCTATACTTCCTAATTTTCTGATTCACAAGGAAAAGAGTGTAACATCACTCTCCACACTCCAAACTCAAGGGGTGATGGCCTTCTGCCATTATGTTACAACTTACAATCATTTTAAACCTACCCTAGGATTTTACTTTCAAAACAATTCTCTCTATATATTTATCATCTTTTTAAAGACTAACTTAATATTTAATACATCATTTTAAGTACAATAAATATAAAAGACAGTTGTGCAGATATCTTTGCTAGCATTGCTGATACAGGTTTCTCTAGATAAGACCTAACTCTTCCTGGAATGTGAAATGATGGAGTCCTGTAAAATGTACCACACTTCTGTGTTGTGTGGAATTTGCTCGGGTTCCAGCCCTAAAGAGTACACACATCAGAGTTTTACACCTGACTACTTCCACCAGTTGAGAGAGAGTTACTCATGCGTATCATGTTAAATGTGAAAATAAATGCCTGAAGGATCATAAGGAGCAACACAGGCACTGAAAGGACAGAATAATCTTGATGGGCAAATAGCAAACATGTTCCTCCATGGGGAAAGCAAAGAAGAAAAAGAGCCTACCATAACAACTTCATCAGTGTAAATTTGGCAAACACAAAACCTTGGAGGCTGACTGCAATTTTTCCACTGTAAGCCTGACCTGCAATTCATTAACCTACTACTAAAACAGTACTCACCTCATGTTCAGTTATTCAAAGAACTCAAAGAAAAAAGAAACTGGAATATATTTTTATTCCACTCCCCCAGAACAAGAGCAAGACATGCTGTATTTGTAGACTTTCATAAACACTAGAAAAAGACTATAAAAGAATCTACTACCAACTTATTGAACGTATTCATGTGATGCTCAGAACAGCTTTCATGTTTTTTTGTTTTGTTTTTTTTTGTCCACATTAGTGCCATTGGACTGTAACTCTTCCTTGACATTGCATTGTTCTCACATAAAAATAAACCAACCCCCCTGAACACCAAAATTGCAAAGGTTCAAGACCAATGATAAAAGTGCTTCTTCTTTATTTCCCTGGGTACTCACCACCTGCCCCATTGCTAACACTGCCCTTCCTAACACTTCAGGGTATTTCTGCAAACCCCACAACTACACCAAAATGAATTTTATGTATTTTCCTAGGACCTGAGTTTATGAATGGCTGTTAGTTTAGGAAGTATTAATGGGAACCGTTTCACCAAATACTAACATTACTTTCTATTTCATGGGCTTGTGCAGAATTTAAGACAACCTAAAACTTACCCACGGTGGTTGTTTTTGCATGGGTTTATCAGAATCTGCGTAATTGAAGACAAGTCCATAAACAGAACATCGGGCCTTTTTTTTCCTCCCCTGTTATTACCTTCATTAGGATGGGATTAGATCACACAAAGGTCATAGCATGTGAAAAATTGTGAAGCATTAGATTAGACCCCCTTAATAAAACCACTTCTTCTCAAATTCCTTCAGGAAACTCTGATGGCTGGCTTACTGGGAAATTTCCAAGCAACTGGATGAAGAACTTTGCTCCAGCTTCCCTGAACAAGTATAAGCTGTTGTTTCTTGAAGAGTCTTAGGGTGATTTCTTTCACTTAGTTCTTGTATAACTTCTAGATAAGGGAGCATAGGTCCTTGCAACCTTGGAAACAAAAGATTACTTTTACTTTCTTTGATAAAAAGCAGTTTTTTTCTATCTCAAATCCCCCTATCTCATTATTTGCTTTTATTTTAAGTTTTCAGATGGCCTTTGGCAGTAGCAAAAGGCACCTGTAAGTTACCGACACACAGAGACTAATCAACCTATTACCCTTCCCCTGCTCTGAAAATTGACTGGGTAATATATCATCACTAACCTCAGAGATTCCTAACCTCTGCTTTGGTGTTTTCTGTTCAATTTCAGACCAGAGAAGACTCTGCTTGTCTTAAAGCCTGACTGGTTTCTTCCAGCCTTTTTAACTGATGTAAAGAAAATGCTGCTTCTTACAGTCCTGGACAGTACTCTGCAAGTCATCCTGGAGATCAGAGAGACTGTGGAGCTTTCTGGGAAGAATCTTTCTTTGGTTTTATTTCTGCACTCCAAGCAAATGTAACAAATGTTGCACAAGCACAGAGGAGCATAACTCTTACAAATGACTGTTTTTCAGAAGTGGTGCCAAAAATGCAACCTACTGTTGGTTTGTGTTTTTCAGCTGCATAGCAGAGGCTGATCAGCACTGCTTTTGCAGTCTAGAGGCAAACTCCTGCACTTATACAGGCAATCTCCAGGACTAGATTTTCTCTACTAGCAGGTCCAGTTCTATAAGATATGACCTTCAAACGGAGGGGCAGCCTAATCCTATTCCAAGTTACATGCGCCTAATTTTGAAGCTTTATGCTTGAGGGCTATCCACATAGAGAGGGATGCTGCATGTTGCTCATTCTTCCTAATCACACATTTTTATTGCTGTGATCCAGTTGTACAAACTAGCTTGTAAAAAAAGATAGTTTGAGATGCTGTATTCCTTTCTGCCAGTAGAGCATAGCCAGACAGACACTACAAGCCATGTAGTTTCCTTATGTCTTTCCTCTTCTTAGAAATGCTGGTTTACAATGGGTTAAAACTCTGCTGCTAAGCACTGGCCATTTTAAGGTGTATTCTTCTCCCCTGCTGATTTGCCCTCTGACCTTCCGGGGGCCAGGGTGGCTGCAGACTTCATTTTTAGTCTATTTCCCAGTCTCTCTCCTGGCTGTGCTCTCAATGTTTCCACAGCAGATTAATGACAGCTAATAATATCTGATATATCTGGACATTGCCACATAATGAGTTGCAGTCCCACTGGGTGCCCAAAGTGTCACTACTAACAAATTCACCAGAGCTGCACATAATTAGCATGTAAAGGGAGTGATCATGCAGTAAATCTGGAGGGGAAGATGGATAGCCCATGAGGAAAAAATATAAGGAAAAACTACTGTTCTTAACGCTCATTGGTAAATGTATGTTTCTTGCCATGAATATTTTCTTGATAACAAACTGTGGACAGGTTACCTTTACAGTAACATTATTCCTTCCACGGCTGATAGGCAGAATTTCATTATGCCACTGCTAATGTTTCAATATTTCTGCAAAATGTCACCATATGTAAGCTAGTAGAGGTTAGGGTTTCCATCCTAGTTTTCTTTCAAGATGCACCGTCCCTTTCTGCTGTGGCCAAATTCCCCTTTCTAGTAGTTCATAGATATGCTGACATTGGCCCAACCTTGCAAAAGCAAATCAGTGTTGGAGCATCTTCCTTCTCTGATAGCTAAACAAGAATGAAGAAACCCAGCACACAGTGGAGCAAAGATATGAGAGTAAAATTGAGCTGGCTTGATAAGTTTTTATGCAAAGCATAATCTTTCCTGAAACATCAGAACATATCCAATGAAATAAAACAGGATGCATGGGCAGTGTGAGTTACCTGATGCGATCTTAACACAGGTCTCTATCTTGTGACCATCTGGCTGCCCATCACACCCTAAGTGCAGCCTGCAGTCTGGGTATGGGCAAAGAGGCTTTCCCAGGAGGAGGAGGTTGACAAGGAGCAGATGAATTGTCCTGATGGGCTGCATTCAGCCTGAAGAGCCCTAAAAGGGGCAGCTCTGCTCTAGTTTAAGTCAGTCATTTGTCCTCATTAAAAACCACTGCTCAGCAGTGTTAAAGACTTCATTTTGGTTTGATGTTGTGTCCTTCACTGGCCTTTTGCTTCTTTGAGGTCTGGGTGGGAACTGCATTTGCGTGACTCCAGCTCTGAAGTTAATTTGAGTAATTGCCCAAAATGTGGCTTATTCCAAGTGCAAGGGTTTTTCAGGTTTTTTTATTATTATTTTGCTGAACAGAGAGGCCTTTGGCCCTCAAGGCTTCAGACTTTAAATTGTTCATAAGGCACTTCTAGCATTTGATGGGGAAAAAAAAAGTTAGCCTCACTTGAAAAACCAAATCCAAATCCCAACAAACACACAGAAAATACAGCCTATAACACAATTTTCCCCATAATAAATAATTATTAAAAAATGCAAAAAATGCATTTTAGGTTAGTTATATAACTTTATATAAAATTATATACATTTATATAGCTATATATATTTATTGAACCCTTACTAATAAATAAATTATAATTTATAAGTTATATAAATGTTATATGAATTTATATAATTATATAAATTTATGTAATTATATAAAATCATAGTTAGTTTAACTTAGTTTAATCTCTATAACCACCTTTAGCAGAGACAGTGTTGGCCAGGAGAGCCTTGTGATCCTCAGGCTAAGCAAGCAAGAGCTGACAGAACCAATTTTATATCAAAGGCAGAAGTTGCACAGAGCTCAGGTACCAGCCCCGGTTTGTGATGCTGGTGAGCACTACCCATAAACCCTGACACTTTTAAGAGTGTGAACTGCTGCTCGGCAGTGCAGGGATGCACCCTGGAAAGAACAGTAGTTGCTCCTGCCCACTGCTGCATCCCTGTTTCGGCCATTAACTCAGTGCTTGTGAGACCCACAGATCAACTCATAAACTCCAAAAATTCCTGTATTCTCAGCTCATAGTGAGTTTCATGCTGGCTTGTGATCTGTTGGAGAGTCACCTTTTGGAGTCATGTGACTTTAGCTTCTAGACACTTGTTTTGGAAAAGGTTTCCAAACTGGATGTATAAAACCTAGAGACTTAAAATCAGCAAAAATACTTAAAAACCAAGCTTTTTTTTTTTTAAAAAATCCTGCATGTTTTGCACCTTAAAATAGAAAGTCCTATTGGGTTTTGGAAGGAAAGAAAAAAAGAGAAAAAGAAAGAAATTAAAAATCTTTAAACTTCTCCTGAGAAAAAAATAACTTTATTTTGAATCCCTTATTCTATTTCCTTGTCTCTGCAATCCATATGGTACCTCTCAGCACAATTATTCAGCATTTACCTTTTGACATAATTTCTTTGAATACAAAAAGACCCAAATGGGAAAAAAAAACCCCAAACCAAAACACACAAACAAAGCCAAAAATTAAAGCAAGCCTTATATTGTTTATCTTGTTTTTAATGAAAGAATGAAGCTCACAGCCTAACCAGCTCCCACAGGGGCCTTTTTTTATGCAGTCTTAATGATAATTAACTGACAGTGATTGATGGACAATATTGAGGTCACAGTAGATACAACTGCACTGTTCTATCCCATTCACTTTTCTACTTTTTACAAGTCTGCTTATAGCTGAATATTATCAAATCTGCTATTTGTCCAATTTTAATTTCACATTTAAAGTTCATCTGAAATGCATTTGCCCAATTGTTCTGTCATCTTGCTGACTGGGATTTCATATAGTCAGGTTTCATTCTGTGCCAAGTTTCAGGAAGCCAACTACTTTTTTATTTGAAATACATGAAAACAGTCATGTAACATTTCCATATGCTTTGTCAGTAAAAGTATTTCTATTGGAAAATGGACCCCAGCACACTGAGGCCGTACAGAATTTTTGAATGTGTCCACATGGAATTATGTTGAAGGAAACATGAGTCTTTTTTAGCTTCATTTCAAAATATTGTTGTTAGCATTGTAGTAATCTCTAGGGGTATTTTTTTATATGCACTGAACTGTTTTTCTACAAAATCACCTTTGCTGAGAAACTCCCAGAGTGTCACATCCAACTTTGGTCTTGTTGAATATCACAGCCTCTCACACATTGGCTAAAATGACTACATGAAATTACATTTTTTTCCTTAGTCTTCAAATCTACAGTTTTAAAAAATTGTTGTCATTATGTTGCTTGTGTCAGCCTTAAAATTTTGTGTATATATATCAGCTGTTCTAAAAGCTTTTTGCAGAGTTCTATTGTTTTACCAGGAAAATGGGCCAATCTGAAATGTGTGTGTTACACAGAAGACCTCATGTTTTGAATTTCTTCATCTGACAAGTGAATTCTCGCTAGCATTTTATCACTTCTTACATTTAAATTACGTTATTTTAACTGCTTTTCTGAAAGAGTCTTTCTTTCTTTTATTGGTTGAAAGAAAAATAAGTTCTTTTTAGACATGCAGTGTTCCCTTAACAGCTTCACTGCCCTTTCAGTGTGTCATTACATATAACAAAATGTACACACAATGCATCCCTTGGGAGTTGAAGCTTATCACGGTGCAGTACTTTCAAAGTGAGTGTTTTATACCATTTGGCACCCTGAGGACATGTGAGGTGACACCACTGATCTCTCAGGAGAGACCTTGCTGATTTCTTACAGCTCTTGCTGATGAAGAAATTAGTCAATAACTGTATTTTGTAAATTCTAGCAGCCTTTTCTTTCTTTCCATCCCATGAGACAGAGACTGTGGTAAAACTGCATCTGCCTGGGCCTCAAGGCATGTTCAGATTTTGCCTACCTTTATACCCTCCTTGATGAGAGTAACAAATCAAGTTCAAGCATCCTGTACTGAGGGATCCTTCACTAAGTCAGACACTGGTAAGCCCTGACTACTATGTAAGACTTCCATGGAGGTCTATCAACAAGTCTCAATCATCCATACAGGTTATTGCTCAGGGACAAGGGACACCTCTTTCTGCCCAGGGGCTGCCTGCTGTCACTGAAGCATCCTTTTCCAATACAATCAGTGACCATCTGACACACAGGGGACTTCCAGACTTCCAGGATTATGGCCAATAAACCTTCCCCACTATGAGAAGAACAACTAGTGACCATGAATCATGCATTTTTCAAGCACTAGAGAAGATGGGCAATACATAAATACCTCCTTACTTAAATTATTTTTGAAGAATGGTTTCCTTAAGAATAAGCTGGGAAATGTTGGTCTGTGCAAGAGAACATACCCCCTGCCTCATGCAAAAAAATATATGGTCCCACTGCTTCACAGGCACCTACAAATGGAGAAAACGACTGCAAGAGAACTGAAACTGGTGGGTTTTCCCCTTCAACTGAAGCAAAAAAAAGCAGCAACAACAAATGATTTTGTGTCAAAAGATGTCTTCCTTCCAAGTGACCTGAAATTAAACATATCCTTGTCACATATTGTGAGCAAAGCAAAAGGCATAGAATCATAGAATGGCTTGGGTTGGAAGGGATCTTAATGATCATTCAGCTTTTTTACATAACGAGAAGCAGCACAAATAGGAAAGACTTAAAATATTCTGACAGTTTCTGAGCAAGTAAGTGACTCAAATTCAAAAATTGCCAGGTAAAGGTAGAAAAGGAACTGAGTTCTTCCAAGTCCTAATCTCTGCAATTCTGGGATGGTTGAGAGGCCAGGGCAGCTAGATCCTCTGCATTATAAATTTTAGTCTCAATTTCTGTTATCAGAGATAATTACTCATGATTATGACACGAATCAGTGCTTTTAGCAGGCTTGTTTCTAATTTTATGTACACCCACCTATCATATCTGTATAAGTAACATCAGGAACCTATAGTAATGAAACCAATCATCCCATTATAAATAGTCTGGTATTTGAAGCAACCTCAGGTTTCTTCACAACAAGTAGGAATTAGAAATTGCATCCAGAATTTAGGGAGAGAATGATATGTTTATATTCTATGGTACTTGGCATGTAACACCACCTGAGTTCATTTAAGATCCAATGCCACAGGATAAAAGACGTCCTTAATTTTATGCTGGTTGCCTCTTAAAAAACGCAGTAACAGTTAGTCACACCTTCCAAATCCTCTTTGTTGAGCTATCACTTGCTCTCAACAAGGCATGGGTAGAGATTTTTGAACTTCAGCCAATGGCACCACCTTCCTGTTTTGATACTTTTACAGCTTCTAGTGCAGTCAAGGTGCTTCTTCGTGAGATATGGAGTTTACAACAGACTTGGATCAAATGGGTTTCAGCACAGAATCTAATTTACCTATACAAGTAGTCATTCTGCTGCAAAACGTAGAGAGGCAACCTTATACTGCAGTGTCATGACTGCCTAAATCAGGCTTCCACTTTTCTGTTTAACTCTTAGGTCAGCAGAACAAGGGAATATGAAAGAGAAGGGATTTAATCTCATTGTGTCTTGTCTGTTGTTAATTTAGAGGAATACGTCTGAAAGTAGAAAGCAGGCGCTAAACTACATGGGAAGCAACAGCACTAATGTGCACTGAAGAACAACATGAAAGGAGAGCAGAAAGTTATATATTCCAGCCCCTAATTATAAACTTCCACATCTGAAGATTTGGACCAGGCCTGGTTGCCTAGTTTCTGTTACATGTTCCTGTCATGCAGGCAATGGGAAACCAACCTGTCAGCTACAGACAGACCAAGAACTCTGTTGTGAGGCCAGTTCAATCTGCAGAGCTGAGATTTTACAGAAAAAATGTGAACGTTCCTCCAACTACATGTACCAGAAAAATGAACAATACCCAAAACCTGTGTCACTTTCTCTGGGAAGTTTCTGTTCAAACCAGAAGTATGTACTTAGAGACATTTCCTCCTCTTTGAATTTTTGACACACCTGGAAAAGAGCTCTCCTATTTGAAGCAGAATGCTCACAGAATGCTCACAGGATCCTACGAATGTCTACTCCAATTAATGTGAGCAGAGTTTATTTCTATGTCCCTTTGTCCCACCAATTTTCAGGCAAGGTTTTCTAATGCAATTTGAAGGTTGTTACCAGGCAAGCAAAGAAGCTCTTTCCAGAGTGGACAAATCCACTGGTTAAAACCCCTGCCAGTGTCATGACTGTGTACACAATTCTATTCTTACTCTGCTCACCAAATGATGTCTAGCTAGGTACAGATGTTCCAGCTTCCATGTTGTTATACCCATTTGTACAGGCACCCATGAATTTTGAGCCAGTGTTACTTTGCCATCATGTTATATATAGGGGTTTGGAAGAAAGGAAAACAGCCTCTACTAAATTTGGTGGCTCATTTAAACAAGCTTTTTTCCTGTAAAGCAAAATTTGTACCAGTCTACATCCCAATTACCTCAGACAAATCTTCCATGATTTGTAATTACATTATTATTTTAAATTAATCCATCCATGAATTACAGTTGTCCTTTGTTTATTCACTTGTTTAGACTGGTCTAAAAAATGAGCAAAGCTTTCAACCATTTATAATAAAGGCAAAATGACCAAAAAGACCTACTTTTTTTTAGTTCGCATTAATGAGTTCATCCCAAAATATATATGCAATAATATAAGAAATTAAGTTATAAATGTAGGGATGTGCTCTGAGACACCATGAAAATCTGCATGCAAATGCATAATAATCACAAATCTACATTATTACAATATTAAAAAATACCTACAATTAAATTATCATGTGGAAATAATCATAATGTTATTGGAAACTCAATTATTGTGGCAACCCTTGTCGGGGAATTAGCAAGCTATGGCAAAGGCAAGTCAGACCTGTATTCATCAAATATATATTATCACAATATTACATGTTCACTTCGATTCCATGCAAAGACAAACATCCTCACTCACTAGTATCTGCTCAATGCATTTGTATTATTCATGAACAACTCTGTGATCTATTATACATACAAAACTGATTGTACGCTGCTTGCCGGGGGCTACAATGCAGAGACACAGAATTAATTTTATTATATACACATGCATGATAATTGTGTAGAATTCGGTCAAATATCAAACTCTGCTCCTGTGCTCCATTATTTTACTTTCCAAAAAGAGGTCTAAGGTCAGCAGCAATTTCTCTTTGGTGACAGTGAAACTCTTTGTCATTTAGAGTAGAAAGTTCCTGGGTACTAACGAGCCTGGAGCTGTGATGAATGGTCACACATTCCCTTTCCTTTCCAACCCCCCACTCATCAAAGGGAAAATGTAACTTTTGTTGAGATTCTCAAGGATTTGTTGCTGCTTGTGCACACAGAAGTCACTTTGGGCTGTGGGCTTAGAGACTTGATGTGTCAGAGACGGAGGCAACTTTTTTGTTGTTTGGTAGATTTGACGAAAATTGTGTGATAAGATGAGCAAAACAATTAAGGACACATATTTGCAGCTGTAGGACCCATTGTTATTTTCAAGTCATTTAAGTATAACCTTCAAAAGAGTTTTCACAGGACCCTCTCCCCTGCTTCAAGTTTTCACTAAATTAAAACAAAAAAAGTACTCCCTTCCCTTTCTTCAGTACTCAAGAGACTGATAGGAAGACTTTTTTCCTCTTCTCCCAAGTCTTCCAAACATCTTGCTAGAAAGAAAAAAGATTAGTACCAAACAAGACATTTGTAATTATTAGAAGACACCAGAAAATAGAAACTGAGAAGGGATTCGAACTAGATGTACAACCTCAAAGTCCTGGCCTGGATTCAAATGTCACTGAAAGGACACTACTTCAATACGTCACAATTTAGGTAGAAACCAGGTCTAGGGCAATAAGTCATATGTGTAAGTTTTGGCAACAATAACTACTGTCACTCAACTTCAGAGATCGGTGTTATCTCCCATATACTGCAGTCACACAAACACTGAGTATGCATCTAGCCTAATGATCCAAAAGAATGCTTTCAGGAGTGAGAAAAAGAAAAGGCCATCCTTAACTAAACAAAAAAGCGGTCCAGTGTGGCATTCTCCAGGCTGCATTAAAAATCAAACCCTGAAACACCTTTCCTTATAGTTCCAGTCACTCTCACTATCCATCCACCATCCAGGCTTTAGGCTCATCCAAACTTATGAGCTTTAAGAATAAGGGACATTTGCTCCTTGTTCATTGCATTTGAAGCAGAGTCCCAGTCAAGCATATCCCAAAACCATCTTTGCATTACTGTACTTCTTTCAACAGTCATAAATCAAAGGTGCTCTCCAATGCATTTATATTCTAGGTTCATAACATTTATAGAAATAAACTATAACAAGGACTCGAAAGGGTTTCTCCAAGTCTGCTTGATCCTGGGGTGATTTAAAATACCTCATCTTTAAACCTCTCTTTTGTATGCCTATGTCATGCCCAGAGTCCATAATTTTCATTATTCCAAGAACAACGCAGGGTGATCTACATTTAATATTGCATGGCTCATAAGTTTACCACAATATCATAAAGTTACTATAAATTGGTAAAATCTTCACCGTCCTAATTCAGGAATGTGATAGACACACAGGAAAGTCTCAGGAAGGAGGAATTGAACTAATCCCTCACACAGCTCCATCACAAGAGGTAATAAGGGAATGTGTTAGGGTGACTGACTCATAGCCATCCAACAAAAACAGCAAAAACACAGTTCTGAATAGTTTCCAGGGCAGAGTTTAGCTAAATGCAATGCTGAAGATGCAGAAGAAAAGCACTTCTGTTAAACAATGTCTTGGTAATGCATTTTATCACTTAATTGTCTATAACTCCATTCTGTTCTTGAAGATTTCTGGGTTTAAGTAGGCATAAGCCACAACTTTTTTAGTGGTAGCAAGTATTCCAAGAGAGATGACACCTTTTAAATATCCCACTTTTTCACAGGAAACCCATGACTATTTTCTGCTGTTTCAGAATTAGTTGAGCAGCAGGACCTTAAGGCTCCAGCAGCATAATTTATCTTCAAGTTTTGCTGTAAAACTAAGTAACATAAGTTGTCAGGTTACAGAGAGGATTTCTCACAGAGATCATTATTTTGACAGGCTCTGGAAGATGGTAAAGATAATGGGGAGAAAGGCCCTACCAAAGCTGTTTGGTTTGCAACCAGTACCCAAGACCTGTGAGACCCATGTGAGTTGAGTTCAGGTAAAAATGCAAATTTTAAGAAATTTGAACCTCATCCAAACTACCAAAGCTCTTAAGCACATGAGGAGGTCAAACAATTTGAGAGGACAGACTTTTATTAAACCTAAGACTGTTGCTCTGTCTGGTATGCCTGAAAACACCTTCATGACTTACCCATGGCATTCTGGCATTTTTTCTCTGGCCTTCAACTCACAAAACACACAAAATCATACAAGCAAAAAAAACCATCGCTGTTAAACCACATTTCCGAAGCTTCTAAAATAAACTAATTTAAAAAATCATAATGCTTTTAATTGATTTGTCCAACTCCTCTTCTGAGTAGCCACACTAGAAGCACTGGCTGAACAGCACATTGTTGCAAAGACTGATGTTATTTCCTCAGTTAACATTTATTTTGCGTGTATCCATAAAAGCACTTCATGGAAAGAGTGCATACATACACACACAGAATAAGTCTTGGCTTCATTTTCCTGCCAGCTATCAGGCAGAGTTGCTCATGAACAAATCTTTCGGTGTTTAATATTCATAACGCAGAAGAATCTACTGATCTCAGTTAGGATCAAGAAATTTTATGAAATGTACAAAACCAAGATTGTCACAGTTCTGCCGCAAAGAATTTACAATTGGACAGGTTGACAGACTAACTATTGCTGCACTGTTATGTGAGAAGTATTTTTTAATGGTATTCTAGTCACTCTTGAATGTAAATACAACACTCTAGGTAGCTCTATGCAGTAATGTAGGGCATTCCTGCAACAAATGCAAGACAATATTGTCCTTCAGCAGCTACTGAGGCAAAGCAGTTACTTTGTCTTACCAGGGCTTCTTGTGATTTTGTTGGCGTTTTTGTTGTTTTGTTTGTTTGTTTATATTTTTGTTCATTTTATTTCAGTGGAAAGTTACATGAGAGTATTAGCCAATCAGAATGTAATTTAGGAAATAATTTTTTTCTAGTCCAAAAAAAAAGTGGACAGACATTAACAACAATATTCGTTTTGACTATCTTCTTAATGGCAACACATTGACATTTGGTTTCAAAATGAAGTAATATTTTTGAGATATGACCCTTCTCCAACACTTCTTTCCCCAAGAGAGATGATATAAGAGTGGTTTGCTTGAGCTTGTTTCACATAACACTTAACCAATCACAAAAAGGCTTTTCTAGTTCATGAAGTAGGGGGAGAGGGGGTGGAAATAAAAGAATTTTTACATAGCCCTGTTGGCCATGATCAACATTCTTTCTTGAGAGGTACATTAAGAAAGAGCAGGTTACCTTTAAGGTGTGTTTGGTATTTCAGCATTCTTTGGGAAACCTGCATTGCTGAGAGAGAATAACTTTCCCAAGGCCGAGCAGAGAGCTAGATGGGATCAGAGCTCAGGAGTAATATTTCCCAGGCACATGCGACCCCCCAGTTCTCTTCTGTAACCCACTAAAGGCCTCTGGCAACCTGAATTCCCCAAATGAGGCAGAGAGGATGCTCCTTCAAATCTCCTTGATGCCAAGGATGTTTCTATGGTAATTCTGCATTCAAAGTTACTAGTTCATGCTGCGTGAGAGGCTACACAAGGGCCCAAGGAGATGAATGAACCTGTCTAAGGTTGTGCATACCCAGGGGGCTTCCATAATTTTGGGTGCGCAGAAATACAAAGACGGAATAATGACAATGTTGTGCTGCACTTCATTTGTTGAATTACTTCAATACCTTGCTCACAGATGTGTGTATGTGAATATAATCAACAAAACTCCTTGCAGACAGCAGAGATTATTTTGAGAAATTATTCCTGTTTCTGCTACAGCAAAAAAGAAGCACCAGCCTTTCCTAACCTCTTGAATACACCGAGGTGTGTGTGCATGCACAGACCAACATCCTCTTCCAACATGCACCAAAAAAAAAGGTGAGAATAAAAAGTTTGTTATATATAGCCCATTATTTCAGAAATAACAGACTTGCCTTTTTATGCAGGAAAAAAAAAAAACGTACACCAAAAACCTGTTTGATTGTTCATCTACTTAAACAATTAAAAAACCAAAAACAACTGCAGGAAAGGAAAGGTGGAATGATCAGAAATAAATATCTGAAGAAAATGAGATTTTTCCATATCACTTTAAGTCCCAGAAAAGAAAACGTTTTTTACCTTTTCTTCTTGAATCATATTTTGCTTCAGATCCTAAAACAGCACATTCAACTATTTGATTTGCTGTTCAATAATTGGGACTCACAGTGCCTTTTAAATGGATTCAAAGTAGTTGCATCTTTCTTTCATTTTCCCTATATATTTGTTGCATACTGACATCAAATTCCCTGCAGGCATCCTAACCTTGCAATTGGAGAAACAGTGCTCCAGGCTTTTTCACATGTCTCATACACCTGGATAAAAAGTGCTAATTGTCACCAACTTCCATAAAATGACAGCAGTAAGGCACAAAATGTGCTTGATTTGCAGATGCTAGTGCTACTGGGAGTTAGCAGCAGATTAATAATTGTGCAGACCTCAAACATTCCCCTGCCACTGCCAGCCTGGCTTTCCAATGCAAAGTCAGATTACAAGGCCTTTGTTTTTAGCTTGCTTTCCTGAGGAAATCTGACTTAGGCAGTTGCACTCTTTCCCTATGTACGTGTGTTTGACCGTCCTACCTTCCCACAATAATTTCTGGTCACTCTGAATAAAATTTAAAGGAAAGTAGAGGTTGCAAACATACAATGGCCTTAGCAGTTTTGTGGAAAACGGGCAGCTAGATAGATATAATCAAGCCTGAGATTAAGTGATTAAAACATCCTGGCTTTCCAGATTCAGGTATTCTTGCAGGAAAACAAACCCTCATTCTGTTCTGAAAGTAGAAGGGAGATGTGCCATATCACATATTCAGCAGGCAGCAACCTTGCGTCTGATCCTCTTTATGGATCAAGTGTCAGAACAGGTTCCCTGTTTGTGGTGGGTTTTTTTGACTTTTTACAAGCCTAAATGCCAAAAAATCCTACTTCAGCTTGAGGCTTTGAGTGTGCATCAGGAGTCAGCTTCTTGCACAGGTTCAGACTTGCTCTGGTTTCCTCCAGATAAGTTCGTGGGCCCACACTTTACCTTCTCTGCTCTCTTCTTGCTCTGCTGCTGCTGTTGCTGTTGCCTCTCCACCCTCAGCACACGTGGGCACGTACCCCTGGGTATGAGGACACCACCCCTGCAGCATGCAAGCTTACTGGCGGCTCCGGTGGCATTACAAAGCTCATTATTGCATGCAGCAACATGATTACAGTGAAGGTGAGGGTGAAGTTGAGCAAATGTGTTTCAACACTTCTTTCTTGGTATTTATTACCGTGCCATAGCATTCCTGCAACCTGGCCTGCTGCTGCTCCAGCTGCCTGTGCAAACTCCTGATGGAGCGCAACAGCAGGAGCCGTCGGTACATAGCTAGCTGGAGCCGGTACTTCTCCTTTTCCTCCCGTTTCTTATTTTCTAAGGTCTCCATTACTTTTGTGGTCTTCATCCAAATCACATGGCCCAAACCACAAGAGGCCATATAGCCCTCGATGCCACTCCCTGCCTGCTGGGTGTGGCAGTCCCCTTGGTCAGTCCCAGCCTGCTGGGGCTCACTGGCCTCACAGGACACCCCTGGGATCTGCAGCATGTCCAAACTCAGTTCACCCTTACAGCAGGGGCTTCTGGAGCACAGGGAGGCAATGTCCACAGGCTGCATGTTACCAAGTGTGACTGGGTGTGACGAGCCACCTAATGGTGCATCTACAGCTGTCAGATGATGCTCAGCCAAGCCAGAGGTCATCCTCTGGGCCTGGCCACCACTAACCATCTCTGGGCCAGTCAGGGCTTTTACCTGGGCCACAGCCTTGCTGGAGAGGATAGACAGTCTTTCTGGCACCGTTGAGCTTCCCATGTCTTCATTAAGGCTGGCTAAGGAAGGGCTGGCAGAGCAGCCGGGGGACACCACTACAGCATCATGATTCGGAAATCGATTTTCATAATCACTATCATTTTGGATCTCCTCTTCATCTCCTGGTATTGCAGCTACTGTCTCAGCCATTTTAATGCATGAGCTATGGAAACTTTCTGTGGACAAAAGTGAAAGCAAAAGGATTTCAGTTCTACATACACACACACGGAGAAGCCCAGTGCAGTGACATTTGAAGAAAGAACCTCTCTTTATATTTAAGCAATGGACCTATTACTTTTCTAATAAAGCACAACCCTTGGGTCACTTCAGGCCATTTCTTGTGATTTGCATTAGATGTTCTTTGAGACACAACATTACTCCAATAATAATTAAAATGATATACTGTACTATTAACATTCTCAAATCTTTAAAGGCAAGTGATCTATCCCTGCAGCACTGGCTGTGCTGACTAATTAAACAGAATACAGTTGTAAATGGGCATTGTAAGCACTTCTCCCTTTTAAGAACACAGCTCTAACAAGTGTAGTTTGTAGAGACGGGCGAGTTATCAGGATTGATCAGCTTTAAAGAGAGGTGGATGTACCACAAACAGCAGGTTGTATTTAAATGCCCTCTCCAAGATTAATCTGTCTGCTCCCAGTTTGTTTACAAGGTTGCCTTTCCCCCTCCTATTAATTCTAACTGTTAAAGCTGTATTAGCACCACACTAGCCAAAGAGAGGAAAAAGAAACCAAACACTTACCGAGGTTACTGGGAGAAAGGAAAAGAGTTACAGTGCATTTATCGTGTTTTCTTGAATATGAGTCAGCACAATCTGGAACAGAAACATCACTGCTGGAGCAGGAGCAGCAACAGCATTACGCTGTTCCACCCAGCAACAGCACAGTCAGTCCCAATCACAGAGGAGAGCAGGGCTGCTTTCTTCTCCCTCAATGGGCATTCTTCCCTGGCACGCAGCTTTTATGTCATCTTTGAGCATCAAAATTAATGCCAGGATTGGATGACACTTTTTTTCCACCTCAAAAACAAACATACCTGGTTCACCTGTTCTACAGGTGACAATATCTATGTCCCTTTCCACCCCTGACAGTCAGCAAGGAGGTAGCACAGCACCAAAAAGAGGGTGAGGCATTCTGGATTCCAGTATGCACATTTGCCTTCAGAGAAAATAAGGTTAGATAAACTTCAGCTGCATGAACAAACTAAACTCAAAAATTAAACAAGCATTCAGCACCAACCACATGCCTAACATAAAGACAGGCAGAAGCTGTAGATTGAAGTGTTTAATGTGCACCCATATTTAATCAGGCTGGCCTAATCTTTAAGGAGCAGTCATACATCCAAGTAAGCCATCCCACAGGACAAGAAGCTTTATCTGCACTTTTGATGTTCAGAAAAGCTACCTTCAGCATCCCCTCTCACTTGTAGTGCCGAGAACAAAATTCACAAATAATCTATCTGCATCGACTTCAATCAATTCACCATAGGGCATCAGTTGCCCCAAGACTTTCTCTCCTCCATTCTGCTAACATAAACAAAGAAAGAAGCAAACCAAAATACTATCTAGAATCTTTTTGCAGTTGGAAAAGAATGAAAGTAGATCCTATCTCCACTTCTATGTGTGCTGCAGTACAGATAATAATTTCTTATTTTTCATTTCTGTACTGACTATGTGTCTTTCTGATGAATCTGTTAGGATATACTTACAAACTCGAACATAGGAAGCCTGGTTAACATAAATTCAGATTTATACCCTGAGGTCTAACTTGAATGCATTTTTTGGTGCAAGAGATAATTTGCACTGAATTTGTAAAATAAACTAAACTAAACCTGCTGTGCTTATGTGCCAGATCATGCTGCAGATTATATAAATAATACTAGGAAGAGATTATTATCCAGTGAGTTAATAGACCCTGCAAGTTTATATCTTGGTGATTCCCATTTATCTGAATCACAAGTTACGGTAATTGAAGAATATGGAATTCGGATAACAGGGATTTTACTGTATTAACACACTGAAAAGGTTCATTGTAATACAGCATTATATAGAGAGTCTTTTAGTTTCAGCTGCTCTCCTCTCCAAAGCACTGCAGGCATATCTTCCTGCTACAAAGAGGACAATGGATGGGTGCTAGGCACTACCTGATCTCCAGCTATGCCAATACTTTTCAATTAGCAATAGTTCCTCATTTCTACATTAGTAGAAATTTTCTGCAAAATAAGGATTTTCTAATAGTCTACCAAGGCATGAAAAAAAGTTTGGAGTGTTGGAGTGGTTTTTGTGGGTTGTTGGGGTGTTTTTTTTGTTTGTTTGTTTTGGGCTTCTGGTATTTGTTTAGCTTGGATTATTTTTGGTTTTTTCCCCAAGCTTTCTACAGCTTTAATTTTTCAGCAAAATTTTACGGGCAGTGGTGTTTGAAGAGATGGGGAGGGGGACAAAGAAGTCATTTTGCCCACCAAATTAGAGTCACCAAAAATAATATTAAATGTTTTATCGGTGTGTATCTGGATGGAATAAATAACATCTGATACAATAAACTAAACAATAAAACTCCAATCAGAACTCATTGAACTAGATGACTTTTCACAGAATGTTATGACTTCAGCTGTAATCCACAAAGCTTAATAGGAAAAAATACTCAGTCCATTGAACTTAGAGAATCGGCACAACAGAAATACTGTAAGAGATACGTATTTATTATTACTAAAATACAAGTGCCATTTATGGCCAGGACTGCATGCTTGCTATTATCCACCCCTCCATTGTTTACAAGTTCATAAAATCTCAGCTAGAGCATCAGATGGAAAGGTTCTAGATTCGGTTTCTGCCTGAAGGTGAATATGTACAGAACTCTTCAGTCAGAAAGAGAGAGTCAAGTACAAAAGCAGGAACAAAACCTGTCTTATGGCTGGGAAGACTTATGGAAACCTTTCAGGAGAAAGGTCTTTTGTGTAACTGACAGACTGGGGAGCAAAGAACAAGACCACAGCTCACTTCAAAGGCAAACATGTAAAGTCTTGTTCTGAGATGACACAAGATCCTTCTATTCACTCAAGACTGTTTCCTTGACTGACTCCTACAGTTCATCTCCCTTTTATTTGCAATTTGACAGACCAATAGAGACCTGAAAAGACCTTATGTTAGCTTCTTCTTCAAAAGGCACACTGTGCCACTTCCCTGGTTAAGAAACACTTTGATAAGAGTTTGCTGATGCCCCTAAGAACCTGTCACAGGAAGATTCTGTTCAATGCCACTTGCTCACTCCTGGACTTGTTTTTCTGTTTGTGGGAACCTTTCCAGGCAGAAGCTGATTCAGATTTCACAGTGAATACATTTGTCAGTCCAACACACTGAGAGTTTCATGTAGGTAAAAAGAAAGCAAAGAGCCTTCGGTTGAGGTTCATTGCATTTCATTACCAGCCACTCACAGGTAGATGCAGCTGCAGCAGTTTCAAGGTGTAGATGGACCCTGGGGAGCCACCCTCAAGCTGTCAGTCTTGAGTGCCCCTGCAAGGTCTGTGTCAGCAGAGGTTTTTAATCCTGTGCACCTCTTCAGGTAGTAGCTACAGGAGGTCCCTGAGAACCCACAGGTTTGTAAGTGTAAGCACATACTGAAATGCTTTATGCTTTCAGGTTTATGGAATGAGTCTTTAGGCATCACAGCCTTGTGTGGTAGCAGAAAAGACCTGGTCATGCGGAAGTCCCTGCAGACAGTCAGGACAACAATTTCTCCTTTCTCTTCCAATTATATGCCATTCTCGAGCATGGACAGATGTGAGGACAGGAAGGCGCATGGTCTTGTTATTTTATTAAGTATAAATATTTTACAGAAGTCCAAAGGATAACAGTCAAGCACATTTACAAACAGCATCAAAGATGATAAGCATTGGTGAAGATACGCTATTAATAGATCATGGCCTGGGATGCTACATTGTTTTGTATTTGAGTTTGGGGAGTACTTTTAACAAAGTAGTAAAAAATATCCTATTACATGGTAGTGTAATTCCATGTTTTATATTAATTGCTCTTAAAGATCAAAAGCCATATTTTGTCTGTTAATGTACACACTTGCATTACCCCCTATGAAGTCAATGAGAATCACATGTGTGTGTCTGAGGCCGAAATTTTTCCCCAAAGTTTCCTTAAAATCTTTTTACAGGGCAGTAAGTCGCCAGAGAGAGTCATATGTCCCCTTTCTTTTGCCTTCATACACAAAACAGACAGGAGTTCTTGCAGGAGACTCTGCATTATGCTGGATGGTAATGGTCCCCTGAGAGGCCAGTGGCCAGCCAGGGATTGCCATCATTCTACTGGCATGCTCATCCACACCTAGGCATTTCTGTAAGCCTTTTACACCAACAGAGAAATAAGAAATGGAGCCCAGCTCCATGTAAAAGCTCACTGATGACATCAAGAAGTGCTCTAGATATTTCAGGGGCAGGGAAAACCACATCGGGACATCTCAGGGGCTTTCAGACAGAAGAAAATTAGGAATCTAAGCAGAGTTTCAGTGCAATGGTATGTTCAGATAATCTGGAAGCATTTAAGCAAAAGTAGAGTGGATACATGATTTTACCAGTGAGGAAAGGTTCAATGGCTTTGAACATGAAAATTCAGGCATTTTAGCAGACCCACTTTAGACGAAGGGTAAACAACATTGAAACAATCTGCCACAACTGGTAAAAATTAGCAGGCTTGCTGCCAGTCTCAACAGAACTGCCTGTCAGAGGTGCAAATCTCTGAAGGAGTAGCTCAGACTGCATTCAGACTAAGGTTGAGTTGAGTTTGCAAGCTTCAGAATCTCAAGACTGCAGGTGCCAAAGTGACCCAAACACTAGGAAGGGCTTGATGACAGCTCTCACTGCAATATTTCAGCAACTCTACTCCTGGCTCTGCTTGGGCTTAACTATTCCCAAGGACGCAGAAAGAAAAATATATTTATGTGGCTTTATAAAGGTATTTTAGAAGTGAAATCATTTGGGTTTTTTCTCAAGGCAGCAGCTGTTCTCCTTACCATCTATGTGGAAAAGCATTCACTTACAATTTCAACCACTGTTCATCGAGAGAAAGAGTAATGGCCCAAAACAGTGTAAGTCCACATTCCTGCCATGAGATCCACAGAGCCACGTTTTTATGCTGAAACAGCCACAAGGAACTTTTCAAAGTCTTGTTGTGAGCTCAGGGATCTACTTAAGCAGTTAAGATAGTCACAGAGGGCAAGGTGCAAACAGGCAACCCTTGGGTACGTGTAGATGGGCTTTTGTTTGATTTTTCTCTTGTCTGGGCAGACCAATCTATATTGGGCAGACCTCATTGGCATCAAATGGGCCAACACACTTCAACAGGAGGAAAACTTTGCATTTCTAGAGACGGTCAAGAATGCTTTGCAACAAAGATATCTGCAGCCTATGCCCAAAAAATTAGTGGGGCAGACAAACAGAAATTTATAGTGACTTAAAAAACCTGAAGAACTGCTTATTTACCCCACTTATTCTTTTGTTTTCTAATGGAGAGAATATGCTTTTCTATAATTCATTACAATTGTACTGAAAAGTAATATCTGATTATACACTGGAAAACAATGAATTGCAAAAAATTTCTTTTAACTGTTAAGTGAAAAGGAAATTCTAAGGTGTCAAATGTTTGATTATTTTTTCCCCATAATAAAGATTTTTCATGGCAGCAAAGTTAAAAGTTATCTTCTTCAGTGTGATGCCCCTGTCTTTATTGTTTTAACCTTAATTTTGCAGAATGCCTATCATTTTGTTCAGGAAAAGAGAAAGTGAGAGTGGGGAAGAGAAAAATAATGCAAAAGACTTTATAGTAGAAGATAATGCAGCAATCTTCCCATGGAGGAAACTAAATAATTGTTTCTACAGAAAAGGTGGTACTTGAAATATATTTGAATAACCTCCAGTATTAAAAGACTTCTAAGTATTGCTCATATACTGCAAGAATTCCATGCTTGGCAGGTGAATACTGGCTTATCCAACCTGCAAGATAGATTTCAAATATTAGAATAAGTATGTAGACAGCTCACATGTTTAGTTACAATTCACATCCGGTATGCACTGAGGGAAAAATCCTTTCTGCTAATGAATTTTTAAACAGACTATGCAATTTTTTTTATAATTGATGCTTATGTTTGCTTTCATGTAGACACTTGATCATAACTGACAAACCAATGGCTAAGAAAGAAGAAAGCTTTAAGTTGTAAGAATAATAAACAGGGCACTGTGAGAGAAGGAAAAAAACACCCCAACACACATGGGAGGAAAACTTTAGGAAATGGGGCTAAGCCATAAATAGATAGACAAATAATTGCTGGATGTTTCTACAACTTAAAATGAACTTACAGACTTTCCAGAAGCCAGGTACTACTTTTTTTCCTAAAGTAACAACATCAAATACTTTAAAAAAGGTGTAAATTTTCTGCCCTATCTGTTAAACGAGAATGATCTGAGAAGAGAATAAAGAGCTAAAAAGAAAATTACATTTAATATTAAAAATGTTGGTTAAGAAACAGTTTTAGATCAAGCAGCTAAAAAGAAAATAAATAATGGATGCATTCATGTTGTTTGAGCCTAATCATTTCCACGAATCTTAAACTGACTCATGAGAAGCCTAACTCTAGAGATCAATATCAAGGACTGAAAAGTCTGCATATACAAACACCTTCCCAAAAATTCCACTTTCTCGTTCGGAATGTCTCATTGAGGAGCTAACTGTGGTGTCAACCACATATCAACCCTTGCACATCACCCAAAACAACTCAGCTTTACTAAAAGTGCCCAAATAGACTCACCTGCCGTCTGTGTTGTCCACACACAAACACAGAGTAAGACAACATTAAATTTCACCAAGGTCATTTGAGGCTGAGAAGAAGGTCAGGTTTGCTCACTCCTTAATACCTTTGAAGCTGCTAACGTGGCTGAGAGGGATGAGTAGGATACAAGCCTGTCTGTCACCAAAACATGAGCTCAGCAGTATGTAGTGTAATTGATCCAAGTCTCAGCTACAGCAATTGACAGACTCCAGCAGGGAGAGGAGGCACATGGACCAGGGTTTGTTGTGCTTGACTCTTTTCTTACTTTGCAACATAAACATTGCTCAGCAACTTGGATTTTTGCAGCCAGCTTCCAGTGGTTAGTGCAGATAAATTTTTCACACCAGCAGTTTCATTTTTACATCCCGACACTCTTTGCTGAGTGTCTGTCAAAGTCCAGTTCATCACCTGCAGAATTATCAGCCCTATCACTGCATGTAATTTTTTTTAAGAGATTAGAAAGTAACAGGGAAAAGATAGTCATATATATACAATTAATGAAATATACACTTCCAAACATTTGGACGTTTGTTTTGAAGATGTGTATCTACAGATATTTATTGCTTAAAGGAAGGAGAGGTACAGAGTCCAATTTCTACTATATTGACTAGAGAACAAGGCTAAGAAAGAAAAATCTAAGACACCAATCCCACTGAAGTCTCAGATTGAACAGAAAGAGTAATGCACCCTTCCCAGAAACAGCAAACATAGTTAGGTTCTGTATGTCAAAAATATGTAATGCTTCCATGTACCATACATGTTCCCCACAGTCCTGTCTGCTTGAACCCCAGCTGAACCTCCCTGAGCCCCAAGCAAAGGTCCTGCTAGAACCCCAGTGGCATGTGTGGTCCCAAATCCTCCTTGTACCCAGAAGACACTATCAAGCTGTTATGCACTCTAGTAACACCAGGCCACTATTTTATCCTTAGTCTTGCTTACTGAGCCTCGTTGAAATCCACTTGAAGAGCTCTAAAAGAACACTGAGCATGGCCATTGCCAACTGTTAGTGTATTATTGGCCACCTTGCAACCTTCACCCCATCCTTTCTAAAACCTCTGCCAAGGCATCACCAGTACGACCTTTTTCACTCCTCAAGAGACCCCAACACTTAGTGGAACTATTGTACTGATTAAGATTTTGAGACCAGCAAGCAAAAATATCATGTTTGGCCTCACACGTAGCAAATTACTCACAGTTCCTTGCTTCCCTTCACAAAATTGTCTCGATAACAACCATTGCCAGTAGGGATCTGAGACAATGAGTGCAGCAAAAAAACCCCAAACAAATACATGCCTATATATGTGAGCTCCACTTGCTTAGGCAAAAATGACAAGTCAAATGAGTAAAGGATCTGCTGCTCTCTTATGTATAGTAGCTGTGCATACAGCAGCGTGCAAGAAGCCTTCCAGAGACTTCTGTCAAAGCTGGTCAAATTGCCAGTCTATTAATTTCAGAAACTTACAGCCTCTCAAGGAAAGGTTGCTGTTTTGTCACTGCAGAAAGGTGGCACAACTTTGCAGCTTCTTTCAGTGTAGGTTGAGGGAATGGGTGCATATTATGTATGCCAGAAGGAGGTTGAACTGGCCAAGTCAAGCAAGTTAAGGCAATCCAAAGCTTTGGCACAGAGGAAAAATAAATGTGTGGAAGGACACAGTTCAGATTTAAACAACACCCACACAGACTATCTGAGGTCTTGCTTTCTCGCTTGGAAAAACAAGCTCCTTTCTGAACTCTGCTCATTTTTACAGACAAAGCCATCAAGCTCACTGGAAAACAGTACAAGTCATAAGTACAGGACACCTAATCTAGGTAATTTATCTCATACTAAAGTTTTTTCAACATAGACAGAAGTAACTGCCACTTGGAATAGGCTTCCTTTAACCTCAATTTTAAATGACATTAACTTTCAGATGACTAAGTCAGCAGGAGTTCACCTTAACCACAAGGCATGTGTTACAGAGAGAGACTGGAAGTTCAGCCTTAACACAGTTAGAACAGGAACTCTTGGTCCATGGAGAGGGTGATCCTAGCACTGCTGTAACCAAATAGCTTCTAGCAACCAATGTTTTAGGGGTTTTCTGATCATGATGCTGCATCTAGATAACTGCACTTGACAGTCGTTGATGGAACAATTTGCCTAATTCCCTTTTGAAGCTGATCCTGCCTTTTGGCTTCTATAACATCCCATGGCAATGAATTCTGCAATCTAATTTTATGTTGCATGAATAGCATTACCAGCAGCGCAAGCCACACCTTCCCAGGGATTCAGTGACATGCTGACACCATCTTACTTTTGTCTCACTTAATCTCATGAGTCATAAACAATACAGCAAAGTTTTCTACATCTGTCTGGATTTTTCCCCAACATAAAAAAAGTTCTTTTAAAGCAATGTCTATCAACAGGCAAGTGATCTGCTATACTTTATCACAGGATTGTGTTACTCACAGAACTCATGCTACCATAAACCCAAGGATGGCTGAGGCTATTCAGCAAAGACTGCAAATAATGAGTAATAAATAGCTGTTTGCAGAAAGAAATGAGAGGCTGGGAAGGGACAGGGAATCCTCTCACAATCCTGGAACAGCTGAAGTAGGAAGCAGTGGAATCTCCCTGGAGGACAAAAGCTAACAGAAACCAGCAGGAGCTTTAGAGGGAGGCTGAACAAGAAAAAGAGATGGGGAAGAGGCAAAAAGATGTCTTTAGATTTCTGCAAGAATTAAACTGGAAAGGGGAGTGGGAGGAGCAGTGGAGAGGCAGGTTAAAGGATTATATTCCTGTCATTGCCAGCAGAGAATGAATAGGAAACCAGACCTGGACTGCCTCTCTCCCAAGTCTGCTGCCCTAGGCGACTGTTTACTTTGCCTTTGCCCAAGCCAGCGTGAGACATTATAAAATGAGTTTCCAAAATGCTCTGAGTCACCAGAACATGGATGAGATCTGTGGTTTCAAGCCACCTTTCAAGATTATGAATCTCTTCTGAATATCCATTATGCCGATGATATATAACAAAATCACTGCTGTAATGTGATGCACATGTCAACTTTAAGGATACAGTCCCTGCTCAGATGGCATCAGCAGAGGGACACGTCAGCATGGTGGATTACCAGAGCAAATGCTTTAGCATGCAAAGTGATGCAATGTGTTTTGACAACAATTGTTCCCTTATGTTTGTTTCTGTGTCAGGTTTAAGTTGACTATCTGCCAGGGCAATGCTCAGGATCCTTTGCATTGCTGTGCAGAAACTGATTACGTGATCAAATGCTTACAGCACATAACATCACTTCCAAGATTCAAGGAGATAGATAATGCCAGAACAGTCAGTAGGTGTTTGAAATAATTGATGCTAACAGCTAGACCTGGAGTTTTCAAAGAATATGTGTTTTGTTTTGGATTTGAGCTTTTTTTTGTTGGTGGTGGGGTGGGATTTTTTTCTTTCTTCTAATGCACTATCATATAATCTGCCTAGAAATTCAGCCTTAGCATAATGTTCACATCAAATGAAATTCACCCGTTAAGGCAGAACATACACAGGGTCCTCCCTGAAGTGGAAAAAATGCAGTCTTTGTGTAGAACAGATCCTCTGTGAGTCTTCTTACCCTGTGCACATTCCTAGAGCAATACAGCAGACTCAATGGCAAAATAGAGCTGGTGCTTGTAAGGCTGGGAGACTCAGCACTGAGCTGTAACTCTTATGGGGCTTTTACCCCCTATCTATGACACTGGAGTTCTGCTAGTAGAGGCCAAGACCCCTATAGAAAGGTTAAAAATGTAGATGGCTATAGGAGAAACAGGTTATCTGCTCTTATCACTTTGGTACTGCATTTCCAGCCTACCCTGAATCATCACACACTCCCCACAGTGAGTAAGTGTGATCCCCACTCAAGAGACAAGGCGAAATGACTATGGAACTTGCCCAAAAGTTGTGAACTCATATAGAGGCTTCACCCTGCGCTCCCAGATTTGTCTGGCCTCGCACCAGTGTCTCACTGCACAGCTTTGCAAGAACTTTGGGCCCTCAGAAGTATTTAGGCACTGCAACCAATAAAAAGTGGTACCTATACACTTTCAGAAATCTGTCTTTAATTTCACCATCCCATAAATCTCTTTAATGGAGACATCCTTCATCTTTTCTGCTTCACAAGCCAGTTGTGAAGCTTAATTACACAATGATTATGAAGTCCAGTAAATACAACATATATTAAGAGTAGCTAATGAGATTTCTGTCACTAGCAGACTCCATCTGTTGTGAAATATTACTTACATGTTGCAAAAAAACAAAAAATGTTTTTAAAGGAAAAAACATGCACATTCAATATAAAGCAAAGCCAGCTTAATTACTTCCATAATTAATATGTTATACAACTTGATGATATCTATTAACACGAAATGGAAAATAGAGCAAAGACTTTTCTGACCAAGCTGAAACACTGTCCACTCATTCATGTGTCAGTTGCTAGCTGTAGTGCCTGAGCGGGACTGCCCATAATGTTACCTGAGTGGGACTCCAGACCCACAAGGTACCCGCTTCCCAAGGGATCTACTGGCTTAAATATCTCCAAAGACCTAATGTGAGGTCACATTCCACCAAGTACCACCATAAATCTACTGCAAAAAAGTGGACTGAGTTTCAAATTATGTCTACTTGGTGACATAGTCTTACCTTACCACTGAGCCTCACGTTCAAATAAGTGCACGTGGCAACATCACAATTACAACATGTTCAGCCAGTTCAGATTCCTTTATTCAGATGCTTTAACCATTTGTCCACAGTCTTCATATGACCACAGTACCTTGTGTTCTCAGAAAAGCGTGAAGAAAAGAAGAAAAACAAAAAAGGAAAGGTCTAAATGGTTATGCAGTATTGACTGTGTCATGGCTGAAGAAGGTCCACTGCAAAGACAAGCATTTTCCCAACAGATGCTCACAATACAGTCCATTTAATTAATTTCATGGCAGGGTGGGCCTTGGCTAGATGATTACATGCACATGTAAGACTGCAGAGAAAGTGTTGCTTTCATATTCAGGGCTTCCTCAAGCAGTAGCAAAGCATACAGCCTGACAAGGGTAGAAGGGCTCCAAGGGGAAAGGAGTAATTCCTTAGAAAAACAGAGCTCATTGGCACGCATCCTTCCCTGACAGAACGAACACACATCCTGCCTACTCTGTATCTGGGCAAATACACGTCCTGTTAAGAATTATGGTATGGAATTCATAGATTAATAACACCTTTGGAGAGCTCAGGCAGGAATGACTTTCAGCACACGAAGCCTGTTACAGCAAGTTCTATTAATATTCACCAAAGGAAAACCTGTTTGTTGACCTAAAGTGCAACTGCTTCCCATTCTCTTCTTGCAAAATTATTTAGGTCCTGTGGGACAACTGTACTGAGCTTTTGACGCAAATATTAAAATTCTATTTAGATGTACAATGTTTTAATGCAAATTTTTACCATAAAACCAAATGCTCCATTCAGTTAAATTAATAGAATTACAAAAAGATGTAATGATAGCAATTAAGTCTTGAAAATGCAAATTTTATAGTCAAGGACAATTACTTCATTTATAGTATACTGGAATGATGCCAGATGAAGGTAATTTAGATCCCCCTAGCTCACAGTTATATCATGAAGGATATCTTAATTTCATTAGTACAACAAAGATGGGTGAGAAGTTAGAGAATACAAAAAAAAAAAAAGAAAAAAGAAAAGATGGGAGAGAAAATGTGACCTTTCTCATTTCATTGCAGCTAGAATATATAGATCTTACTAAAGTATTAGTAATATTTCTTTCTACTCCCATCTCTGAAAAAAAAATGGTCTTTTTTTTTATTAGCAGCAATGGAACATTAGTATGTAAAAGGTCAGCTTCATTTAGATACTCAGAGACAATGTGTCCATGCCACAACAGTTACAGACCTCCCATTATTTCAGTTTTAAGGATGCATACAGTATTATCTCATGGCTTAAAACGTCTCAAGCCATGGCCTCAGGGACACACGATTTTGACTGCAAGAGGAGTTGAAATATTCTTGAAAAATTCTGTTCACTCCTATAAAAGCATTATTTGCCTCCCTCAAACAGGAAAGTCAAATATCATTAGTTTTTCATTAACACAGCAAAAAAAGATCAAGTAGATGTAGAATACACAGTGATATACTACAAATTTCCTAGCCTGCTTGTGTGTATGTGTAAAAATAAATACATAAATAAGAAAAACACTTTCATACAGATACGCTAGCACATTACCAAGTTCAAATAGTAGTGAGAGACTCCATAGGTTCTTTCTTTCCTCCAAAGAATATCCAGGGAAAGACATATTAAATATGCTTCTATATAAAATTTAAATAAAGTTTTTACATGTACCACTTTTTTCTTCATGGCCTGCTATAGCCACTGCAGAGAGACTCAAGTCCAAGAGTGATGAACTCACTGAAGAGCTGTATCATCCTAAATGATTCTAGTTATACTGAATTGCCATCCCAAAACCTGGGCTCTGGAGACGGTTCAAATCTCCATGGACAGAGCAGCAAATTTTTCCTCACCCTGAGCATAGGTAACAAGGGCAACACAAAACACACTCACCACGAGGAGATGCTGCTTACCCACAACCTCACTGCCACAGGCTGGACCTTCCTGCTGGCCAACCCGCTCTGGCACCATGCTACAACAGGAATGTGGCCCGGAGGGACCCCTGCCCACATCCCCATAACACTGCAGAACATCTGCACTTGAGGGTCTACAGCGTTTTTGTGCTATCTCCCACTGTTGCCCTGATGGCCAGTGTCATAATTCCAAGTGGTAATATGCACACATGCAAACCTTACTGGGAGATGAATGAAAACAAGTGGAACTGCTGTGTTATTCTGACCTACGTGTCCACTAAATTTATTCTTCAGAAATGTTCAACTTAAAAGGACAGCTATAACCTGATTTTAGCTCATTATTGATTTTAATATACAGGGCTGTGTCTGTTTTGTTTTAAGAAAACAAACCTACTATGAAGGGAAAATGTACCTTAAGTAGGGTTTGTGCTTTTTCCTCCTTATTTCTATTTTAAAATATAGCTGAGTGCACATGGAGACAGAATGGCTTTGCTTCCTTTGACGTGGTCTTGTCAAAACAGGAACAGGCCCAGTGCTTTTTTCCCTTCCACTTGTCAACATGTAGGCTCAGGCACACCTGTAGTGCTGTCCTTGTTTTGCACTGATCTCACCAGTGGAAGTCTGACCATGCTGAAGAGAGCTGGAGAGATGCCATTGACTTCAACAGCAGGATTTCACTCCGTATTTTCTGCAAGTCAGGGATTCTATCAGTCATCTCTGTTCTTGAAACCAATAGATGATATCCTGGATCATGGAAAGGCATTGGCTCCCTGCAGGGTTCAAATTTCCTTCAGTCAATTCTGCCTTCTGTTATCCAAGAGAAAAATTAGACTTTGTACCAATATTGACTTTATCGCATGCTTCTGGTTGTCACACTCCTACTACACCTGACAAGTTAACCTGAGCTTGTCTTTTAATATATTTATTTACGTATATGGACTGTGTAGCATTCTAAACTCCTGGAAAGCCTTTGTGGGTGTTTTTTGGAGATTTGGCTTAATGAGGAACACTTGAACGAGTTAAGCTTGTGTATGTTTGTACCTTATTGAACAATAGAGCTTAAACATCCATGTCATTTTATTGAACAGCATAGATTTAACAACCTAATAGTTTGTGAATCTGCCAAGTCTCAGCTGTTGCAGGGAGAAATGTTTTGTCCAAGCTATTCCCATTGTGTCTCAGTTGTAAAAAAAAAAAAAAAACAAAAACAAAAAACAGGCTCCGGTTGTAATAGGATATTGATTAGTCTGGATCCCGTACAGAGCAGAACTTGATTCTTTGGTGGACCACTAAAAGGTCATATTGCTTGATTGTTCCACAGCTTCTAAAATACATGAAATATTGAACCAAAACTGCTTTCATTTATACTCATGTTATCTGAGGCCTGGAAATGTAACCAAGGGCAGCATTTGGCCCATTCTGTTAAAAAATGGAGTGATTCTCAGCATTTCATTTCATCACTGGCAGAGCTGAACATCATCGCTGTCTACTCTAATTGATGTCCTGAGCTAAACTATATTCCAAGGTAAGAGGTGCAAATCTATTCAATCCATAGACTCATTTTTGGATGGGTGTGAGATACAGTGATATGTGCTTAGTGTTACCTGAAATTTGGATTTTGGTTTACATATTCATATGTATTTCTGCAAAACAGTATTTACAACTGTTGATGTACCCCAGATCTCCAAATTCCTCATTTGACTTGACTGTCACAGTGATCTTAGGTTGGTGATCTGATAATGACTTGCTGTTAAATAAGATACAATCAAAGCATGATGCTGTGGTCAGTGAAATGAATTAGCTTTTTTGTGCTAAAAAAGATCCTGGCCAAAAATTATGTAATGCCATAATGTATTGTGGGAAATACTATATACCTAACTATTCCTTATATTATACTGGCATCACTGAGTTTGTAAACACAAAAACAGGTTTCTAGGAAATGTCAGAATACAAGTGAAGGGAAAAATTGTCCTTTTCTATCTTCTTACAAGAAATTCAGTTTTCTAGTCAGAACTCCAACAGAGCAAATTCCATTTGTGATCACCCATAAAATTCAACTGTAAAGAAAAATTCTAGCAACAAGTCAATTATTTCCTCGATCCTATCAGAAATGTGTGTTAGATTTAGCTTGACACTGAATTTCATTACATTCTAAAATGCAGTAAAAAAATAGAAGAGTCATACATGGATTTTAGTCATACTGTTCCTAGTTGTTCTGTCACTTGGAAAGTTAGAAAACAACTTCTGTAGTGCATATTTATTCCAAATTAATAGATCTATTATAGAAAAAAATATTACTTTTAATATACTCATGGTATTATTTACTTATTCCTATTTCAAATCCATACTGCAATGCTTCATAAGGAATGCTATCCCCTTTTTACTCCTGACCTGCTTTGAAAGCTGTATGGATGGGGTAATTTCTGTTGTTTTCTAATGTTTTTCTTCTCGCTTTATGAGTGTTCAAAAGTAAGATGATTTTTTCCTCATCATTTTCCCAACTTTCTGAATACTGGGATGGGTTTCTTTTCAGATGTGATTTGAAAAGGATTTAATGACCTGCATTGAAAAGTCCATATTCTCAGAAGTTGCCTGTGATTTTTGGAGACTTGGCAGTTTGTGAATCCAGTTTAGATTTCCAAGTACTACTTGATTTTTAAATATTCAGATTATTCACAAAGCCTTTTGAAGCAAAAACAAGGCTTTTGGTGTTCTCTAAGTCCTTTAGGCTTATTCTCTTCATTAACTCCAGACTGATGTATTTTAGAAAACTCTTATTTTTAAAAGCTCTTGCCTTCCATGAATTCCACAGTCCTGTGAAGAAAGATGGGAAGACAGATTAAGCCCAGGTTCCAAGTTTTCCTGATTCATGCCAAACTTCTTGTCTATTGAACAGTTCTACAAAACCACAGCTATCTATAAAATTCAATCACCAGTGGAAATCATTAGCAATATTACATCCAGATAATGGAAAGCCATTTAAAATGTTTTGTTTGCTTTTCCTTAAAGATGAATAATGGTTTGCTTAGATAATATATATTCATATATTTGCCTTTTTTTTTTTTTTTTTTTTTACTTTGTGAAAAGGGTGTATTATAAAAAGAAAGTTTGCAAGGCAGAAAAAAGAGGTATCAAATTCCAGAGAAGAATGAAAAGGATACAGAGAAATATTTGCAAAAGCAGATTGCAGATCCACTGATACTATCTTGTTCACAGAAACACATCAAGTAATTTCAGCTTGCTAGTTTAAAATGTTCTAATACATTTAACTCACAACATTGTTGTATCTGGTAAGGGCTTTCATATGGTTTCCAATACAGCCTCTGACTGGCAGTATTAGCTGATGGAGCAGGATAAATAAAGAAATGCCTAGATTGCTATGGTTCCCAAAGGTCATTTTAATGAAAAGATCAGGAAATATGTTTCACTGAAATTAAAAAGAAAACCATATCAAAATTAATAACATTGTTACTGTAATGACATAAAATTGTTAGATGGTGTACTGTTTAATACTTGACTGTCAACTTTCCACAGTGAGGCTGAGATGTGTGGAAGCATTTAAACTTTTTTAACTGAAATTGTTTTCAATTTTATTGCTATTTCATTACCTGCTTTTCCTTTTCCCTCCTTCCCTTGCTACAACACAACTTGTTCTTTGATTGAACCTGATGTTTTCTGTAAAGTACAATAATAATTCACAGAGGGACACACCTCAACTCCCAGGGAGACTCAGTGTACAAAGGCATCCCCAGGTAGCCAAAAGCTTTCTACTCCAATTCATTTCCTCAATTGAGATGGAACCCCAGCAGTGTTTTAGGGTATGGCAGGGGGGGCACTGCTGCCTTCTGGGATTTCTCAGTGATGGCATCATCTCAGATAGTTTAATATCAGAACCTGTATCTACCCTCAGCCATTCTGGGAAAGGTAGAGGGTCCAGCTGGCATAACACCATTGCCCCTAGGCCTGCATTCACCTAAATAACTGCAAAGACAACCAAAGACAACACCTGCAAAGTCAAAGCGGTCTATGACTACACACAACCTTTTGTTGGACACTATGCTGAATGCTAGAATTAGAGAAATTAGAAGTTTATAGCTTGGCACAAATTTGGCTCTGTAATATTTGGATTTTCAGATAACTAAACGAAACCTTGTTTCCAATGCTGGGACAGAATGAGTTAATACACATAAATAACATGTAACATTTTGAGATCAAATGTGTGTGGGGTTTTGTTTTGTTTTGTTTTTTTAATGCAAGCTTGGTTTAGCACATTTCCCCAGGTTGGATTTTAAAAGATTAGTTTAAGAGTTGTTTGGATCCATGAGTGTAGAAAATAGATAGCTGTAAATGTACTTGAAGCATTTATTAGTGTTCCTGATAAAGCAAAAGTCTGTGTGTCTTAGCTGCAAGAGTTACTCTAAATGTTTCAGTTACTGTAAAATCCTGCATAGCAAAGTAACTGGTGTATCTATAACAGTATTTAAAGGCCTGTTCATAAATGACTGCATGAATTATATCATAACCTCTGTTCTCTCTTTATATATAATTTGTGGAGATTTTTCCCACTATCACCCTTAACTATCTTTTGGCAGTAAACACAACAACTATATATGTGTGTGAAAAAACAAGAAGGGGACAACAATAGTTACCCATATCCATTTATATGACCTTGTTTCTTGACTTATAGTCCTGTCTCGAAAGCACTCACAGTTGTCAGCAGAGGTTCTGTGTTGCATCTATCAAAGGTCTTCTGTCAGGTGGGTTTCAACACAGCACAGGTGTCTGGGGCATCATCCCTTTCTCCTCATCCCTCCACAACACCTCCTCAGGATTCACTTCACATGGGTCAGGCAGCCTTCCATACCTTAAAAAGACAGAGATATGCTGTTTTTAATTACTATAATGCTGAGCTTTCAGGAACAGCTAAAGGAGTCAAGGAATCTCTGCAAAGGAGGTTTCAGACATGAGAACAAGGGCAGAAAAGTTACTGTCTCAGGATAACTTTTCAGAGCCTTGGTTGTAGATAGCATAGAGTTACCCGTGTTAGAGGCAAATATCTGTCAGACTGTTAAATTCTGCTCTCTATCTTTCATAGGTGCATCTTATCCTACTAGTCAGGTATGTGTCCACAACTGGTGCGAGGCCAAAATGAACTCATGTGAGGAAAAACAGGTGTCTATGGGCAAAGGGAAGGCATGTTTGATGTTGGTGAAGGTTGTTTGGTGAGGTCAGATGGAAGGGGTTATAGCAGGGGAGCATAAATTGGTGAAAGCTTGAGGAATGGTGCAGACTTCAGCAGTTCAAACCAAAACACAGGGATTAGAGGGTCACAAAATTTAATATTTGGTTTTCAGGGAGAAAAATGGAGCTACCAGGCAGTTATAAAAATTGAACTATTTTTTAATCACAACAAACTATCAGATTTTATTATTGCATAACAAAGCGGGACTATACAGCAATTTAATGGTTCCCTCAGCCTTGGTGTGTTGTTTGAATGCAGTATTCTCTGCTGTGACATGCTGAAAGCTACTGTGTCATGGGACACAGGTGGCTCAGGGGCCAGAGATACAAAGAGTGATGGCAAAGGACTAACAATAGGGTGTTCTGATTAGCTCTCCCCACTTTCTCCTGTAGAACATCAAACTGTGGCATGCTAAGCAGAAGATGGGGGGGGAAAAGCCAAATTTCACATTAGCAAAGAGTCCTCTCGCTGTTAAAGGTACAAGTCATCCTGGGTGAGGTCAGGTTTTCATGGTGACTCAAAAGGATGATGTTGCTTTTGTCAGCAGAAGCTTGGCTATGGTCACAGCCAGAGGTGTAGACACTGCTTCCCCTAGTGAACCACCTGGAAACTAGACAGGTTGCTGCATGTAGGAATCTGGGAAGGTGGATGGAGTTTGGAGCATCAGCATGAACACTGTGACTGCTTGCAGCCCAAGGTTACAAGGGAAGGGGAAGCTGCAGTCCACACTTGGCGAGGCCAGGCATGTTGTGGAATAACCTGGGCAGCATCAGGTCCTTTTTTTTTTCCTACTTCAAAGGCCTAACCGAGGCATTCTGGTCACCACCAGTGTGAACAGGGAGAGCCCAACAAGTCGCTGCTAGTACTCTGCTGCTCTGAACCATGGCTGCTTTTTGCTTACAGGTGCTCTGTTGTATCAAGTTTTTATGACACCAGAGTACTCAGTCCTTGACACGTGCTCCTGGGAACAAAGCAAATAAAAGTGTTTCAACATTCAAAACTTCCGTGAAAATTCTTGGGGAAAAGATACTGAAGTTTTGGGATTCACCGGACTCTCATGCAAGGTTGGAAAATTCAAAATGCTGAGAGAAAGTTAGGCTTTGAGTCCATGAAAACAAGTAATTTTAGATTGGTTCTAGTGATTAAATCACTGACAGCTATTATCTCACAGCAACGAAAGTGCTAGGTACCATACCAAAAGCTCATTAACGGAACTGCACCATGAGCAGCTCAGTGGTGCTACCATGGTCCTTGGGACAAAATAATTCCCTCAAAAAAAAAAAAAAAAAAAAAAAAAAAAAAAGGCATAAAGTGATGGATGGCACTGTGGAATGGTGGCTTCCACGGATGACATATGAGGTAATGCAGCCCCTTGACACTGAATGAACTTCAAACTTCTGTAGTGGCACTTGCTTGCTGTGATTGTTTCTCATAATTAAATGAAGCTGTTTATCCCAAGAGGAAGCCATAGTGAGGTGGAAGCCTAGCTGCCCTTCTGTGTACGTTGCTTGTCAAACCCTATCATCAGGTTGCTTGCCAAATCCAAGTTGCCAGGTGAAATTGTTGAATTTGCCTGACTTCTGCAGAGTGAAAAGTTGCACTAGCAGATTAAATCACATGATAATATGAATACTATTTAGCCATGCAATGCTGGGATTTTAAAAAAATCATCGATTGTACTGGATTTATTACACACGCAGAATCTAAAGACAGGTAAGACTGCTGCACATTGGCAGGATACCTGATTTGCCTGTATCACTATTCATTTAAGACCTGAAGTTATCAGGAAAAACTGAGGGCTTAGACAGGATGCCAGCAATACATGGGCTCTTCTGTTACTTACCATGCCACATCTTCAAGGAGCAGCATGTGGGGAACAGCCTTCCTTGCTGCATAATAGAGGAGATGTCCAACTTCAACATCCAGGACAGGAAGAGGAGTCCGACTCTTTGATCACTTGAGCTTTTTAATATTACAAGTGTTGAAAAGTGTTGATGGCATTTCCTGGCAAGGTTTTCTTCTGCTTTTTATGGAGACTGGTTTTGCAGTACAGAGGTGGATGATGTCAGTGAAAATTCTAGAACTAAAATCAAAGTTGTCTTTACCTATCTGTGAGGTGAGACTGCTGCTGCTGGTGTTGTAGGAGCAGAAAAAGAATGGAATCTGTCTATCAGAGGGGCATTACAAAGTGTGTCAGGCCATGGCACTGCAAAAACAGAGTGCTCCCCTTCTCATCTTACTTTAGTCCTTCTTTCTTTAATGAGGAGTGAGTTACAGTCAATTAAAGGCGACTGATAGAAACTATAGGGAATACATTCATAATCAAATATGAAAAATTACCATACACCTTGTGATCAGGATATAAAAATTACATCATGAACAGAAAGAAGATATGGTTGATTGGAGCAATTAGATGTTTTCTTTAAGAAAAAAAAAAAAAAAGGAAAAAAAACTCCAGTGAGAATATTTTAGAAAATGACTTTTTAATCATCTATAGAACTGCTAGAATTACTCTCTCTTAATAGTTTTAAAGTGTTCCTCAGTTAGAATTAACTGCAATCCCTTTGTAAAGCAGCAGAATACTTCCCCAGGAACCTGTTTACAGGAAACTTTATTTTTAATCACAAGATCACATCCATATGCTTTTATGTAGTTCAAATGAGAGTACAGCAGCTTTGAACATGTTTCCCTCCTGTGCAAACATCCACAAACTTGGAAACCGTTGCATGGGAAAGAACACGTTCTAAAGCCAGTCAGGAGGACATGGCACACAAGAAGATTCACCACTCCAGCAAGAAAAACATTAATATTGATTGGAAAATCAGGTGTTTGCAATACTATCTGATGTATACTAACCAGCATTCTGCCACATTAGTAAGCCAGCTAATGCCTTCAGTCCTGTCTGTTTCTTCATCTACCATTATCCCTGCAGATACTGCTAGTTCTGCATGGACAAGGACAGATTTGTGGAGGGGAAGGATTGTGGCCACCTTGCAGTAGAAGAGCAGTGTCTGCTCAGCAGCATGACGAGAAAGAGCAGTGCCCTGTGGGGTGAAAAAGCCACAAAAAAGGAGCTCCTGCACATGGCATGCCCCAGTGTTCCACTTCTGCCTGCCCTTGCCTAGGAATGCTACCTGTTCACACAATTTGGGCACAGGCATGGGCAGCACTGCTAGTGGTGCCAGCCTGCACCTGATGCAGCATGAAAAAGCACACCATGTGAGAGCCAGGGGAGCAGAAGCAGACTCTCAGGATTGTCAGACCTCACAGTGGTCCTGTCTGAGCAGAAGGGACATAAGTTGGTAGATCTGCTCTACCACCTGTCCAATTTAACATTGAGAACGTTGCCGAGGCTGCTGTGAGACTTCAAACCTTGTCTCAAGCAAACTTGGGAGGCTGGTAAAAGTAAAGGAAAGGGCAAAACCCCCTGAACATGGCCTGGTTGGTTGAAGAAATCCAGAGCACTTTTCATATAAATGTGATCGTTTTTAATCTAGGTGGAAAATTCACAACAGAATTCCTTTTTCTGCCAACTTCAACCATACCTCTTCTTTGTGCCTGCAAAACAAAGATAATTATTTTTTACTCACCTGCATAAAATGCTTGAAGAACTCCAGATGATTGAAGATATAAAAATGGAAACGAAATGTGTGTATATGCATGTTTATATAAAATTGTTATTATTGTTACAGTCTGGCAAGAAAACAAAGATTGTTTCTAGCAAAGCTTTGGGATTTTTTTATAGCTTTAGAAGCTGTTTAATAACTAGTGATCAGATGAAACCCAACTGCTTTTGAAATCAATGAGAACTAGATTACGTGTTGGAGAGAAGGAAGCTTTAGCAGAAAATGTTTATATTACATAGTATTCGTTATCTTAGATAATCACTATTTCTGCCCACATCTTCCAAGAAACTCATTCTGTTGCTTGGAAAATATGTAATGATTTGAGGATAATTTCAGAGATCAAACCCCCTGAAAATCTAAACCCATGAGCAAAATACTTGTAAACAGTGTTGCAGATCAGTAAAATCAGGCTGAAGAAGACAAGAGGAGAAGTCATTTAATCATCTGGCCTTGAAAACTGCAACATGGTTTTTTTGTTTGCTTCTCTCACTTTTAGTCTTTTCTAGATTTAGGATTTCAAATTACTTCTTTTTTTTTTTTTCCTCATGTATATGATACAAATCAGTCAATTTTAATAGAATTTATCCTAAACACAGTGTAATTCTCTGCCTGTCAGTTTCCTCCACTATAAAAGATAGCACCAACTACAGTAATTCCATCCATGGACTAATCCTGACTACTGCCCTGTTCCAGGAAAGCTGAAACAGTGTGTGCATTTCATGCAGATACCATAAAACAGACATACCATTAAAGTGAACCCTAGTATATTTATGTAGTCATACATTTTGGTTCCAAGCTCATTCATGACCTGCACCATCCCTGCAGTTAAATTATTCTGTGATTCAGTTCTTCTGTGATGGCTGTACTGTGCCCATCAATGCTGCATTGGAGATGTTAAGATCTGAGCTGGTCCTTACCACTCCACAGTTTCATGAGCTGCCTCTACTTCACTACAGGTATGTCTACAACGAGGAGAAATGCAAATGTTGACTTACACCACCATCTATATTTTTAACTAATCTATCTATGGTCTGAATCAAATGGAATCACTCAGCATTTCTCAAGCTGAAGTATGATACTTTCAATCCACATAGCACAAACCCACCTGCACTGTGTAGGAACTGGGCTTGTGGTTGAGGCTTTTCAGCTGTTGTTCCTCATTCCTCTTAGGTCTTGGTGATGTAAATGACATTTTGATATAAAGCACATTAGCCCACCAGTTTGAGTGCTAGGCCTTTCCAGACTGTATGGACATAGTCACTAACACTGTGAGAAAGATCTGATTTCAGAAGGCTGCTATAATACCCTCAGAAGGAAAGCATTGGGCTAATACCTAGGAGTAAGAGTCTGGAAGAGTGCCTGGGTTCACAAGAAAAAAATATATTTTCCACTACAGCTTGTCAATGAATATTGAAAGAATATGAGTGATGATTAAGAGTTTAAAATAATCTCCTTTCCACCCTTTCACCTGCCTCCAGTCAAACCAAAAAGCCAGCCATGCCCCTGGCTTACATTATAATGGAATTATTGTTCATGGAGGTTTGGCCAGTCAGCAGTCAATAGTGAAGAAATGACAAACGTGTGTACAAGGGAGAGCCTTTGGAAAGCAAAGAGAAAGGAAAGAAGAAAATTTATTATTGCCAGTCTACTGATGAATGCAGGCATTAGAATAGCAGATGTAGAGCGCATAAGGGGCTGGAGAGTGAACAGCTAAGTGTTGCCTTAGAGCACCAGGAAATGGAGCCAGGGTTGTGAAAGCCATCAGGCTGCCTGTGCTCTGCATTCCTTAATGTACAATAAAATGCTTTGATAACCAAAACCAAAAACCCTAAAATGGCAAGTGCTTCCTGCAAGAACCCTTGAAATAAGGTTTCTGCTAATGTGGAGTAGCTGTCAGTGTAAGAGAGAAAGATGGGAGAGCTGTAACAGGGGCCTTTGCTTCAGCACGTGGGACTGTTGCTTGGGATACACCAAACAGCAAGAAAAGTACTAGGAAGGATGCAATCTTAGCTCCAAGGTAATGGATAATCCAGAAATAGCTGTTTCTCTTCCTCAACCTTCTTTAAACTGCCACAGGAGACCTCTTTCCACTCAGAGCTCAGTTATTCTTCAGCATCGACTTCTCAACACACCACTTTGGCTTTCACAAGTAATCTGTTGGACAGGCTAGGAAACCTGTGCTGAATTCCCTCGTCTCCAATGTTTGGCTTCAGTTAGGAGAAGATTTGCCCCAAGACTAAACACGTGTGATATTAAGTGTAACCTTTTCTTAGCTTTATTGTGCTTACTCTTAAATCTAAATTATGTATACCTTGTGTGTGTTTATGTGTATTAGAGTGAGGGGGAGAAACTCAAATGGGCATGGCAAATGTGAACTCCATTCATGGTTCATACACTGTAATATGAACAGACTCACAGAGGTGTGTGGGCATATATAGACTTAACCAAATCTACTGTAAAGAGGGCAAAAACTGCTGAGAAGCATTTTGTCGTGTTTTCCATTGAAAATCTGCGAGCTGAGGAAATTCAAAGAGATCACAATAATGTTTCTTCTGGTAGTTTGTTTTTTTTCCCCAATGCTATTTATTTTTCCTGTACTATTTATTGTTATTCTGTTTTGTTAGGAACTTGACAAGTTTGTGAGGTGGGTTTTTCCCCTCTCCCCATATCTTGAATATATGCACACACTTGAATTATGACTTTCCTACAGGAACTAACAGCTGTATGTGCAAATCATGCATATAAATCAATTACCGAGGCCTATGTAGTATAAATGCACCCATTAATTAAGCAATGTCAGATGCTATGAACCATGAAGTTCATTACATCTTTAGCATTCAAACCAAGGATTATTTGAAGAAGCAATACTACGTTTACCTAATAGTTAATGAAATTAAGCCGGGTTGTTGCCAACATTCTTATTTTATGCCTAATTCAGTGTTTAAATGTTTATGAATAAAACACTAACTGCTGAAAGCAGAAATGTTGAAATGTAATTACTGGTAAGTTATAACGCACTTGAGGACTCATTATACCAGACTTGGGAGTTTTAAGATCACCAGTGTAACACAGTCTCCAAAAACACAGATTTTTTATGGGCTAAAAGCTGGAAAGACATAAATGCTGTTGAATTTGTCCTGGCTGAATGGAAATTTTGATGATCGTGGTAGTATGATTTATGGGTATAACATTTTCCAGTCATTACGTGGTTGCATTTCAGCATTGTGACATGATTTGCATATGTGAATATCCCTGCAAATTAACTTCTGATGAGAGCTACATCTGCCTGGATTAAGAAGCTCCTATCTAAAAACCAATCCAGCTGCTACCCTGAAGGACCTATTTGAAAAAAAAAAGGCAATCTGCAATGTCATCATATATAGTTTTTCCATATGTATGTCTTGATTTAGATTTAAATGTAAATATTGCATGACAGTATTTGTTATTTTGTTAGGGTTTATTCTGCCAACTAAGAGGCACCCAGTGATGTAAACATTAGGATTATCTCTGCTCTGTAGCATTCTTACTTTCCTCAATTTCAATAACATACCTACAAATAGCTAAGTATCAAGAGCCAGAATAGTATTCTTCATTGTTGTTCAAAGCCATTCTTAGCCACACAAATAAATAAAATCAAATTTAAAAGAAAATAATACAAAGAAAATAAACAAAACCCTAAAACTCTCCAGAAATAACAGGGAAAAGAACACCAAAGATCTGTGGCCAAACACCATCTTCTGCTGGCTCAGCACTTCCCCGGACTAGGTTTTCTGCTGGACGACTTGTATCCACAGGAAAATGGTACAGACTCTGACACAGAAAACTTGTAGGTGGGCTCTGAATGTAACTGATAGAAAGTCAGACAAGGGAGCTCAGAGCTAAAATAATTTTGTTTCGCAGAATAACAGTAAATTAATATCAGACTCTTCCCAAGCATTTTATAAAACCCAGTAATTTTTTTTTTTTTTGCAGCACGATAAAATCAGAGCTTAAAGGAGAAATGTAAAGGAAAGTCACAAGGCAGAAGAAATTGTGAAAAAAGCAATAGTGGTTTTGAGCATTGCAGAACAACAGGCGGAGGGGAGGGGAGGATTGGGGTGTGGAGCCAATATAACCACTTGACAGAGAAGACTGAAAGGGATGGGGAAGAGATACTTAGAGAATAGTTACACAGCCAAAGCAACTGACAAATAGACTTCTCTTTGGGGTGGCCTGCCGGCTGTTTACCAAGGTGGTCAGCCTGCTTTGAACGGGCTCTGAGAGAACAGCACCTTCTCAAAGAAATGCAGAGTTGTACACTGCCCTCAAGGGTGGGCAGCAGTGGTGAGAGGCAGAGGAGGGACACGTTGCACCTAGACAGTAAAGAGACTGCGAGCCTTATGGTTTCCAGAGCAGACCTGAGACACTCCAGAGATGGAAGGGAGGGAGAAGAGATGGTTTTTTAGGGTAGGAGGAAGTAGGTCTAAAGAGGCAAGGAAGCAACGAGAATCAGTAGCAGAGCAAAAGGAAGTGAATTTGTATTTGTACTGATACATTTAGAAATAAGCATAGAGAGAATCTAGCACCAGAGTCTGCATAAAGGTAGAGAGATGCTGAAAGAGTGAGAGTTAAGAGAAGACCCAGAGAAAGGAAGCAGCATTGACCTGGGAGAAAAAAAAAAAAATATTTAGCATGGGATTTCTATGCTTTTTTAGGAACAAAAGAAAAGAAATCTTTTTATTTTACTGGAAAAGTTTTGATTTTTACCAGTACCAAAATTTTAAGATCTGTAGCAGTTAGTGCACTGAATATATGAGCTTTTCCTTTCTTCTCTCCCAGAAATTTACATTGCTACTGCTTGAACATATTATTTTTGCTAAAAGAAATTCTGATGATATTTTAAAATTGTGATAATATAGGTAAATTTGTAATGAATGTCACTTTTCACATGAGTTAAAAGCTTGACATACAGAAGTCAACGGCCAAACCCATATTAATAATTGGAAACTGTTTTAGCAGTTCACATATATCGTCTTAAAAGAGGCTCAACTATGGAGAAACCAAAGCCACACAGTAATATCCACACCACAGTTTTAAGTGCTTTTGATCCCGGTGTTGTAAACTAAAATGTTAGTAGAAATACAGTTCAAAAATGGTTAAAACCAGTAAAAGTGTTCTCCCACCAATTCAATAAGAAACAGTAAATATCAGCGTGCTAAGCAACACAAAGTCCAAAAGTTAAAATAAATTCACACACGTGCAAGAAAAAATGTTAATAAAATATCTGTAGGCAAAGGCATAAATAAGCCATGCCCCTGGAGCTAAACATGTGCAAGTATACAATCCCACCCATTCTTACACTGAACAGTGACTTACTTTAAGACCAGACTTCATGCCAACGTAGCTCTGAACAAGGGAAGGATGGCAGGGTTAATGCCACAATTTATTTATATATGCCAAGCAGGACACCTCAGCATGGCAATAGCACTGTACTCTGCTGCTTCCAGAGTGGAGCTGGATTGCTCCTGCAGGTCAGTGTAGAAGCAGAACAAGCACTCTGCCTTATAACCCTCTACATAATCTAAGCCTCAGAATCTGCAGCTGGTCACTGCCCAACATAACAAGTTACTGACTTCATGGGTTACATCCAAAGAGGTTCAACACTGCTGAATGCAATCACATGTGAAAAGGTTAACAAGTGAAAGACATATATTTAATCTTACCAGCATTCATGGATAGCAGAAAGATTCATTCCAGCGGTAGTAATTCTTAAATCAAGACATCTGTTAGCAGATATCAATGCAGACTTGGGAAAGGCAGAGGGGATTCTCTCCTCTAAAGCACAGCTGATCTCACAAGTTAAGGAGGGATAGAGGGCAGCCTGGGGAAGACCATGCAATCTTTATCCAGTGCAGGCTTTGCTTCCTCATAAAGCAGCTGCTTTCAGATCCTGTGAGTTAGAAATGCAGAATCAGCAGCACTAAGTGAACACACTGCCTAATTGTAAGTTCCTCCTTATCGTGAAGTGTTGGTTTTATTATATTTTGAGATCACTAGAGGTAAAATTCCTGATATTGTGAGTGTGTTCCCAAGGAAGTTTCATTTACTGATTATGTGCAATAAGAAATGTAAGAAATCTCTTCCAGTAAACAGAGTTCGCAGTGGCCATAGTCACATATCTATGCCAGTATAATTCCCAAATGGCTTTGTGAAGGTCTGAAGAAGCAAAGGAGTAAATAAACTCATTCTCTGTCAGATTTACAGTTGTTTCTTCAAGAAGGACTGCCTTGATTGCTGTCTGTCTCTGTCATTCCCAAGTGGGATCACACACAAGTCCTTAAATGATGTCAAGAGAGGAGGGAGCTAGAACAGTGATATATATATTGGCTCTCAAATTATTGGGAGCTATCTTGATTTTATTTCACCGGGACCAGTGGTCACTCTTCTATTCAGCATGGAGAAACACAACATAATAAGCCCTCACAAGGGAAAGGTGAAAAGAAATCCTAGTATCCTAGGGCATCAGGTGCTCATTATAGCCAGCAATTAGCAAATCTCAGGTGTTAGGATGCTTATTCAAGCCTTCTGATACTACACTATTACACAGGAAATACAGTGAAAATCAGGTGTGAGAGTGCCAAGACTTGCATTTCTCAACTGAGCTCACATTGAAAAAAATACCACCAACACAAACAAACAACTCCTCCCCTATATGTTGGCACATCTTTGGAAAGAACAAAGTACTGACTCAAGCATATATATTTACTTATAGAAAGGTTAATTCAGGGAGTTTAATTGTAGGTGTTCTTAAGGTTTTGCTTGCAATCCTTATCTAACAAGTTGGCAAGAAATTTTTCACCATTTTAAGAAGACTTTGAGCCTCAGAAGACACTTGTTATGTTTGCAAATATGGACGAATGTTTTGCATATTGTGTATTTTAGATTGGCTTTGAACACAACAAATCCCTGTAACACAAGAATTCTGTTACAGTTCTACTACTCAAATGTCTGTGGAACAGCTAATTTTAGGTGGTTGCTTTAGAAACGACACAACTATTGAAGAACAAATATATCTTTTGTGGTTTTCAGTCAATAAAATCTAGCCCAAGAGCACAAAGAACCCAACTGAAGCTAATGGAAAGATTCCTTTTGTCTTCTATAGACATTGTGCCAAGCCCTAGGTGCTTTTACTGTTGGATGATTACCTAGTGGCAGCGATACTGGTCAAAAATACTTTAGTCTCAGAGACTTCTGTTTCAAGCATCTTTTAGTCTCAGTCCTCAGAATCAGAATACACAGTCCTCCACCCTTTTAGTGTCATGGTCCAGAGTGCTTTTGGAAAAAAGATTAAATTATCGTCCCACCTTTAGGGATGCATAAATTAGCAGGACAAGACAGAAAAGCCTGTCTTGGCAACACTTCAGCTGTACTTTCATGGTGGACAGAGTGTTTTCATTTCTGGATATGTTCATGAGAGGCCAGAAAAAACAATGAAATCATTGGCATTACAATGTAAATCCTTCAATAAATGTTCTAGATATGCCCTAAATGGTTATGTGGATTTACTTTAAAACTAGATAAACCGATCTTTTCATGATTCTCTTTAAGGTCAGAATTAAGTTTATTTTTTGTTGTTTTTAAACAATTGAAGAACATTCTCCTTTATCTCTTCACTGCACTGACTTCCTCTGAGACCATGATTGAATAAGTGATAAAATTTACCTCTTATTGCTCCAGTTCCTGCTCAGTAAGCTCAAGAAGTCTAGACAACACTGGCAGGATCCCATTTTTCATCTAGGAACTCACATAGAGAATTGTTACCTCTTTCCTTTTCCTCTTTTCCTTTTCCATTGGAGTTATTAGCACAAGCAGCTTTTCTCAGAATATTACACCAGCAGTTCTCTCTTGCTTGTCTTAATGACCCAAGAAGTTTAGCTCTACATCAGTTGCTTGAGTAATTACTGGTTATTTTCCCAAGTGAAGTGAAGGGGATCACATCCTACAGTATTGTCATCCCTCTTTTCTTTATTCCCTGTGTAGCATTTTTGCCAGCTCCCTGATGTAGGTGGGCAAAGTTCCAGCTGATTGCAGAGGCAGCAGGGTTTCATCCAAGGCAGTACAGTGAATCTTGCATCCAACTGTCAGGTGCCGTGTGCATTTCTTACTCTCTAGTTTGAAATAACTCTATATACTTTGCACTCTGTAAGCTCCAGCCTGGTCAAAGGCAACTTTGGACTTACAGTTCTATACCCACTTACTCATGTCGCTTTAGGTCTTGGTCTTATTCCTCCTCTGCTTGTGTTCTGGGTGCTGCAGTGTGGATTGCAATGGTTTCTGTCAGGTCCTGTGTCTGGGCAGAAAGTTGATGTGGTGTTGGTGAAGGAAGGATTTGATTCATCTTTCTGTAAAGCACTGAGCTATTACAAGGCTTTTTGAGTGGAAAACAAAATTCTGTTCAACAGCGTTCTGGGGTAGCAGATAAAACTTTTTTTTTTTTCACTGGGATACCTACAGTATGGAAGAAAAATCTTTAAAAATTGTGAGAACTTCAACAACAAAAAGGGATAATATTTTAACAGAAATAGTTCTTGCACTATGTCATGAACAGCCTTGATAATTTTTCTTTGATAATTAGCTGTAACTGTTTTAAAATTATTGACTGAAACAGAGACTTTTCAAAGAGAATCAGTATGAATACTTATTGTTAGTGAATTAATTTGGAAAAGCCTTGATTAAGCAACATACCTAATATACCTAATTTCACGTTAAGATGCTGATTTTTTTCCTCCCTGAAGATTACCTGTGAATTCCATTAATATGAAGAAAGTTCTGTCTGAATATCTATTAGAGCTTTGAGAAAACATACTTATATGCTGTGTTAGAGAAAGACTGAGTCACATATGCAGAGGACCCAAAAAGCATGGAGTTAATGGCTTGTCTTTGTCTAGGTGTGACCGAAGTAAAAGCTCAGGAGTGTCTGTGATCCCCACTTAAGTCTGGACCTCTGGTCTTGGCAGGTCACTCTGTGCTTGACTGTTGAGGCACAGGAGAAGCAACTGAAAATCTCCTGCCAAAGGCAGCTGCACCAATAGCTTGATTTTTCTCAGGTCTTGCCCATTTCGTGGTTACTTGTACCCCAGATGCTGCAGAATTCCTCAAAGCCTCAGGGAGTCAGTGAGAGTGGCAGTGAGAGAATGAGGTTTGGCTGGCTCCAAAAGTGGGAACGCACGTGCACAGCTGCATGCCAAGTTCCCTCTGGATGGGAGAGGCATTGCAGCACTGGAGCTTCCCCCCGGTGCTGTTAACAGCTTAGCCACTGCCATCACCCCCCATGACAGCAGCTGGGCAGCCTGTGGTGCACCACCATTCCCCAGGCTCCCTGCACACATCCCACATGGCACTGCCCTTGCTGGTTGTCCCGTGCTCTCCTAGCACCCTGGCATCGATTTGAGTGTGCCTCTGAATGCCCTTTCTGAGCCTTTCTCGTAACCAACCTGTGCACGAGAAGTGCAGCTAAGTGAGGATGCTCATGGGTTAATTGCTGCGGGTTTTGTCCCTGGGTTTCTTTCCCAGGTCAAATAACACACAAACATTGCTTCCAGAGCAAACCTTGGCTGCCTAATGAATGAACATATTCAAAAGATACACATAAGTTCATTTTTATTAGAAAAATAGAATAATATAAACCCATGGAAAGCATAAAATGCAAAAGCATGTAAGACAGATTTGCAATTAATTGTCCTTTTTCTTCCCTGGAATTCAAACATACCTCTTAGAACAAATGGGCTGAGGCATGGGACAGTAATAAGTCTTTGATTTTAATATCATTTTGAAAGAATCACACATCTCTAAAAGATTAGGGAAATATAACTTTTATTTTAATGCGAGTAGTATTTTACTGGACCCTGGCAGGGTGTTAGAGAAATTATCATTTTCTCATTAGTCTAACTGCCAACTGGCTCCTCTTACTTTCCTTTTCTTCACAATGGAGGGTGTCTCAGACAAAACGCTACTTAATCAAATTAATTAAGAGGGAGTAGATTTCTAAAGAATAATTTTTAGAAAGAATCAGGCCAGAATCAACACTTCAAATACTTTCTCAAGTTCCAGGCTTCAGTGGCATTTAATTGTTTTCTTGAGTCAGGTCCTAATAGTGTGGCTTTGGGATTAAAGCAGGGGAAATTTTTGCTAGACAAAAAGGTGCCATCAAACAGATTTACGAAAATACGGACGTGTTGCTGAACTTTTAGTCAAAATAATTTTCTTCAGGAAAGTCAGCTCTGTCAGTGTAGTCATTTTGTAATTAAATGTTTTGACAATTCAGGTTGAACCAACCATTTGTTTCAAAATTCCTTTTTGCTATAGAGTTGTGAATGGTCAAAACCACATCTGACTCGATCTTTTTCTAATCAATTGTTCAAAATAACTGAGTATTGTGCCAAACTAAAATGCTTATTTTTTCAGCTGTCACAACTGCTGATGAACGCAGATATGAAGGAACTGGAGTAAAAGCAGTTTGTGTACAGAAGTCAAAAATTATGGGCTACAAAAAGAAAATCTTTCAAAGATATTCTATTATAATTTAGCTTATTCAGTTGTCATATGCAGTTATGTTAACTGCTGTGAATACAGAGTAGTCATACAGCTTATTTTAGCATGTATATTGAAAACAATACTTATTACCTCAACTAAAACATATTCATCTGCATCCTGTTCTAGAAAGAAATATCTAGTTGTTAGTCACTTATGATTAATCCTTCATTATTGTATAAAGCTCATTTGTAAAAGCTCATATGGGGCCACCTGTTGTATCAGGCTCTGTACAAATCAGGATTGTGAAATTTCACAGCCTGGTCCAGATCTGCTGGCTGCTGAGTTTAGCACTGCTGGATCTCAGTTTGTTGAGATGGGATGTCACAGCAGTCTCCAATATGGTACAAAAGACTGGAGTAGAAACTAGACCCTCTCCAGAGACAGTTCCTTCAGCAGAGCTTCAGCAGGCACAAGAGCATTTGAGCATCAGGATAGACAGTAACTGAACACAAGCTGAACTCCAGTATGGAGGAGACGGCTTCTTGCAGGGCACCTCAAATGTGAGACTCTCAGTTTCGGCCTCCAAAGACTGCTGACAGTCCAGGTTTGATGACCTCACACTGTGGAAGAGATACGTCAGCACTGCTCAGTAATTGTGCTGCTGCAGAGAAACTTCAGGCTAGACCCAGATGCACAGGTCTCAGACTGTCTACATCAGATATGACAGATCTGCATAACTAAAATCCTGCCCATCTCCATGTTTGTTTGAACAATCATCCCAGTTTGTCCCCCAGATAGAATTTTAGCAAATAGCATGATAGTGAAGTACAGAGACAAAGGTATAGCACACATCCTTCTGTCTCCTCAAGGGTGGAAGGACTGTGTAGACCTCTGGTAAACGTCATGAGGCTAAGCACAGCTCCCCTCAGCCTGATCTCATCTCCCGTGTTCAAGTCCTTCATGGAGTCTCAGGTCCTCACCTCTAACTTCCAAGTCCTTTAAGGAGACTTGGTTTCACTTAGAGTGATCTGATGCTGGCAGCAAAGACAACTTTCTCGTATCTGTTTGAAATGGTTTCTAACCCTTTTTGGGGGAAACCAAAGTTCTTTGCCATGTCTACTCTCTGGTGGGACACTGAGGGGAAGGGATGGGGAATGAGGCATGAAGGGGAAGAGGCATATCTGCAGCTGACAGTCCTTTTCTCAAAATGGGTTCCTGAAGAGGAAGACATCAAAACTAGTGAGAATAGATCTTTATTTTCTTTGCTCTTTCATAGATCTGTGATTCAGAGGGTGTAATGTGAAAATGTGTGATTCTCTTCTAAAAGGACAGTTATGGCATATATGATATTCATGAAAACCACTGGAATATTGCAACAACCTCTGAAAGCTCATCTCTCTATCTCCGTTCACCAATTCCCCCACCTCTTCTCCCCCCTGTAGCATCATCATATTGCAAAGTTTTTAAGGGGAGGTACCAAATAGGTTGAAATAAATATTTTCAAAAAGAAAAAAGGAGACATGTTTTTAAAGCACTAAAAGAGATTGATTTATTCTTTTTTTTCCCCTTAAGTAAAATGAAATCAATAATGAACATTAAGTGCAATTAGCTGAGATTAAGAGAAAAAAGAAAAAAAGGAAAAAAATTGGACGGAAGTGTTTCTGAAACCAGCTGTACAGAAATGAAAGTCATGTAACCAAGAGCAACATATTGCAGATTTTTGTTCTAATTGCTAAAAAATGTTCTCTCTCACTCTTGGAACTTCTAGTGCAAGTTTGAGCCTGAAGCAAACTTTTACAGTAAAGTTATAAACCCATGAAAACAGAGGTTTATAATGGAAACACTGGCACAATCCTAACTAACATGTTGTGCCATGGGGTGTCTCTGTAATATAAAACGTCTCTGAGCTTGTTTGCCAGCCAGCACAGCTAGCAACACCCTTCCAAAAAAAGGACCGAAGTAACTGAAACATCATCAGCACCAGCTTTCTGAGATAAACCAAGCACACAAACTCCTACACTGTGAAGGATTGCAAACAAATAATTTGTCACAGCTTTGAATAAATACAGAATACGAACCATGCTTTGAGAAAATGAGGAGTTATTAAGGTATGGAATTTAATATCATTGTCAATCTATAAAACTTTTACAACCTAGACTTATTTGCACAGAGATTACATCCCCAAAGCTCAGTGCCAAAGACACATGTTAATAAGCTCACAACTTTTAATTAAGCAATATGTATAAGTAGATTCCCATTAAGCTGTGATTTGTGGGCTAGTTCATTACAGTGGGTTCCAGCCACCAGACACATATTCAATACAAATCAAGCAGCCTGCATATTATCCAGCTTAATGTGAGCCTACTTGGGATATTTTATCACCAGTTCAGATTGTTGGTTCAGAGAACTTTTTTTTTTTTCCTAAGATTGGGGGCAGCGACCAGAACCTTATAATGACCCCATGTTGTTTTCTTAATGAAACTATCCATCTGAATTGTTAAGTTGCAACTGGTAATTATTCATAGAGTTAATCATAGTTCTATTATATACAACATAGATATGACATTCAGCCAGAACACATTTGCTCTCATTTAAATTAGATGTGTAAAGTAAGGCATAAAAGGAGGAAATATGGATATTAACGAATGGAACAATAAAAATAATTCACACGTTTTACTCCAAAGAGATTGATGACAACATTTCCCAGATCTTAGAATAACTCTCTTTTGAGTTCCTGAATTATGCTGAAATTTCTGCCCCCAGTTTGTGGTGCAGCGTGTCAAGTGGAATTTTTTCAATCAGCTTTACTCATGACAGTATGCCATGACATTTCACGTCTTTCTTGCTTAGATATATTTCCCACTCATTACATCAGCAGTGAGGATTGTATGGCAATCTGATGCAACAGTCTTAAGAAGGATATTCCAGAGTGTTTAACACTCTTTTTTTTTTTATTATTTTTTGCAGGAGTTAGAAGTTCATGTACCATTGGATCATAACCTGGGAGAAATTTCTACAGTCAGATTTCTGGGAAACAATATTTCATCATAACATTTTCTTGTGGTACTCCTTCCATAACAATATAAATTAATGAATTAACTTTGCTACATATTTACAGTTATCAAGAGTGACAATTGTTTTTAACAGCCCTTTCAGTAAGGATTCTACTGTATTAAACTGCAAGGAAATATGCATTTTATTTACTGACTGGCCTTCTCTCTCTAACCTCTCTTTAGCCTCCACAAAACTACACAAAACTCTTAGGGTTGAATTTTTTAATTTATATTTTCTATTGTGCTACTGAAATATTCTCTGAACAACCAGTCTTAGATAATGTAACGATACTATCCAGTATTTATTTGGAAAGCTGAATTTGCCATTGAGCCCCAGGTCCAGCTTATTCAGCATCTTGCTAACAGCAGTGGCTTAGACATGAGATTTTAAGAAACCAAGGCAGGAATGAGAACCAGAAAGGAAAGGAGTGTGTTCCTGAGAAGGAGATGTGAACTACAAATCAAGAAGACAAGGAGAAGAAAAAGATCATAATTAACTATAGCTCTAAATGTAAGAAGAAGAATTTTTCAATCAATATGGTAAGCTGCTTGTAGCCAATTAAAAGACTGTAAAGTAGGGACACTGCCATATGTAGATTAGGACAGTCTCATAAAAAAAGCCTTAAAGCAGTGTTGCATGGTTCATGAATTGATTTTGCTTGAAGGCCAAAGAAAAAGGAGCTGCAATAACACAGTCCTATAGTAACCAAAGCAGTACCTTGGAAAACTCCATTCAGTGGCAAATGATACAGTCACAGCTGTTTTACACATCCCTTTTTTACCAAAGTTTCAGCCTTCCTAACCAATTTTCATAGACTCATGCTGGCACAAAACTATAATGTGGGTTTGGGTTTTTTTTGTTTGTTTGTTTTGGTTTGGTTTTTTTTAATGATTATGCTATTTCTGAATTAACTACAGCAATGCAGAGCTGGGAAAACCTGGACCTCGGCCTACAGCTTTAATTCACTGCTGAATCCTAGCACTTTGCTTTTGACAGATCCATGGGATAAAAAGCATTTGAAGGAGTGAGGAAACTACTACATAGACCAGAAGGTAAAGTGTTAAAAACAGTCTCCTGCAGCCTGCAGAGGAAGCGTGGAATCAAGGAATACACCCAGACATATAGCTGTTGAGACAGCAGCAACATTACAGCCATTAAAATCAAATGTCAAAGAAGGAACAATGCCTATTAGCTTTTAGAAACCAAAAATGAACAGTTCAGCTTTATCAAACAAATGGGTTGCACTATCCAATTACTAACTTCTGATAAGCACCATGTCAATTTTGAAACTGTACTGCTGAGTCTGTGGAGAAGAAAAAATAAATCTGAGTTATCCACATAACAAGGATAAAAGGAAGCCAAACTACTACAATCCTGACCTAATTACCCAGACAAATCACTCCCCTTTCTGGAACCTTGCAAAGCCAGTAAGAACGCTGTAGCTTTTGCTGACAAAGCTCTGACCTTGTATGAGATCCATTTCCTCTCCTCTTCAGGTCCCATCTGATCAGAAGCCTTGAGAAGTCCTCTCATTGGGTCCTTCACTTGAAGCTGTGTCTTTCTCTGCACCTTTTCCTTTCATCTTACCTAGGAATATAACAGGTGGGACTGTGCATGGCCCAGCTGAGGGACTTCAGAGGTCTGCAGCCTGCAGAGTGAATGAGACTCCTCATCTACCACACATAATTAGACCCAGCACACAGAGCAGCTGGCAAGTGTACTAGGAGAAGCCAAAGGCATAACCAACAGCCTATTTGCTTCTTAGGAGTAATGTCCATTGTGTTCAGGGAAGATACAAAAGCTGCCATTACCTCTTCAGTGTTGTTAAGTCTAAATCTGGTTGGCAACTCCCATTTTACTGCTAATATTTACCCCAAGGTACATGAGAGGTAGATTGACGTGGATTGAGTTTCTCCCTCAGAACAGACAAAAGGAATTATGAAAAGAGCAGCAGCAACAGAGTACACAATTGAAATAATAATAATAATAAACCTCATAAATTTTATTAATTAAATTATTTTTTTTATCAAGTAACTTTTTTCTTTTTGAAAACATGTTTGTGTGATTAAAAATGAAGCATATTTTCATACATTATCTAACATATTGTTGTGCCATACCTGAGTGGATGAAGTCTTGAACTAAACAGAGATAATGCTCCCTTTGCCTTCCCCAAATATCCTGACAAAGCTGAAAGAGGGCTCATGTCACCAGGGAAGCAGCAATATTAGAGAGAAAGTTAATACCTTAGTAGGAATATTTAAAATACTTTAAAACATACCGCTATTCAATTACTTTGCTGACAACCCTACTACTGCTGGGAGCATAAGCCACTACAGAGTTGAGCAGGTTCCCCTAGTGGACAGCCATCAACTTTGTTCAATTGGATGGACATTTTATGTCTTTCCTGCTCCCAAGAAAGGTGGCATGGGTAACTTCAGAGGTGAATGTCTTAGATGAGCTTTCAGGCCAAATCTTCCCAATGTCCCCACTAAGTGTGCTTTCTGCTTCACACTGCAATTTTGGGGCACATCCAATGGGCTCCTAAGTTGATACTAGACTGGAAGATTATTCCAACTTATTCCTGAAAGTTTATTCCAGGAATAAACCCATCTTACTCCGGTACCTAATAGGTGTTAAGTACATAGGACCAGATCACAAGTGTGAAGTAAACCCCCACAACCTGTGTGGCACGGGCACTAAACCTTCTGCACCAGATGAAGGTCTACAGATCTGTTTATACTGTCTTCTGCTGTTGCTAATGTAGTGTAGTCTCTTTGTGTTGCTTCCTTGCTTTTTTTTTTTTTTTTTTCCCCCCATCTTAGTCTAAAATGAGCATTAAAGCCCATGTGTAATCCACAGCAACTGGGCTGTCTGTGAGAACTCTTACCTCAAAGATCTGTCTTAACACTCACAATACTCCTAGTCAAATAAGAAACACTGGACTTCCAAACAAAGCTTTAAACCACACACATACACAGTAGAAATCCACTTCAGTTGCAGTTGTGCTGGATGAAGGAATAAAAGCCTCCCTCCCAGCTGTCCTCACCACCCTTCTCTCAGAGATGACTGCACTCAGAACTGCTGGTAGAGTCGCTCGTGTGAATGCTCTCACACCTGTTTTGGGTAAACATAGCCCTGTAAGGCTTGAACAGATGGAACAGAAGGTATTAGCTACTCATCCTGAACTGGGTGAGGGAGAGCTCCCACGGGAGCTTCTCCTGCATGAGAAAGCAGCTGTAGATGATCTCTTCAGGTGGCACAGCTGCGCTCAAAGGGGAATGTGTGTCCACAACAATAGCAAGGCTAGAAAAAGAAATCTAAAAATTAGCAACCTAAATGCAACAGCTCTTTAGTCTGTGATCACTATTTTCATTTTGAGCCAAGTTGTGCCGGTATTGGCTCTCTCAGCATTCCTTCTATAATCCATCAGGCTGTCAGAGGGGCAGAGACAAGCCCTCAGTTATACAGACAGCCTCAGACTCAAAATATTGCATTCCTAATAAGCTAGATACACATGCATAAGGCCATTGATTCATAAGGAAAAGCCAGCTTTTAAGAGTTGTTGGGAGACCAACGCAATGTGGTAAGCTTGCTAATGCTTAAAAAAGAGGAGGGTGTGTGGAAGTGGGGGAAGGGAGGTAATAGGAGGCTGTAATCAAATCCTGTCCACCACTTGTTAAAAAAACCCAACAACTCGTGTGATAAGACCATCAACAAATTTAGACTTTTCCATCTCTAATTTGAAAGATAATATGAAAAAGTAATGTATGTTCTCTGATAGTTCAGAGCCTCTCTAATATATTCACAGATAATATCTGTGAAAAAAGACAAAAGCCTTCAAACAAGGACTTTTAATTCCAAAACAGGAAATAAGGACTTAAATAGCATCAACAACACACAAAACTCTGGAAAGGTTTGAAATACAGAGCCTTGCCACTGAAATGTCCTGCTATTATTCTATAGACATGAGCACACACATACACATTCTTGCAATGATAGTTGTTTGTTGCTCCAAATTCACTGGCACATGGTGAAGTTCAAAAATTTATCCAAGATAATGTTGGATAATGTTGTGCAGATCCTTTCTTTCTTTTCTTTTCTTTTCTTTCTTTTTTCTTTTTTTTTTTTTTAATTATTATTTTACTATGTAAGGACTTCGTGCCTTTGGAGTAGGAAACTATTATAAATATATGTCGTAGTGCAGATGAAGAACTTTCCCAATTTCATTAACAAGTAGCAAGATCTGCATACACCTCCCATACAGAATGTTTTAGAAATATGCCCTATTATGTCTAGTTAAGTCAACCTTGTGTCATTATTTCATATTAGTGTATATGACAGAATTGGCATACCCAGAAAAGATTCATCAGAACCATTACATGTCATCCAGGAAAATGAAATAAGGAATTCTATGTTTTGAAAACTAGGTTAAATATAATGTTCTCAAATATTTTGAGAAGAAAAGGTTATATTGGTAACAAAAGAATGTCTGTTGTTTTAAGGTTTAAAAAAGTACTTTGTATAAAGATATAGTAAAAAAAAAGGAAAAAAAAAAGCCAACTTTGGAGTGCATGTTTAAGTAGAAGACAGGGAAATGAGAATGAAATTCTGCTGCACAAAGAGAAGGAAGCATTGCTTAAATGTCTTGTTTTAGAATATATACTGTAAAAATATGAACCTGACCCTAACCCTCCCCTAACAACAGAAAACAATTGATTGCCATTTTTACAAAGAAGAGGTGGTATTTTATTCCATGCAGATTCCGTGGAGGTTCTTGTCTTTCATTATTCAGTTTGTCCCTCACTTCCTACACATTTCTCTTTATGTGGTGGGTTGACCTTTCTTGGACATCAGTTGCCCACCAAGCTTGTATATTACTCCCCTCCTCTGTAGAATGGCAAAGGAGAAAATAAGATGGAAAAAAAAACCCTCATGGGTCAAGATAAAGACAATTTAATAAAGTGGAAGCAAACTAAACCAAAATATTTTATTCTCTACTTCCCATCAGCAGGTGGAGTCGGGCCACTTCTCAGGAAGCAGAGCTTCAGTACTTGTAGTGGTTGCTCCAGAAGACAAATGTCATAAATAACAAATGCCACCCTCTTCTCCTCCTTTTTCTTAGCTTTTATTGCTGAGCAGACACCACATGGTATGCAATATCCCTTTGGTCTGTTTGGAACAGCTGTCCTGGCTGTGTTCCCTCCCAGCTTCTTGCCCATCCCCAGCCTACTGGTGAGCAGGAGAATGTTGGAGAGACAGCCTTGATGCTGTGTGAGCATGGCTCAGCAATAGCCTTAACACTGCTGTATTACCAACATCTTTCTGGCTACCAATGCAAAGTACAGCACTGTGAGGGCTGCTGTGGGAGAATTAACTCCATCTCAGCCGAACAATACACTTTACAAAGAAAACAGCTTTCAAACCTAGCCATAAATGAAAACTCAAAATAGGATTCCACATAGAATGACACCTGGGGGAAAATGAAGGACTCAAGAACTTCATGTGTAGGCTCCCAGAACCTGTAATTTTTATACCTGAACTTCAGTTTTCTCTCCTTCTGATATTTGATGGTGCTGATGAAGATGCAGCTGTGGCTCAGACCTTGGACCATCTCCCATATTTGTCATACCCAGGACTTTTGTTTGAAGCTCCTGGCTGGTGACTCCTGTTTAGGAGGAGGCAGTTGCTTAGGAATGATCTGAGACTCAGGAAGATTTATGACTTCTCACATCTTCCATATATTCAAACAGCATATCTGAGTGTCTCCCAATAACTATTGGTGTGAAGGAAATAACGTTACTATGGGATATAAAGGTAGACCTCAACGTCAAAACCTCTTGTGCTGTAAATTCTCACATCTCCATTGTCTTTAACTGAGCAGCCAAAAAGTACCTGTGCTGAGGATCAGGCTCCCCATCTTTAGATTACTGGATAATAATATCCTATCAAGGAGATATAAGAGGGAATCAGAAAAGCTCATCAAAATGTTCACTGACATGGCAGCAGATTTATGAGGAAAAAAGATGTCATTATAAAGAAGAAAAAAAAAATGTAAAGGTCATATTCATTAGGAAGAAAGGAAGACCTAAAGAAAGTATAGGAATTTACAGGTTTGCCAGCACTTTGGAGTTTTGTTGTTAAGAGAGAGGGAGGTTTTCTTAGCACATTTAATTAAAATGTACTTCTTCTCTTTATTTTTACATTTTCAATCTTTTTATTATCATAGCAATATGTCTTCTACTGCTTCCTTAAGCATTAACAGCTGATTTATTTAATAAAACTGAGGACTGAGCATCACTGGAAATACTGTTTCCAATGGAATGCTCTCATGCTGTGATTGGTGAAGTGCTAAGTAATTTGCTTTTAATGCTAGCACATACCACTTAGCACTATATTTAACTGAATGATGAAAATCACTCATTTTTCATCCCCTTGCTTAACTGGTGCTCAGTGTAATCTATCTACTGTACTGTGAGCCCAGCGCCAGATATATTCTAATAGACCTTGCTCTCCAATCTACAACAAGCATTTTAATTTTTAATTCATAGTTATGTCTTTATCCTTTAATAGAACAGAACTACAGATGGGGAGTATGTTTTAGATAATAAGAGCACAGTAGGTACCCAGGGAAACTACACCACTAAAAGGATTCTTTATTTACACTTTTCAGTAATGACTACATATATAGAGCTACACGGGAGAAAATTGTTGTAAAGGAACACTCTATAGACAGGCAATTACTATCCAACTATAACAGAGTATTATGGATGATGCTGTTGATAAGAGCACTTCAGAAAACAATTTCAAAGCCAATGCCACCCACCGTATATTGACCAACAAACACAGGGAACTCATAGAATGCAAGTAATCAAAATAAATAGCTAGGATGTTACATTTTTTGGGAAGAAAAATGTAAGGTAAACTTACTTAATATTTAAGTATATTTTAAATTTCGCTTTCACAAATACATAATTTACAGAATTTTACATCTCAGTTCACATGAAAGTCAGTGTAGAAAATAAAAGCGGTGAAGCAAGTCCTTTATGCTGAACAAGGTCTCAGGATCAGATCCCCATTTGTTAAAAAATCAGCACAGTCCTATCAGAACTGAAGATATGGTGCTTCCACACATAAAGTCAGATGAAATACCAACACTGTATTTCCAACACTACATTACCAACACTGAAGCCAAAATCTCACAAAACCAGACTGGGATATTGTAACTCAGTGGTGGGAAACCTAGGGTATAATATTGCCCAAACGGATTTTTACCATTATAGTCAGTCATGTTGAAAGACAAAACTGAGGCCAGAAGACACACAGAGTATGATGCTGTCCACAACATGCTGCCTTCTTGGTACTGTCACCCAGAAACTGCAGTAGGTTACAGATCACCGTCTTAACTCACAGCAGAAGACAGTCCCAGCAGCCTCCACCACACTGTATGTGTCATTAATTATTGCAGGGTGATTGACATTACCCCAGATTCTAGGTTAATTGGTGAAAAGAGCAACTCCACTCAGGTAGAAGAAAATCCACAGAAAGATTGTGGGACTGGATGATTTCTCTTCAGTTTGTTTCTTTTTCAAAGTTATGTACAGCAGTTTAAAGTGTCAACAGGCAAAGCAAACATTAAAAAGGCAATTTTATTCCTGTTATGACAAGGAGAAGTCATCCAAGTAATATCTGACACAAGAGAAGCCACAAAAATCACATCACTTCTTGTAAATATTCAGAAGATTTAAATACCATATCTGTCTGGGTGTAACTTATAAAATAACCACACACATATGCACATGCACACAAATAAATTGGGAAAACAACAACAAATTGGAAATCACATTGTTATCTTGCAAACCTGAAGAAAAGCTCTTCTCAGGAGTGACATTTAAACATTCAGGTTACTACCTAATGTCATTTAATGATTATTGAGGTGAATGAGAGTCATAGATTTAAGTAACAAAGTTAATCAATAATGCTCAATATATTGGGTAAGATCTTGCAAAGATAAATGCAACTGAAAATCTTTTACCATGTCAGTGTGAACAAAGGGACACCAGAAAATCATACATGTTGGAAAAATGTCACTGACTACTATGTTAATAGATGAAAGCATTCTACATAAATGGTTCAAAATAGCAGTAAGGTGAGATTCTTCCCTTTGCCAACTGCATTTTCAGAATGAAAAGGATCCTACCACAGGGAAGACTAAAAGTCAGGGAACTGGCAGTCTGCCCTATATTTCTACATTTACCTCTGATTTTGGTGGTCTTGCACAAAGGATTTCACCTTTCTTGCCTGCGTTCCCCTTCCCACTTTCTCCTTCTGTAGTTTCTCATGGTTCTTGCCTTTGGGACATGGACTTAAATTCTGATGCATTTGTATGATGCTAAACAGAATAGGCCCTGACTGGTTCAAACCAATGAGCAATACTTTAATACTACTAAGCATGAGGATAACCTCCAGGTTGCTTTAAGCTGTGTAGCTCCCAGGGAAGCAAATATGGCCACCATGAAGACCTCAGGAAAAATGGTCTCTGGAACCTTGTAAATTTTGTAGCCTGTTGGGACTTGGCTACAGAACTGGTAGATGAAGCCATTGTTGTTCCTCTTCTGGGCATTTTTGCAGTCTTGAAATTACAATTGTGTTGTGCTTTGAACAATTACTGAAAACACTGTCAACGTGTTAGTCATGAAACTTGAAAGACAAATCAGCAACATTTTCCCCACCACAGCTAGCAGGTACAAGGAAACCTGAAAAAGCAGGAACAAGCAAACCTGAGAAATCTAGGAGTGTCTCACAACATGGAAGGGGGGGAAAAAAATCATATGAAATAATTATGTTTGCATAATCCAGTCTGTGATCTGATCCCATGAACTCACCACACTGCAAAGCTTTTTGAAGCTACAGAAGGGCTATGAATGGAGCATTTGCAGGACAACACTGTAGGCACAGATACGTGGTCATCAGAAATACAAATCCTATCAGACAATAACCGTGCTATGGACGTAGATCAGGATGTAAACAACTTCATGGAATATGCATTACTGCAGAAACTAGCTCTTGTCAGAGACAACTGGATTTCCTGAAGATTAAAAAAAAGAATACAGAGAAAGACATCATGAAAATACAGCAATGACAGAGTATGACCTCCCTCCCCCAACAAGGGGGATACAGGAACAAGAGCCCATACACTAAATGTATCAGTTTTCCCTAAAAGTACTGTGTCTTGTGTGCCTATGTGTACTTTTCAGGGTTTCTCTGTTAGACAAGATTGCTGTGGATTTAAAAGTAAAACAAGGTGCTTTTAACTGAATTTTATTCCTCAAAGGGCATTGGAAAACTGACACTGATAGGACTCAGCTGAGTGCAGGAATCTAGTGGAGCCAGATCTGGTACCGTGGTCCTGGATAAGGAACAAGAGCAAGCTGATATCTCACAGTAACACTGATGTTTAAAGACACCCAATGTATTCTGTAACCCTCTGTCATCAAATTGCCTGATACTGCCTTTAGTCAGGAGGAACTTCGAGGAGAAAGTTGACATACTGTTCCATTTTGCATGTGCCTCTCTAGGCACTGTGGGGGGTTCAGTGGCTCTCAGTACACAGCGGAAAGCAGAATGCAAGTCTGAGAGATTGGCACTTTCACACTCAGAGCAGTATGTGTGGATGCAGCCCTAAACAGACACAAAAGAGTTGACTTAAACCTGTCCCCATGCTGGCTCTGCCTCAAGATAGATTGGTGTGGATTGCGTTACTGTATTGAGTTTCTGAATGGGAAGTGTGACAGTGCTTGGTTAAAGGACAGCTCTTCAACATTTAGGATTCTTGCAACAGCCTGTGAAACTACTCAAGGATGAAGACACACTGGAAAACACAGCTGTGAAATTTCAGCTCTAACTGATCGCACCCTATTCTTCCCAGGAGAAACTGTGTTTTCAAATTATTTGTTTTCTTCTAGCCATCCCATCATTTTATGCTTAGGGATCAGTATTATTTTGCAGCTAGGTACAGAAACTGCTTATAATACCTTTCCACCTTGCTGTACTCTTTTTCCTCTCCCTCAGCTTGATGTATGTAGAGGTACACAGGGCACTGTCCATTTCACTCATGCGCTCCTGGGCTGTGCTCATCTCATTACACAAAAGACTTTCTTCATTAATATCACCAAATGCCTGAAAAACAGAGTAGACAAAACCAACATGTTATTTTGACAGCATTCAGTGAAATATCAGAGAACATAGATGACTTTGATTACCCTTTCCCAACTCTGTCTTCTTGCTTTCAAAATATCACAGCTTAGAAGCTTCTGTGTGTGTGAAATTTTATTCTGTCATACTAATAACCCAGCTTTGCAGCAGCTTACAGTTTAGCTTTCATGGTTCAGTTCCACTCCTAGGCTTATAACAATTTTTCTAACAGTTCTGCCAAAATATTATAAAGTAAAACTTACTGTAAATGTATTCACTAATACAGATAGAGCAGTGAGATTAACAATTTAAACACATGTGAAATGTGAATTTGCCTAATTTTTCTCACTCTAAATGCTTTAGTGAAACAGAGGAATGGGGATTTTTACGCCCGTTGCTTTTAATAACTTCTTCTTATGATGTTCTTGACACATGGAGAAGATTTGAGTGAATAAAGAATAGACCCTCAAAGAAGAAAATCATGGTCATGAGGAGATGCTGTTATAGGACTGGAAACTGGTTATAAAGCCATGAGTGCATCAGATTCAGCTCAGTTCATTGGTAGTTACCACATCACATGTCAGATCCTCAGCTTGTGTCATGTGGGTGGCATTCTGTACAAGAGTGCCCTGGCTCTGATTGTTTTCACGTTTTGGAGTGCCCATATAAGAGAAATTTTGCTCAGATGAATATGAGCAGAAATCAGATTTCAGACACTGAGAAGTGACTGAGCCTCAGCTCTCTCTGGGTGCTGTTACTCAAATGCTAGCATGAAAAAACAGATTTCTCCAGTAATACAGTAATGTTTTAAATTTTGCTATTCTCAGTCTGGTTTAGCACAGTGGTAATAAATTATACAAACAACTGGCATATGTACTGGAATAATCTCTAATTTCTGTTGGGTTTCTTTTGTTTGTTTCTTTTTTTTATGTATTGTTAAAATCTGTCAGTTGATGCATCTTACAATGTTGGTTGTCCTTCTGGGTTTGATACATTGTGAAGCTAGAAAGTGCTGGAACAAAGGGATACAGATAATGTAGAGGATATTCCCCACCTTACATGAAAACCTGTGACTAAATGTTGGAGTGGTCTTGTGCATCCTACATCCTAGGCAAGATTCTTTGTACCATGCCACTCTTTCTTCTCAGCTAGATATTACTTACACAGAACAGCTACTACTTTATTTCCTGTTTTAGACCTTAAAACTAAGAGATAGTCCAGTTTTAGGTGGTCTAAAGCTGTTTCTGTCATGGCACAAACAATCTTCAGGGCAGGTCAAAAAAAGATACAACATCATGGCAAGGCTTCATAGTAACACTTTTGCATTATGCAAAGTCAAGAAGATAGAAAACAAAAAGGCGGGAGGTGCTATGGGATCAGTGAGCTAACAGAAACAGAAATATTTTCCAGTCGCAACAGTCTGAGAAAAAATATGTGGAAGTATCATCAGGGTATACCTGGAGATCTAATTTCCCAGAAGTTGGAACACTAATTTCACTTCATAAAATGATTTAGGTTGGAAAAGACCTTTGAGATCATTGAATACAGCCATAAACCTGACTCTGCCAAGTCCACCACTAAACCATGTCCCTGAGTGCCACATCTACATGTCTTTTAAATGCCTTCAGGGATGGTGACTCAAACATTTCCCCAGGCAGTCTGTTCCAGTGCTTGACAACCCTTTCAGATTGTCAAGAAATTTGTCCTAATACCCACACTAAACCTGCCCTGGTGCAACTTGAGGCCGTTTCCTCTTGTCCTATCACTTGTTGCCCAGAAGAGACTGACTCCCACCTGTCTATAACCTCCCTTCAGCTGGTTGTAGAGAGTCAAAAGCTCTCCTCTGAGCATTCTTTTCTCCAGCCTAAGCAACCCCAGCTTCCTCAGCTGCTCCTTGTAGTTGTTGTTTCTATGCCAAAAAGAGGACATGGGATATTTAGAGTTCACTGGAAAAGCTTTTCTTTTGGTGTTAGTTAACACCAAGAGCTCTTTCAAATGTGATCATTCACATACCCAGCATGCCTGACTGAAGAAACAGGAACCTTCTGCTACAATTAAGGTGCTATCGTTTACTTGTGTACTTTAAATTGAAGCTTGTATAGATATGTCAGATTTTTAGACTTGATCAGATGTTGTACAGAGTTATGTTCTTAAATTAAAGTCCAAGTTGTTGTTTCTGAGAGTGACTTAATAGCAGTAACCTTATGGTTAATCAACCATGTAGTAAAGTTCACTGTGTACTTACTGCAGTGTAATTATAAAGTGAGCAAAAACATAATTGATGGATCTTGTCAATCTGTGTAGCTGCAAGGTACTTTTTCAAAGGTTATTTTTTTTATTCAGATAAAATAAGTTAATGCTGTTTTGGCAATTATGCTTTGACTTCAGAGATTTTACTGCTGATTCATGTAAAACTATGTGATAGATGAATAAAGATTACAAGCATTTAAAAGTACAAAATACCTTCTGCAACAATCAGTGGCTCTGCCCTTGCAGCATAAAATCATTCTGAAAATCACTGAAAATACACCAAATCTCGGTGCTTAAAGTAGTTTGAAACCAAAAGGAACTTTTTAATACAAAACAGCACTTTTAAAGTACCTCTTAAATTATCAGCACTGCTGTTTGTTGCACAGCACAACTACAGTGCTATGACAGCATTTTTCCCATGAGCATTGACTCAGACTGAATGGATGCACTTGAACTTGCTTCCATCCCTTCTGTTAACAACTGAAGGAGACAGCTTTAAGTCTTTGGCCTCCATAGAAAAAGAAATGAAAATATCCATGAATATAACATATTTGTATATGTGTTGGTTAGGTACGTAATCCTTGCTCCGCATCCCATATTCTCTGCCAGTAATAAAGAACCAGCATGATTTAAAATTTCGCATTCACATATAGAACAGGACTGCAAAGCTGTAGTTCTGGTATTTCAGGAACTTTTTGGTTACCTTAAAGCCTGGGAGTCCTGCCAAAAGCCGGCGGTGGACCTGTCTCATCCCTTTCACAATCCTTCTATTTGAGCACAGCCTCCACCACAAATAAGCAGGACATGGCAACTTGAAGGAAATAAATGTTTTTGTACATGACTCTGTGAGTTTCTGGGGTGTCAAGTATATAGACTCTGAGATTTGTAGAAAACTAGGGAGGGGAGGAACAGTCACATGCTGCAAGGTTATCTCCTAAATTTCCATCCTGTTGCATGTAGTAACATAGTCTTGACTGCAGCTGAAAATCCTAATAGATTCAGAGACAATGTTTCTGTTTAAATCTATACCACAATTTACTGGAAAAAAAAAAGCAAAGACCTAATGTTATACTTGACAAGGTAAGCAACCCGAAACAGAAGGTATGAAGACATAACTTCTCTGATGAGACACATTGTGCACATCCACTTCATCTGCAGCAGATAAATTGGCTTAGCCATCAGAAAGCCAAGGGGCAACACCGGGTCCACTCCAGGACATGTCACATGTGAGGTCAGCTGGATCAATTTAAGAAAAAAGCATACAAGCACAAGTTTTCTCCAGGAAAACTCTTTTTCTTGTTCTCATCTTTTCAGAGGGGTGGAAAGCGCTTCCCAGATAACTAATTTCTTTCTAGAACTGCTTATCTTTAATTGATTTACAGCATTAAAGGAGAAATATATACTGGTAACAATAACTTAAAAGCAGTCTGGTTTACTTCTTATTTGCAGTGTTACTAGCTATACTGCCATGACCCTCAACAAAAGGGCACTAAGTTAGCAGGCTGTACTGATTTGAATGTCTATGTCCATGGGAGTATCCCTCAGCTGACTTTTACCAGGTATGACTCCCACCTGAATCCCCATGCACATCAACAGGGATCATTCTCCCTCTGAACACAGTTGCAAAGTATTATTCATTTTGTATGGAACAAGATTAAATCTCAGAATTAGACAGGTGGCCTGTGGTGAAGCTTTTTCAGCCCAGGAGGATGTACAAACCTGCATGCATTAATGTGGGTGGAATCCCTTTTGTGAGGGATAAATCTTTGCTGTTAATCCCTACTTTTACAGGGATCTTCAGGAAACAAACTGATAAACTGGCTGTGTTTGTGGATAACCTGACATGATGCTGCTGAAGCCCGCTAAAGTGGGTCAGTTTACACCAAATAAATACCTTTGCCCAGCCTCTCCCCAGCCAAGAAGTCCTCACCCACTCACCATTGCTGACCCAGCTCATGGCAAGGCTGGAGCTGAGCTGTTCCCTCCGTGGTGTGTGGTGAGATGATGAAGCTGAGATGGTGAAGTCATTAGGTAGTGTACCAACCTCAGTTACGGGGCTAGAGCAATCCTCCCTCTTTTTCTTCCCCCTAAACCTTTAGCTACCACCGAAGTGAGACTCTTTATGGAAACAGCATATGGGGCTTTTTGCAGTAAACTTCTCCAATTTATTCCCTTAATGAAATTAGAGCCAGAAAAAGCTGCACTCACACACGTGCACAAACTGCACTGCAGTCAATGGCATGGCTTATGTACATATGGGAAAAAAATAGGTCCTAATATTCATAACAACACTGTGTATTAAAAAAAAAAAAAAAAAGAACTGGTGGAATTTAGAATAAAACATGAGGCAATTTGTTGATTTGCCCAGGGAATATATGGGAGCGACAAATGTGTAGATTATTCTAAGGTTGTTTTTTAGTGTCATTATCAGATCCAAGAACTGTATATAAAAGCATGAGGTCCCTCACATGCTAAAAGTATAGTTTGCTCAAACAATTCTAAAATATTCAGTATTCTTGAGATTAAATATCTGAATATTGCTTCTGAAGGAACAGCTGTCAGCTTAAATCTAAAGTCTAGTTTGTTTACTGGCTGTATTTTATATCTGTTAGAAAATGACACCAAATGGCAATAAAATTGTTGTAAGTATTCTACTGGGGAATATAAATGCCCTTTGGTTACAGTGTACATATCTTTATACATAATTCCAGTATATTTTCCCTAGAATTATGTTAAATATGTAAAAAGCCTTTTCTCATAAAGGTAAAAATGCTAGATGTTTCCAAGCTGTAATTTAGCATTAGTGTCAAGATTGCTTCAGAAAATAAGCTACGGTTACTGTTTCATTCTTTTTAAGTGTCACTCAGCATACCATATCTGATCTTGTATTCAAAATAAACTTATATGATTTTATTCACTTTTCCAGAAGTGCAAGAGGGTTTAGACATAATTTATAGCATATGGATTGATGTAAATAGCTTAAACTAAGTAATTGGCTAGTCACCTACTCTGTCTTATCCTATTACTGCTGGGTACTTTTCAAGTAATTAGGGAAAACAGATCTCTTTTACACAGTAAGTTTAAATTGGATGATTCCTTGACATTTGTGAAGGCTTATTTGATAGATAAAATCACACTATACAAAAACTTTCTCTACAGTGCTGTGATTTACTAGGCTTATAATAAGAAACTGATTTTTTGTTGAGTTAAAGTGACTTATCTTTGTCCTTTTAATAAGAAATCAACGCCAGTCAGCAAAAGTCGAGATAAAAATCACCAAGTTGGTGTTATCACCATGTAGGCAGCAAACACACACCACTGTCCTTAACTTTTCTGTGCATGGATTTCAAATATATTTAAAATGCTAAAATTCAATAATTTCCTGTATATTACAATAACATCAGATTAATGAATACAGAAAAGCATGAAAAATGATTTATTTTGGGAAGGTCATTCCTTGGTAAGCCAACACTTAAACTGAATTACTATAAAGAAGAAATATAGGTAAAAAGGAAAATGGTTCTTACTGCATGTAAATTCTTTGAGTTTTACAATGCTTATGATAAAAGGACTGCACCTACAAGTTTAACCTCTATAATTTTTACACTGCACATTTTTAAAAAAAATCTTTTTATTTAACATTTCTCAGGCAATTTACACATGTCACCTTGTACTTAATGTTCCTTTTAAAACAGTTAGTTTAGCCTCATCCTTATGAAACCTATAAAACTACTTCTTACACTGGACATGAAATTTCTAGCTATACCAGGAAAGCTGGACCTCTAATGGGAATATCATACTTAAAGATATGAGTATTTTAAAGAAATGATTGCATATAGATACATTATTCCTAGCTAGTGTACTTGTATACACAGCACTTACAAACTGGGACAGAATGGAAGGAAATTAATATTAAAATGTGTGTTTTGTTTTGGCTCCTTGGATAAAATTAAGTTCACACTGAACTGTTTTGCTGAATTAGGGCTATGAGAAAATCTTGCTTTCACTGAAATACAAAGGAGTAGGATGAGGTTGTAAATATAAAGTGAATTCCTTATGAGCATCCAAGGACTTTACAGCAAGATTATGCAAAATTCCTCTTATGCCTGTCAAACAATATCTGCAGATACAGAAACATATCTGAGGTTGAAGTCACCAAGAGCTGAACACATGAATTTGAGAAAGAATTTGGCTTGGTGTTTATAATACTGTTCTCCTGTTAGTGCGTTTGGCAAGAGATACCCTGCCCCAGATCTTGCTAGCCTGCACACACACCCCAGTTAGTGGAATGCCAAGAAGGCACTGCTTATACTGGTGGTGCCCTCTGAACAATGCCTATATATGCACTTGCTTTTCCAAAGCTCTTATAATTTCTGTGTTGTTTTCTGCCAAATTGCTCATTTCCTCCTGTTATACATATTATTTCTGAAGAACACCTACCAATACCAGCAACCCTCATGATGTAATGGCACAGAGTATTACACATCTGATGAAGAGGTCTTAGTCCCCAAATGCTTGAATGAATGAGGTTCCACGGCAATAATTAGGAATAAGTGTTATGGCTCTTTCAGGTATGATTCCTGAAAGTCAGAAATTAAAAGTCAGTCTTTTCATTTTGCTAACTTCTGGGTTTGCCTTCAGAGTTTCTTAATAAAAGTGAACAAACAAAAAGTTACACTGAAATAATTACATTTTCACCCTTGGTATGTTGCTGTAATAAAAAGCATGACTGTTTTGCAGGAAGAAGATACATGTAAGTCTCAGTTCCTAGATGCTGTTGAATTGTTCCTTGTATTCTGCAGGTGTACGAGAGCACTAGCCCAACAAGAAGAGAGGAAAAATAAGTGAAAAATGGTTGTTTTCCTGCTCTGTGGGCTCTGCAGACAAGGTAGATGTAAATACAAAGGTAGGGCATGTCACAAGTGCCACAGACCTCCCATATTCTTACAGACCGTATTCCTACAGTCCCAAGACAGCACTTTGTACAAGTATCTTGCCTCTGCAGAGGAGAAAGAGGCTTGCTGATCCTGAAGAAGGAGGAAAGGCAGCTGTCATTCCTCTGACAGGAGTAGACAATAGGTGTCAATCTCTGCCCTTGCCAATGTGGAAGAAGAGCCTTCCCTCCTTCACCACTGTTGGAAGGGTGAGGAGAAGACCAAAAAAAAAAATATTGTTTTTTCCGGTGAGGTGTTGAGCCCATTCTGGCAGAAAACAGATATGATTATGAAATTGTATCAGGTAGCAAATTTCTGGCAAAAAGTCTTATTTAAACCAAAGAGGGATCCAAATAAATACATGGAAGCTGGAAAGGATTAAATTTAGAATAAGAAGACACTTCAGACCATATAGATTGTAAATATCCAGAAAAATCTTTCCATTGAATGCCTGGGAACAAAATACCTAAACTAGGCTAGGGCTAGGTAAACTAAACTCCCTGAGTCTTTAAAACTAGTTCTAAATATTCAAACTGAATATTTATACACAAGTTGTCAACAGAGGCAGCAGAGTGCAAAGGTTATCCCAAGAAGCCCAGGTACTCTTTCATCTCCTACACCCTTAAAAGCTCTACATAGGGCTGCAATGCAACCCTTCAGTTCCAAAATTATTTCCTAACCCCACTCAAGTACCGCTGCTTGTCTAGCTGCAGCAGAGGCAAAAACCCCTTTTTCCTGAGGAGTGACAACAGCAGCAAGTGGTGAAGCTCAGGTGTATTTTACCCCATGGCAGCAAACACATCACTAGTCAGTGTGTAGTTTTAAAGTTCATTAAATAGCCTTAATTTGGAATTGAAGTAGAAAGCTCTGACCTGTAAAACACACAAATGTATAATTACATCTGTTATCAGCTAAATGTAAGATCTGTATATAGGTTTTACTGCAATTATTAGTTAAGCACATTTCTTACATGTAATTGTATTTAGTTCTACAAGTAAAACACTGCAAAGCTGCATTGATCTACTAAATTAGACATGCAGCTTTCAAGACGATGACATAAGACTCGGTCATCTGAATTCTAGGGATGGTTTATGTTGTCATCTAGTGTGGGAAACTGTACAGAAGTGGCTTGAGCCATCTGCATTGTGCAGTGCTCACTTTGAGGATGCTGGAAGCTTCTCAAAAGCTCACCTGGGAAAACAAAACTATGTTCTATGGGAATGCGTTTCTCCTCTCACAGAAACACAGGAGGGACCAGTGAACTGAACCAGTGCACTGGGATAAGACTGCCTTGGGTGTTCAAAGACCCTCTTTCCACAGCCTTGTGGAAGTTGAATGAAACCTCACAACTAAGGAGCTGAGAAGAGCTTAATTGGGAAAAACCATTCTGCAAAGAGCTACATTTGTAACCAGTGGAAGGCAGGAATTGGGCTGCATTGTTGACCTCAACCAGGGGAAATGTGTTTTAGAAATAGTCTGGGCAACTATTTGTATGGGGAGCTTCTTTAACAGACTCAGGTATGGACCTGGATTTGCCGGTTTCTCTGTTCCAGTAATTAAGTTCTACTTCATGTAGGCCACGTGCCTTCTCTTGTTTTCTTTGGCCAGCTCGAAGACTCTGGTGTCTTCACTCTGGTGAATCACAAGTTCCCCAGGCAGAAAATTATGTTTGGATTCCTTGAGGACAGTTTCCTTTAAATTAAATTTTCTTTTAAAAGCCAAGTAGGGCAAAGACATCAAGAATGAAATCTTTAATGAAGAAAACAGCCTTGAAACATTGGCCAAAGGAGCAGAAGCAATGTTTGCCTCATGCTGGAAAGATGTACTTAAACCTTCACCTTAGAAGTGTGCAGTTGAAAATGTTGCACTTCATCATTTCTGCCAGTTTTGGTAGACAGGCCTCCCCTATGATGTTCCCACTTCTTATCTGGGTAGGTAAAGTAATAGTCTTTGACTCTACTTTCTTTTAAATGCCAATCTTTTCTTTAATAGTCTCTCAGCACAAGACCAAAGGCAAAAAGGAAACACAATTCTTCAAAGCACTTAGAATAAAAATGAAAAAACAATGAACAAAATGCAGCCTATGAAACAAGTAATGGGTGATACTTCTCTTTAATACCATCCTGTATTGTATTTCAGTGCACAAGCTGCTAAAAATCTGACAACATCCAAAATTCGATCTAAAACATGCAAGATGCCAGTAAGCAATCTCAGTGTGACTTAGCCTGGTGTTTTTGAGGACTAACTAAGTGAATGACCATATTTGTAGTACTAGCTGTCTAATAAATGTGCACAATACTTACTTTGTATGTTTATATATATATAATAATTCCTGTACAGAATGACCTTATGTGGTTCTAAGTGATACATATTTATAAATAATCTTGATGTGTGTATTTTCAATGTATATCTTACATAATTACCTTTAAAGGGCTCTATAAACAATTCTAAATTGCTACTTTGCACTGCAAAAATGTTAACTCATTGACTCTAGACTATGTTTCAGAGCGAGGTCTTCCTACAGAAGATTTCAGTGTGTATTTTGGGCAGGGTCAGGCAGGCTTGTTTTCCTGTTTTGATGCTGACCTACTTCTGAGGTGCACCACTGCCTTCAAAATCTGACAGCGAGGAGCCTGCTTGGACCTACCTCAACGATAGCCCCATCAGGTAGCCGGAGGAAGTGCCTGTAGAGCTCCTGGAAGCCGCTGAGGTGAACAGTGTAGACAGAGATGTGAACAGTGGTGCTGCCTTTCCAGCTGGCTGCAGAGGCAGGGATTTCATCCTGGTGCTGGAGGTCACAGCTGGAGACACCAGGCTGCCTGGCATGGTCCTTCCAGATGTAATCACACACTGCCACCTAGTGAGACAGAGGGTCTGTCCCCCCCCACCCCAGAAACACACACACACACAGACACGGACACAGAGTCCCCCACCCCCCACCAAAGGAACATATTTAATTAACTTCTGGCAAGAGCTTAACCGATTTAAAATGATTTTACAATAAATCTGCAAAGCCTGTACCATATGCAGTGCTTGCACACAGTTCTCTACTACATATTTTTTTATGACATAGATCTAAATAGAGGAGATAGACAAATCCCTAGTGTATATTCTATAAAGTTAATTCTGCACAGATGAAGCTGTAATTGACTCCCGTATTAACCAAAAGTAGGGAGATCAAGCAGGGTAGGTTAAACAATAAAATGGCAATGCTCATTAAAAAAAAGAAAGCTTCCCAAGAATTTCGTGAATGGGTATTTGCATTTCTCTCTCTTTGCGCCTGTACCCACAAGCAATTTTTAGTCTCTGATCTCTGTATAGTATCAAAATAACCTTGTGCTGCTAACAGAATTGTAGATGAGGCAGAGTAAATAAGGTGTATTTTAGTGCGTTGTGTAAAGCTAGTTTATTGACACAGTTACCTAGTTTCTTAGTTTGCTCTAAACATATTTGCTTTGGTAGGTTTTTTACCTCCCTGCATCAGTCAGAATTTTCATTTAGCCTTTTTCATGTTAATTCTTTACACAGGCTGAACAGAATTCAGTAGTTTAGATGGAATATAGCACATCACTTAAGCACCCTTTATCCTTAACTAGAACCGACAAATGTAAGCATTATTTTTATACTCCCCCTGAAGTGTGAGCTTTTTAACCCTCCACTCTTGCAAGACCTTTGCGTCACTCATTTTATCCCATGAGATGCTACTCCTGTTAACAGAAGGAAGGGATTGGTGATACTGGTACATCCTTCCAATCCATTGATATGGTCTTCCCAAGCACTTCTACTTAATGTAGATGAAATACCTCTTTTGCTGGCCTAGAACATGCCTTTTCTTTCAAGAAAATATATTACACTGCTTGAAAACATTGCAATTCCACCATGCAACTAGGTAAAGAAAAGCTCTAATTTAAGACAAGCACATCAAAACCTTCTTTTGCATAGTTTGACTTTCACTTTTTGCTGAAATGAAGACCTCAGATTATTACAGGAGAGCTCAAAAATCACCAGATGCAAATTTTCCCCCTCACTTGGGAAAAGTTAGATTTAGCTCAGTCTGCTTGTGTTCCAGTTCATGTTTCCTTAGTTGTTCTTACGCATTACGAGGAATCCCATAACTAGCACAGTGTGTCAATGCCACAATCCTGACGTGCATGCTGCTATTCTGAGCAACTGCCTTAGGAGAGGATTTGTTTTAGGTGAATTAAGAAAGCAAGAGCATGTACAGGATATTATCTCCAACTCTTTTCCAGGAACAACAGAACAATAGGATACTTTCTGCTTTCATTTGTATCAGTTCTAATCTTTTTTTTTTTTTTTTTTTTTTTTAATTATAGAACAAGGAAAGGTCATCTGAAATTTAATGTAAAAGAAGCACAGGCTGGATTTTGCACACCAACATATTTGGGGTTAAAAGGCTTTCCTTCAGGACAACTTGTTAGGAACACACAGTTGCTATATGGAGAGGACAAGCCCTGCATTTTTTCTGTCTACCATCAAAGCATGTTTGCAATGCCTGCCACACACAGTGTTCCATAAGCATTAAGGTGGCCAGTGCTGTCATGAAAGCAGGAAAACAGCTTGCACTGAGACAGTGTTGGCTAGAGCATGGACAAGCAGCTGCAAGAGATGCCACACCACAGCTTGTGAAATGGGAACAAAGACCTTGCCATCGCTACCCTCCCCTCTCATCCCAGTGTCTCAACACCAAGAGCTCTGACCTGTCCAAAGCAAGAGCACCAAGCACTTCCTGGCTTTCTGTCTCCTCCCTGATCTATGACCTCAGGAAGGAGAAATGGCTGGGAGGCCCAGCACAGAAACTCAGTTTTCAGCAAACACAGCAAATAGGATGACGTCTGTCGTGGTTCTCCTTTTATATTAGATGCATTTTCCTCTGCCAGCTTCCTTTCTGCAAAGTGTTTTCCTCCCTCCTGAATCAGTCCACACCTTCCCCTGCCTCTTCTGACTTTCACCTTATCCTACTGTCATTGAATCTGCTTGTTCTTCTCTTGTGTTTGCCCCCACCAAGTTGTAAGGGGCTTGTTTACCATGTGTTTTGGAAGCTGTGGATCAGTCCCTGTGAACACTGCATCCTTCTTTGCATATCTGTTTTGCCAGTTTGAGCTGTGAGCTCTGGGGTCAAAGATATGCAGGATCTGCCTGTCCAGCCCAGAGGAGAGTGTGGACCTTAGACCCACAAAATAATTGCCACCTATATTTTCGATCCGTGCCAGAGTGGAGAGCAATTTACAGCATACAATTACTGTGAAGGAAGCCAAAGCTATGTCACTCAATCCTTTGTGCTTCAGCAAATCTTCACCTTGCCAGGGAAAGGACCTCATTTGGGCGTTCCTGGCTCTGGGTGCCATCCCTGTGGCACTGTATCCACATGGGACCAGGTATGGCATCAGAAGTCTCTGCCTTGCCATCTCCCCAAAAGCGGACAGTTCTGCAGGGTAGGGGGATTACACAAACCCACAGGACCTGTTTTCACATTTCAAGACGTGGTGAATTCCCTCTGAGGACATTTAAATGAGCAGCCAAGAGAACATGATGATACTGATCAGCATATTCTCCCCTCTCCAAAAGCACAGATTGATCATCAGACAACAGAGAGGGGAAAAAGCACCACCAAAACTGATGGTGCTGTGCTGAGTTACATAGCCTTGGCCCAGGGTAGGCAAAACTAGAAAGGAAGGAAACAGGCTGCTTGGCTGGAGCATCACTCATTGATCCTTCCTCAAAATCAGCTGGTACTGTGAGTTTGCCTGAGGGCAGACTCTGAAATATGTGCTGGAATATAAAAGCTGAAAACCAACCACAAGAAAAGAAAGAGCAGCACTGGGTGTGGCTGTGGATTTGGAGACCCCAGCTCTGAAGGTCCCTTCAATTGCCTCCTTGCTAGATCCATCTGAAAGAATTTGGCAGACAGATGTCCACTGCCTTGAAACTTTCAAAACACATTTCTGTGAAGTGATAGGTCACTAGAGAGCTGCTGTGGCCTACATAACCTAAAGTAAGCTCCAAAAGTAAACTCTACTGTCATCTGAAATTTCTATCATTAAGTTAATCAAAACTGTCCATTCATTTCTACAGGAATACAATATGAGTTAATAAATCTGCTGAGACAGGCTAGTCAAGAGACTGTGCATATAGGACATGTCAGAGAAACTGAAGTTAGCGATGATCTAGATTCACAAGGGCTGACAAGAAACCACAAAATGCCAGAGCAGCATACAGCAATCCTTAAATGAAATTCATCTTTCAGCAGAAAAACACATTAAGGATGGTAATTCAATGATAAAAGAGGCAGGCCAGAACAGGTTCAAATGCTGAATATTTCACAACATAACTTAATTAAAGCAGGAGTGTGAGGCTGTTAATCGCTTTATAATAGTTCAGCTTGAAATGAGGTCTGATGTGAATGCCCTTACAGTTTATTTGTTTATATTATTATAATCACAAAGTGTTACATGGACCTAATGCAAATGCACAGTTTTCACTGGCCTTTATTATGTTGGCATTTTTTCTCCTTTTGATCGTCCTATCTTTGTGCAAGAATGCAAAGGGAAGAACTGGGAGAAAGGGTCATAAATTTAGGTCAGATCAGATGATTCAGTAAGTCTCATGGGGTTTTAGGTCTTATTAATAATTTTAATACATTCTTCCTTGACAACAATTATTTCAATCACTGCTCCTTTAACGTACAGTGTGACGTAAAAATACACAGGTTTTTAAAAGAATGGAATACGCTTCTCATACAAAGAAGGTAAATTATGTCAACGCTTTGAAAATTGCAGTACATAACCTAAAACAAAAGAAAAAATACATTTGTAAGTAAAAATACAAATGTACTTTGTTGTATAACTATATCATGTCATGCCAAGTGTAAAGAAACATGTTATTGAAGCAGAACACAGTAACATTTTAAACACAAATACATTAATAAATGTATATTTATAAATATATTACACACTTGAGGCACAGCCAATTAGCATTAATATTTTCAAGGTCAGGGTGCAGAAAATGCCATGATAGTACATAAAAGGTACTATGATATTTTCTCTTGTTCAATAGCTTTTGTGAAAGAAGACGAAAGGAAAAAATATTTCCTCAGATTTTCTGAGCTAGAGTGGGAATGAGAAGACTGACTTTTAGTGTCTTAAAAAGAGGCATCAGCATAAAAAAGTTCTTTTTAAAAACTTGAGAAACATACATGTGTGCCCAAACACTTGATTATAATTAATACTGATTCTTAACTGCTTGCAACATTATTATTAGCAATGTCATGTGAATCAATCCCAGCTTCACGCATTTCAAAATGTATAAAAGAATTGTTTGAAAACAGCATTCAAAGCAAATGCATAAAATGAGCAATATGGACCAAATCGACCAGTTGAGAATGGGTGGAACAGAGAGCTGGTCATGACAAATAATTAGCAGAAGTTACAAGCTGTTAACTTTAGACAAGAGGGCAAAAGTGTTGAAATTACAGGGAAAAAAAAAAGACATCAAAAGTCATGAGTGATGTCTTTACTTCAAGTAACTTTCATAAACATGGTAAGTGCATTTTCTGTGGTGAGAGTTGTAAATATGGGAATTAATGTCCTGGAGGCAATCTTTGTTAAACCAGTGTAGCTCTACAATTAAGAAAAACAAAAGCTGTTTAGTGCTAACCTCTAAGGGAAGCACAGAACTCCTTAAGCATTGCAAACCCCATCTCTGTTGCTAAAAACCTTGCCAGCAACTCTGGGAAAATAAGAATTTACATGGAAATGAGTAAAATCACCCTTTCTGCCTGGGTCAAAGGCAACTTGGTGGTATCCAGGTCCAGGTGAGGCTATCACTGAACCTCATGCAGAATTAGCTATGTCAGTGGAGGAGGTTTCCAAGCCACTTTAGGAAGGATGCGGTACTTCATAAGACATGAAAACAAACTCAGTGTGAATAAATAATGAAACTGCAGAAATGTCAAGCAAAGGCTCGACCAAGGAAAGCCTATTAGGACTGCCAAAAATCATACCATGATGAGAACTTCATGACTAGTTACACTGATGCTCCTCATATTTAATCCTTATATATAGGAAGTATTCACACATACTTATATATATACAGAGTACTTCGGTGGAGTGATAGCACGTGCTCTCATGCCTGGGGTAATAATGAAGCATGTAAATGTCTCAGTTTAGCAAAGATCTTTGGTGGGCTGTTGTCAGAGGACCCATTCCAGGCATGTGTGACATAGCAGCCATGCTCTGACCTCCAGAGCCGGATCAGGAGCAAACACCTTCAAACCAGTAGAATATCCCCACCTACGACTGCCCACAGTAACTCTGCATATAGACAGCTTGTTTCTAAATTGTTCTATTTATGAATGTAATGGACCAGCATAAGGGACCAGTAGTATCTGAGAATTTATTTCAGTCAAATTATGGATGCCTGAAGCATTATTGGTACAGTCTTCCTGATTTATTTAATAAACTGACTGGACAGACTAAATGATGAAAATAACCTTATACAGAGAATAACTTCTTTGTAAACGACTAAGGAGAAATCTCAGAAGAGATTTATGGAAAGCTGCTTAACATCTTAACACTAGGAAACAGCAGAGGGTCTTCTGGATTCTCATTTGCAATAGCATCATATTTATGGATATGTCCAATGAACAGCAATGCAGATCTTTTCTAGGAGATGATTTTCATCTCCTGATTTTAGACATTATAAAGTACAGCCACCTGTTTCTTAGCCACAGTGCACCCATTGCTAGTGTAGTCTGCTGCTTACCATCACACCTTTTCAGAACTAAATCTTTTGTAGTTTGAAGTCTCAAGACTAGAGTAACTCATAAAAAATATACAAATGTAGAAATAGACTCTTCCAAACAATAATAAATTTGAGGAGGAAAATGTCATCTCAAGAATCAAGTAAAGGAAAACTGATATTCAGTGCAGGAAAAACCTTAGTGAGCAAAAATTAAAGGCCACAGCTTTCTTGCATTTCCCTGTGCATAGCAGTGCCTTTGTCCATTGATTTGCCCTAAGGAAAGTAGATAAAATACATTCCCTTCCTATTCCAGAGAATCCTGAGACATTCCAAGCCCAGAATGGGTTTGGTTCAAATGGGCAGGAGAAATCTCCATGCCTCATTTCCCAAATGTTATAAGGGATGCTGGAATCAGTTACTTAAGAAAGCATCTTCAGTAACTTCAGACAGACAGGATTTTATATACAAAAGTGTGTAGGAAAAGTTATTTTCCTTATGGAAGTCAGGATTTTAATGCATACAAGGGCATATCTGTGTAAATAAGAGTGTCTGCTATTAATTATCTGCTCATCAACATTTGTTATTCATTACTCATTTGTTTACAAATGTAATGCAGTCAGAAAGCAGAAATAATACTATATGACTTTGGTGACCAAACATACACCAGAAACAACAAATAGTAAATAGATCCACGGAGCAGTTCAACTTATGGGATAAAATTTGCCCACAGACCACAATCTGCAAAAATTGGTGAAAATAAGCCTGACATCTGTAAATAACAATGCATTTCAAAAATAATATGTAAACAGGAAACAAAGGAGCTAAGTTTGTGAACTAATTTATTTGCAATGAGCTTTTTATTGTATTTTTACCATGTGGACTGATTAAATGCAGGGGAAAGACAGTTAAAAGATATAAGTCTGTGTTCACTGATTTCATTCAACGTGTCCAAGACCATTTGCATTTAAGATGTATGTCTGGGTTTGAGACATGCACTTATTCACCTGTGACTTGCATCAGATAGACAGATCCTGCCAGCTAAATAACATTTTTACACCTGGATCACTACACGGACAGCAAATCAGCTGATAATTTACATACATTGGACTACTGACTTCTACTTGCATTGTATTCACCTTCAGAAAATTTCCTCCTGTGAAGGCAGCAGAATAGTGTATCCTTGTGCCAGTGGGGTAGAGTATAGTGTAAAACAGTGGAGGCAATCATTTGTTGAGTATCTGACCAAGTCCGGATTTTAATTTCCTTTTTTGTGATAAGTTTTTACTAAGAATCAAAATTTTCCTGTTTTGCCTGCTTAGACCCAGGTTTCTTTTCAAGTGGATGGAAAGAGGCTAGGAAAATGAAGGTGAAAGAGAAAAGCAAACTTCAACACTTTCGGTAAAACATATATGAACGTCTGTGAAGCATGACTCTCTGACCTTTCAATAGTCCTAATGAGGATGCTGACTACTCCAGGGCAGATATTAATTATTAACAAACATTTACCACAGAAGCAGGTAGGGTGTCTCACTCACACTGCAGCTTCATTGCTCCAAGAGCTGTAGAGAAAAGTAGATATGGGCTGCCTGCAGAACAAAGAGTTAACATTCTATGTCAAGATCAGATCTAGAGTTGTATTAGCAACACGTATGTGGCTATTTGCTTTAGCTGTCCCTAAATTATCTTACCTAATTTTCCAAATAATCACCAGCAATCAGATGCTTTCTCGCAGACATCACTGCAGAGGTAGGCCACAGAGGAAGAACTGAAGGAAAAAGGTCTCATAATCATCTTCCTGGCAGGGTAGAAGAGTTGTGGAAGGGCCTGACATATCTGTGTAAGCATTTGAAGTTTCATGGCATTAAAGCAAATGCTGGTTTCATTATAGAAAAGAAGAGAAGAAAGAAAATGAAGATGGCAGAGGTTCGGGTCTTTCATTGTGATCAAGATTGGCATTCCCTATTTTCATCTTGTCTGTTCTGTCATCTTCACCTCAAGGATATCTCTTCTGCCTCCACAGGGCCAGCATCCCAATTGCAAACCTAATCCAAAAGTGCCTCAATTTCCTTGTTGTCAGTTTACTCCTTCTTTCTCCTGCACCAGGAGAAAGACCATTTTAACTATGCCTAGCACTGAATCTTCTCTAGAAATCTAGAAATGGAAGTCCACTGTAGCAAGCAGATAAAGAGTGAAAGGTTCAGGATAGTTTGCACAAGCCTTCAATAGGGTATGCAAACCAGTTGGGTCTGCAGAACTTGTAAAAGCAACTCACAAGATCAGGCTGCCTCCTGAGGCTCTCCAGCAATGCCCTCTTCCCTGCTTCAGTTCAGAAACCAGATAGCAAGAATTCTTCTCATAATAATATTTTCCACTTGTAGCACAGGATTGCAAAAACAGCCCCCTTTGTGGTATTTCAGCAGTTCTGTCTTCAGTTCATGCAGAAACCACGAAATGCACCAAAACAATAAAAAATTACAAAATAAAAGTGACTGCTAGGAACCCTAACAAATAGTTTGTGGTATAGCTTCAAGTTTTGGGCAAAGGTGTGGCGTGATTTTATGCATGCAAGAAAGATTCTGTTCACATTTGATTTGATCTTAACTAGTTTGCTTTTCCTGAATTAAAAGTTACTGTTTGAGATATCCAGAAACAATTGTATTGTATTACTGCATTTGATGTGCTTGGTTTGTCAAGAAATGGTTTAGTGTACTGTGACCAATCGTGTATTATAATGAAGCTCATTATTAATGGAGTATACTTTTATATCCTTATTTTTTTTTATTCTCGGAAGATAGCAGAGTTCAGCATCCGATAAACATGTAAATTGCATTTTTCTTTTCACACAGGACAGATTTCAACTTCTGAACCAGCAGTCAACAAAGATTCCCCCAGCTGCTAGGGGGAAAAAAAAAAAAGTAAGTATTTGTGAAGAAAGGCATAATAAGATCAGAGGGAAGCCTGTCATAAAAATGCACATTGCATAATACATGATGGATCAGTTCTATTATTTAACTTTTGCATAGATATAACAATACAGAGATACACTAACCATCATAGTCAGCATTAATTTACAGTGGGAAAAATAATTAGAATCTCACTTTTTCTGAAGAATGGAGTGAAAATGTAAACAATGCTTCCCTCCAGGCAAGTGCTTTATCAAGTTGACAGGTGCATTTGAATTTCCATGGGTGGGGGACATAATAGGTTATTTATGTGTCATTTTAATAGAAAGGCCCAACCATCAAGATGGACAGGAGACTTTATCAGTACTGCTGTTTGCAACTAATCCACCAATTTAATACCCCATGAAAATACCTGCAACAAAACCTGGACATTTTTCTTTTCCACTCCATTATAGGCAAATCAATATGGGTGCTATTCATCTCAAATCTTTGGCTCAGCAGGTACCCACTACACAGAGCTCCTCACAACACTGGTGCACTGGCACAGCCACATAAACACAGAGACTCTGACTTGTGGTGCTACTGCCAGTGACTCCACAGCAGGATCACAAAAGTGTGCTTGATTCACTCGTTCACCCCCAAACAGAAGTTAGCAAGATGAAAATCTTGTTGCTTTTTCCTGTTTCTTCTCTTTGAGAGGAAGATGATGACATCCCACAAAGATGTGGCATGGGCCCCTGCAGGAAGGTGTCTCTACCAGTCTCTACCAGACTTCTGTGATGTCTTCTTTACTTTCCTCTGGGAGCATGAAGCTCCCTACAGTAATGGTAGCTGTTTTATGGTCCAAGGAAGAGAGCCTCCTGCTCTGCATACTCATGGCTGTGGGCTGAGACCTGAACTGTAACGAGGTGCTGTTAAGAACTCACATGCAGAATAGAAAGACAGCTCTCCCCCACAGTTTGAGTACGAACAATACCAGATCCTGCCAGACACTTCAATACCCCAAGAATTTAGTGACAGATTTGTCTTGGAAACCTTGATTTTTGACCAAAGTTACCTGTTTCACAGGTCACTTGGGGACTGATTTTTTTCTGTGTGGTTGTAGTATTCACATCTACACGAACATGCGTGTAACTTACAGTTAACATGAAACAAACAAACTTGCTTAATTATTACACTAATAATTAAGTATCCTAGTACAGACAGCAGCATGTTTTAACACTGAAAAAATCCAGAACAAATTTTAAGAGTTTTTGATTAGTATAATTGCACTTAAAGTAGCCACTCCCTAATTTTCACAAACGAGTGGTGCAGCCCTGGCTGGAGAATAGCCACAATCCAGAAAAACATTATATATCTCCTATGTGCAACACGTTTCTTTACACAGATTTGCCATAAAAAATGAAGCTGCAAAAATGTGTACTCCAATCACACCCCCTTGTGCATTAGCTCTGCTCAATGCTGCCTTTTTTTGCCCTGTGTAGGGCTATGAGGTTGATCGGCACATAGCCCTGATCTGACCCAGTGTAAATTTGGTAGCCACGCTCCAATTTCTTCCTCCCTCCTTGATACTGTCATCTGTACCAGCACACAGGTTCCCCCTGTACTTCTCTACACAGCTATTGCTGCCACATTTGTAACACAGAGCATGTGCTGACAGCCCCCCAGTCTGTCACTGTGTGTGTATACAATTGGTGTCTGCACATAGTCTGGCCTGATGCACACCAGAAAAAAAAAAAGGTATTTTCCACTAGGGAATATTAACACAAAAAACAACAACCAAAAAAACCTTTTTCAACAGCTTAAGGTTTTCGTTACTGCAAGTCCATCCTCATCTGTGTGCAAAAGTTCACTTTCCAGATTCATGACCCACCAGGGTCTATGTGGACTGGAAAGACAGTTCCTGATGAGTTTGGAGTTAGAAAAACCTTAGAATAGATCTAAGGAGGACAGAGGTAATGAGATCATCCACAATTCCCATGTCCACTTAGAAGCACGCTCTAATTCTGTAGAAGTAATTCTTTTCTAACTAACTCAGGTATGGCTCCAGAGACATTACAAGTATGTAACTGGAAGTATCTTCACACCCCCTGGGTAATTCCTTAGACTAGCTACTCCTGAAGCTTTTTCCAAAAGCAGGCAATTCATAACGACATAAATTTGATTAAAAACAGACCTGGGACATTTCCAATGCTCAGTCTTTCAGTCTGCGAAGCTCATGAATCCCTGTGGTTAATTAGGAAATATTACTCATAGTAAAATCCAGTTAAAATGTATGTTGCCTGAACACAGCATCTTAATAAGTTTCAGGAACAGACACTGCCCTGTTTTCCTCCCACTGCATCTAACTTGCTGACCATGTTTTATGCTAGGACAGGGCCACTTCTGCCCCTTGCAGAGGAAGACTACATACTGTCTTCCCTCCCAGGGCATGGCCTGGACCTCTGATCCAACATTTCATTCATATATTACCATAAGAGTATATCACAAGCTATGAATGGCAAAGTGTGGAAAAGAAACCTAAATAAATTAACTTCACTTAGTCTCAATTAATATATTAGAAGGCAGCTCAGTCTCAGTAGAAAACTACAACAGCAAAGAGACAAAGCCACAGGATAACGAGCTGGCCAAACAAACAAAACTAGAAGTCTAAATTTTAACAAAGTTTTATACCAGCATCTATTTTTTGCTCTGCTTGGATAGTGACTCTCTCACAGGTCACATAAGGGAGGTAAGCAGCATGTCAACCCACCATCCTCATTACATCAGAGAGCAGATAATGAAAAGGAAGATGACTGTTTACTCAATAGTGATTTTGCTTCAATTTTGATAGCTTAATAAATGACAGGTTTCTTACTCATTCACAGAAGTAATGAGAGACATTCCTATTTTATGCTAGATTTTTGTTACATAGCAAAGACACTAAAAAAGGTGAACATTGAATATCACTTTGGTCTGAGTAAACTCAAGTGATTCAGCTTATGGTACATGGGAGAATACAAAAAAATAGCACCTGTAACTGACACATTTACTTTCAAAAGGGCAAATTTTGAGAAAATTATTAGTCAAAATAACAGCAGAGCTTTAAACTTATAGATCTAATGACTTTTCACCATTTGTTCTAAGTAAATTTTATGCCTCTTACCGTGGGATTTGCATCACATTATTTAAATCTTTAATTTCAGTGGAAAACACACACTGTATCATAGTTCAGATAATACACAGAAATAATTTCATATCTCATTAAAAACTATTATGTTTTCTGCTTTGCATATGTGCTTGATTCACTGCATCTTTGCCTCCTTTATGCTGGTGTAGCTACTGTTGTCAAATAAAGTTAGAGTAAGTGACAGAAGCACAGGATTGTATCACATCCATACATTTTATGTTATTTAACTGTAACCAGAACATTTCCCCATTGTCATAGAAAAACATATCAACCAAGAGAATGCTAAACAGAGAAAAACAATAATCAAACTACTGTATTATTCAAGATGAAAAGAGGCAAGTGTACCCAAGAATAGTGTAATGCCTTCTGAATCAGCAGACTTAACAAACAGCTGATACTTTTCAAGAATGGAAAGCATCAAGAAAAGAGCTGGTTTCTGTATACTGAGTTGCCTAAGACTGATATAACTGACTGGCCCAGTTTTTCAGTTCATGTAGAAGTGTTTGTTTCCAATCAAAACACACTGTACTATTTCTCAGCTCTTTGCAGGTTCCTTTTCTCATTATGTGTCTTATGGAGATGGCTGAACCCCACTCAAAGAAAATTAGGAAACACTCAGCACATCTCTTATTTCAAGCACATTTTGATGGGTTGGTTTTAGGGAAATACTGCCAAAAGGCTGTAGGCCTCTCAAAGTTTAACACACACAGCAAATAAAACATACTGAGAAAAGTATTTTGGGATCATTTCTGGGTGTTATTCTGGGGAAGAGTATTTATGAATTATTGTCTCTCATATTAAGGACTCATTTCTCATCATTGCAAGAGGATCAGCAATCTTGCTTGGCTCTCCTCTTATTTAAGCAGTTTCTAGCTGACCATACCTTGCATTTCTAGTTCATGTTAAAGGTCAGGCAACATTAGAACATAATCACCCACCAAAAACACTGTTCTGTCTGTCCAGACTACTCACCTTTTTGAAGCAGAACCATCTCCAGGCACAACCAAAGCAGACAGATGCCTGGGATATAAGTTTTGCTTCTCCGTCCACTTTGGCTGCAGCTGTGCCCCAGCAAGCCAGGCTGGTGGCTGCTACTGCAGCCAGGGAAGGTCCCTGCACCGGGGCTGCTCCTCTAGAGAAAGCAAGAGCAGAGGTAGCTTGGGAGTATCCAAGATAATTGTGATGTAGCAGCAGAAACCACCCTGTCCCTGAGGCAGCAGCATCCCATTTTACCTGTGTTGAAAATAAATCTTGAATTTGATATGCTGTGGCCATGGACTGATGAGAAAAAGGGTTGTTCTGGTTGTAGTTTAAGGCAATCAAGTGCTGTAGTGCGCTGTCTGGCAAAGAATGTTAATTTGACTCCCAGAATTAGATCATGTTTGGTCCCTTGGAACTTGAGCTATCTTAAACCCTAAAGTGCAATGTTTAATAATTAATTTCACAGTCCCATTTCTATTTCCTGGGATAACACTAGTATTTGTGAAAAAAATGGCCTGTCCAACTTCTAGTGCAAACGGATTTATATATACAATATTTCATTGAAATAGAATGGCTGGAAGAACAACTTTAATCTTCTGTGCCTTGAGATGTTGCAGTTCTATTTTTTAGACTTTTGTTTTCCTCACAGCTTGTTCCTGCCTCACAAATATGTTCTGCATCTGATATATGACCCTTCACTGATCCATTTATCTATCCATAACTCTCAGAGATAAATGTATCTATTTGCATTCAAAGCTTTCATCTGCACATCAGTACCTTCTAGTATTCAGGTGACAAAACAAAAATCATAGAATCACAGAATAGTTTGGGTTGTAAGGGAACTTAAAGATTACTTAGTTCCAAGCCCCCTGCCATGGACAGGGCACCTTTCACTAGACCTGGTTGTTCAGGGCTCCATCCAACCTGGCCTTGAACACTTACAGCAATGGGTCATCCACAACTTCTCTGGGTGACCTGTTCCAGTGCCTCACCACCCTCACAGTAAAGAATTTCTTCCTAAAATGTTCTCAAAAGTTCCTGAACAAGGGAGAAGCAACCCAGTTAGGTTGCGGTGCACCGTAGTACCTCATGTCCTGACATTCCTATTGGTGGTTTGTGAATTTCAAGAGTGATTGCTTATGGAGTCAGTCATTGTGTGGGAAGTAAAAGCAAACTGAAATAGGCACTGAGCATTGCGGCAGTGCAGCACAATCAGTCTCAAACAGACTTGCAATGGGTTGCAACCTCAAAGGCGTTGTACAAAGGTCTACATCCAAACTAAGAGCTATATTATACCACAGGAAGGTATCAGCTGAACTACAAAACTACAACTGTAAAGCAGAAGAAAGATGCCTAAACTCAAATGTTTTGAGATCATTATTATCGTAAATGTTTTAGGTTTATTATTGCCAACACCTGATGGGAAAAAAAACAAAAGACCATGCTTCTTTAATGGCTAACTTCTAGGCTGTTTTTAGTTCCACTTCTACACTGGTTACGTATGAAAAAAAGAAAAGGTACATACCATAAATTTACTACAGATTTTGTGGAGAGTTTAGACAGCATTAGATGCTCAGCTACCTAACAAATTACTTGATCTTTGTACCTTGTTCAGATAAAGGATTTAGAAGTGGCAAAGCATAAGGAAAAAGCAATTGAAGTGGTATGAACAAACTATGTTGATTTAGAAACCAAGCCAAATAAAAAGCATTTAAACAGAGTTTCAAAAAGTTATGTTTGCAATTTAAAATACCCATAGGGCAGATCTGACTTACATGACCAACACTTAATGTATAGTACGTGATAAGATGACACATGCAGTTTTGAAACTTGGCAGTAATTCAGAAAAAGAATACTTTGCTGGCCATTAACAATTTCTAAGCAATGTATTCATTTATTATATATGTCTGTAGTTGAGTTCCTGAATGATTACAGTTATAACAGTGTCTTCTCATGTAATCTTAGGACACCAAAAGCTGCACTGCAAAATGAAACTAAGGATTAACAAATGAGCTCCCCCTTTGCTCATGTTAACAGTACACCAAATTCACATCTTGAGCTTGCTTTCTGCTAGCAAATGCAAATGAAGAGAAGCTGCCACACATTTACAGGGGTACAAATGATACAAGAACTGAGCTTGCACTTTTGTAAAGGCCCTTGAGGGATGGGGGGGGGTGTGTGGGAGTGGGGAGGAGGAGCAGGATGAGCATTATATTGAAATATTTTAGCTTGATTTAATGTACCTACGTAGTCTCATACAGGGAACTCACACCAACACAGTAGGCAACAATGAGCAATTATATTTTCAGTTTTGTGCTGGAGAAGTTTAAGTAATATGTTGAGACTAAGGGTTGTTGGGTTTTATGTTTTTGTTTGGGGAGGGTTTTTTAGAAATGCGTGCATATTTTTCAATGGAGCTGGTACTGAGTTGCAGCTGTTTGATATTAAATGCAAGACCTACCAGCCTTCAAATCTCACATTAGAAACAGACCTTTGGCCAAGTTGTGTCTTCATTTAGACTCTGGCAACCCTGCTTACATCAGTGGGGGTAATTTGACCTCTCATTTGAATAACGCAGTGCAGTGATATGGTTCTGGTTTGTATTTTCTATGATTGTTTCAGTCTAAATGCAACAACTCCCTGGATTGTGTGCGAGATGAAAATGCCTTCCAGAGGTAACAGAGGCACAGGACAGGATACAGCACTGTGACAGTCTCACAACAAACATATCTGCTAGGGCCTCTTCTGATAACTTTGCACTGAAAGGGTCAGAAAAGGTACTGTGGGTGATGGCAAGACAGCAAGAATTCTTGGAGCAGAGGGATCAGCTTCCTGGCACAAGCAAATTATGTGCATGTACATGATCTTTAGAAAGAAGACACGTCCCTTTTCTCTCTTCCCCAGACACTGTCAAGTTTTAGAGGAAGCAAAATTAAGCCCAGACCAGAGAAGAAAACTTCCAGTTGAAAAAAGCTGCATTAGAACAGGATTAATGTCATAGTAAACATGTTTTAGTAATCCACAGAAGACATATCCTAGCTGAGTGTGTCATTATTCTGAATTTAGGGAAGTTATGAAAATGGTTGTTTGTGCTCTGACTGAAACAGCTTTTACTCCCTTAAGGAAAAAAAAATAAAAAAAAAAAAGGAAATGCAGTATTAGAGTCCTTCTGGAAATAAGCAAAAGTCTATGACCTATGGTAACTTTCAACCTCACATACTTAATATAGATATGAAAATGTCATGAGGTTGAAAACATGAAAAAATACTGTGAGCTCTCTGTTTATTTTTGTTGGTTTGTTTGTTCCATAAAGCATCTCCTTGCTCAATTGTAGTGATAATGATTCTCAAAAAAGCCTGGGCTGAGAGTCTAAATCCTAAGCTTTTAAGTCAGAGTCTTTGCCTGGCTACACATCAACCAGAAAAAGAAACAACAAACTCTAGTCATGATGATGCCACATCACCACGAAAACACAATGAATGTATTTGAACTGCAGCATCTTTGCCTTATTCAAGAATTTCCATTATGTTTTGTTTATACTCTACAACCTTTCTTGTGCAGGCAGAAGAGAGGTTAGTTCCATAAAACTAAAAAAAGGCAAAACAAACTTTTAAAGCCAAAACATTTAGCTTAATCCATCTCTAAATCCTATTACACATTCGACAAATGACAATAATAACCCTTACCAGCCAGAGATGGCAGAACAAGCAGAGTTCCTCAATGATTAGCTTAAAAGGCACTGTCCGGTTCACAGAATCACAGAATATTATGATTTGGAAGGGACCCACAGGGATCAAGTCCAGCTCTTAAGTGAATGGCCCATGCAGGGATAAAACCCACAACCTTGGTGTTAACAGCACCATGCGCTAACCAACTGAGCTAAGCTCAGGGTACAAAACCCATAAATCCCTTCCTCTTTGTCCACTACTCAGACCTTTCCACACAGCTCTGGCACATCATTAGACTCCTGCTACAGCTTTGCCAAGATGCCAGAAGAGCATAAATGAGAGTCAGACCCCAGACATTTAAAACAGCCACAATTACTTGCACCATCACCAGTGCAAAAGCAGAGGGATTTTTTTTTTTTCCTGGTAAATTTTACTTATTTAGTCTCACGGTGTTTTGCATTCAACTTGAAAAATTAGTAAAAATTTAGCAGGCATTTATAGTAAATAAAAATGGTGGAAGTTTTGCCTCACTCCTGATTGCTTACCCCCTCCAGTACCCCAGCGTTTGGAGTGTAAACACTGCAGGAGAATGTTATATTTACATGAAGATGACAGTGCTGTGATTTGGTTTTGAGGCTTTTTGTTTGCTATTTGTCATTGTTGTTTTTTCTCCTCCCTCCCTGTCCCCCCAAAAGCCCATTCCATTTGTCTTTAGTTCTCGTCACAAAATACTCATTTGGAAGCTACCCAAAAGGTTGGTTTCAAGTATTTAACATCACATACAAATAAATTAACATCAATGAGACACTGCAATCAATATAAAAACTGTTCTTGTAATGTTTGAAAGCTGATTATAGCTTCTCAAAGTGGATATATATGAGTGACAAGAATTGTGGTCCACATGCACGCTTTTCAGAGTGTAAATGTGGCAAGAGGAATTTAAGGGTAAAGAGTACAAAATAATCATAACCCATTGTCACATTGTTCTCTCACACACATGTGTTTATACTTTTCATTGCAAAAACTGAACAAGAAAATATTTTGGATACCTTGCTATTGCTGGGCCTTCTTTTCTTCTAGTCACTCTCTCCAACATCCCACTGAATGCCTCATTGTAAGACCCTCCCTGGCCATGAGTCATGCCATACAGGGAGCCATGGCACCTTGGTCCCTTACCAGAACAGCTAAGGACTTCCATGATGAAAAGAGGCCCTTTGAACTTGCTAGACAGCTTTACAATAGGTTTCTGCTCTCCCCAAGCTGGCTAAAGGACCCTCTCAGCTACTGGCAGGATGTCTGCTCAGATTAAAGACATCACAGAAAACTCACCGTGATTTTATGATGAACAGTATGACTGTGCCAGAGAGGGTGCTCATCAGCCTTCAGCTATTTGATTGCAGATCTATTTTCTTTGGGGAATGCCTCTCAAATCTTAAAAAAACCCTCACCTGCACACCCCATGCCAAGCTGGCACCACCAGAGGGATCAGGACTCACTTGTTCATGTACAGAAGAAAAAGACTACTCTGCTCCCTAGCCACTTGTCACACAGATGGGGGGCAAGAAAGGGTCAAATGAAAATGATAGGGCAAGCACAAGGAAGCCATGGTACTGAAAAAGGGCACCCAAACCCAAAGCAAACACAGATTCTGCAGGAACCTGCATCAAGTTTGCAGTGGAAGAAGACCAGAATAAAAGGTGCTATGGAAGAAAGAACAGAGCTTTCAAGAAGACACTTTTAAAGTCAGGCACCCTGCATCTTTTCCCATTCCATTTTCTCTGTCACTGGAACAAGTGGACACACCCCTCAGAGTCAGATGTCCTGAAAGGGGGGATGCTGACAATACCAGAGGTCTGCTGCACTGTCTGGGTTGTAGCTGATGGAAGTTCTGGCTCCCTCATCCTGTGGAAGGACCTGATGAATTTTGAAGGGCTTATTTCTACATCACACCTACCTACAGAGCCAAAGGCACCCACTGCATATCTGTAGCCCTCAAGGTCTGAATACATGCGATGGACACTGCCCACACTTAAGCATGAGGTGGGACAACTTTTGCCAGCAGGAGAATTTCCATCTGTCTCAAATACTAACAATTATCTGAACCCCACAAAAACCACTTGAAAACACACTAGTTCTCAAACTGCCAATTAACTAACACCCTCCAAGTTGTTATTCAAGCTGCAGCACACACTACTTCAAACAATGCCATTTATAAAGCAATAATGAAAAGAACTAGTCTATAAACCTTTCCCTAGCAGCAGGAGGATTTAGGCTCCCAGATTCACAGGCCTTCAGTTTATTTGAAGCCCATCAGACTTCAGCAAAGAGGAAATAATCAAAAGAAAGAGTAATCTTAAAGAGCTTAACAAGACACTATCATGATGGGTTTTTCCTCTACCTATATTGACGTTGAAAGATACAGAAACCAGCTTTCTACCTTTCCTACGTTATTTCCCACTTGTTAAATGGCAATATAAAGTCCAAGTGTGTTCAATAAGGCTAAAATAAGCATCCTTTTCTGTGAACTAGTGAAGTAAGGATCCAGTTGGCAGGCTTGCTCTCAGGCAAGACTCGTTAATGCAAAAGGGGGTTTATTTGAGAAAAGTCTAAATTGCGAGTTCTAAATGGGTAATCTCAGCTGCAAAAGAAAACAAGGCTTGGGAGGTTTTTATGCTGTGACTGAGCTTAAGCTTCAAGCCTGCAGGCTAGCACTACTTAGAATGTTTCTGATGGGATAATTTTCTATGCAAAAAGACTGATTCATTGAAGAATTACTCATATCATGGCCAACGTGCCAATTTCAATGGCCGTTCAGCTGACAGGAGCAACAACCCCTTCTGAAATGTTTTAAATGACCAGGTGCAATTTTCCTATTTTTAAATAACCCTTCATGGCTATTCTAGCCAGACAAATTCCCTGCAAAACCAGGTGGGCTGCTCTCACTGCTGCATCCTAGGAAGGGCTTGGGAAGGGCCCAGCTCCCTAAGGTGCTCCTGAGATTCACTCTTTCCCTTTTTCTCTTTCATTTTGAGGATGTGGGAATTCAGTCCTAGTGCCTTACGCCAGCCCTAAAATTTTATATCAAGATGATGATGCCAGCTAGTGTCACTGGGTAAATTATGCACCTTAGGGCCATTATCAGGGAGACTGTGTAAATAAGTCCCTGCACTCCATCAGAAGAGGAGACAAACACCTCAGAAGAACTGCTGAGGTGATCCCAAAGTTTTAGGTTAGGTACAGTGAGAGGTGCTCAAAGCCAACAGGAGAGGAGGCCCTAGGATTCATGTGGCCATTTAGATTTTCTGAACAGGGTCCATTAGGATCGAGGTGTTGTGAGGCTTAAAGTTTGGCTCTATCTTCATCAGAGCATGCCAAAGTTAGATGCTGCTTACCCTTTCTCTTAATCATTTCTCAACACCCTCTCCAAAAATGTAGGATTGTATTCCAAAAATATTGATTTTAAAAAGTCCGTTCTGTTTTGGACAAAACTGAGTAAGTTTCAAAACAATAAATCCATAAAATCTGTTGTACTTACATGTCACCTCTATGGCATGATTATTTCTCTCTGGCCACCCGACCTGCCGGGTTTTCCATTAATATTAATACACAAATCCTTGCAAATGCAACTCCCATTTAACTGTTTAGGGTAATATTTTGCAGGATGAAAAGAACAGCTTTCAAAATACAGGAAAAATCCAGAGCACGCGACCACATTTCACAGGTCAGTGGCTGGGATAGCAGGAGCTGCTGAAGGAGAGCTGAAGGAACACACTCGCTCAGGGGCATTTTAGCACTCTTGTGATACGATACCCATATTCATCAGCATGCAACAATCCCCTCTCCAGATGAAAAACACTACAGATCATGTTCCTAATAAAACAGTCAATTTGCCTCCTTCTCTTTTTTTGTTGTTGGAAGGAATTCCTTACAACCTCGCCTCCCTGGGGCATGTCTTCCTCTCCTCCTTTGTCGATCAGGAGAAAACAAGGCTCTGTGCAACAACAAAGTCTAGCTGGCTGGCCTCAGATACACTCGTGCCAGATTTCACACAGACCCAGGAAATTGCTGTTGGTTTAGATGCCCTGATTATCATTAAGATAGGGGGAAAATGATGTAGATAGGAAGCATGGTGAGAACACATTTCTGCCCTGACAAATACATCAAGGGTGAAAATTGTGACCCCTTCAGAAAACTCCACCATATAAGCTCTGGACAGTGCTGTCAGGCTTCAGCAGAGGAAGTTTAATTCAGGCCCTATTTCTAAACAGTTTCAAAGGGTATCTATTTTGAATCTTGTGCCAGAGATGGGCTTTCTAGCCCACTGAGACCGCAGGTTTTAGCATATCCACACCAGGAAGGACAAGTGTCCCTGCTGAGTCCTATGACTCTTCAGTCTGTTCACACTTGGTTTGAGCTTAGTCAAAGCTCACCTGTAGGCTCACACAGAGTTTGCTTTGCCTTCTGAGCTCGGGTTAAAACAGAAAAGAAGATGGACCTGTTTGGGCTTGAGAGCAAATGCACAGGCAGACACAGAGTGGCAAAACCTCAGCCTTCCCACTCAGTCTCCTAGAGCTGTTCTGCACAGTCAGACTTTGTTCAGTACTTTCTATATCCCACCAACCCCCTTTGGTGGGCAAAGAGATTTTGCTCTGATCTGTTCAGGTGTCTTCAGTAGTCTCTGCTGTGTGTGGAATTTTATATTTAAATATCATTAGTTCCCAGAATATTTAAAGGTCATTACTAGAAAGAAAGCTACTCGAGGCTTTGTCTAAAGTAATTCATTCTTTGTCAGCAGCCTTCTGTGTGACAATCACACAATGGTAGTAATTTCCTTTAAAGGAAGAAATAAAGAGCCTGATCTGCAAAACCATGCTTCCAGTCACATACATAACTGACATATGAACTTCATGTATTTGCATATGCAAGCTCACAACCACATGGTAATTTAGATGTTAAGTATTGGTCAAGTATTTCACTTTCCCCTTACCTGACTAGATCAATGGGCATCAACAGTACCCTGCCCAAAGTCAGAGGATGTCTGCCACAGTTGTAAGAAGATGATATAAGCCCAGTAATTAGAGAATCCTGAGATTTCTAAAATCATATCCTTGGAAAAAAATAAATTGTTTCAACACCAAGGAGGATAGATCACAAGTAATTAAATAAATACTAGTCTTTAAACAGTTATACCCACCCATAATGGACAATATACCACAGTAACTTTTCCATAATGTGAGTTTTTTCTTAGGTCCCATCTGTTAGCAATTATGTTCTGTCTTTAAATCATCAGGGCTGATATTTCATATAACATTTTTACTTACTATTGTAACTTTGAATGTTCTCATTATTCAGATATATTGCTAACTTTTCAGAATCCTGCAGAGTCACTGGTCTTAGAGATATTCTGTGTGCCAAATTAGTTACCAGTATCCTACACTCCAAGAGAACAAATGAGTGCAGGGAGTCAAAGGTGTTAAGGTAACCTTGTTTACAGCACTACCCAACAACTATATGAGAGACCTTTTGGCTAATTCTGTTTTGTGCAAAAAATGAAGAGTCAGCTGATTTTTGTTACAAAGAGTAGGAATCACCGTTGTTAAATAAGTGACTGTCCTGGGGGGTTTCAGAACTGCTCACATCATACTTCAACCTACCAAGGGGAGGAGGGAGCCATTGTATGAATTACTTCTGCAATATTTCATGAGCTAGTAAATTTTCTATGGAAATTATCCAGCTTGATGAAAATGTCTGTATTTCAAACCTCACAAGAGTCTGATTTAGAAGAGAAATAGTGCTCGTTTACTGCAGCTTCATTGAAGACAAAGATGGAGAGAACCTGAAGTGTTGAAATGTTAACGTTCCAAGAAAACTAATTATCATATTTTCACTTGCAAACTTCAAGCCTGCTGCTAATTAATCTCTGTGGAAAGGCTGTGTATGAATCAAATTATAATGTAAGTCAGATTATACAGGATGAGATGTATAACATACCCTGCCACTGAGGAGAAACAAAATGGATTGCTTGCACAGAAATGACAAAAAAACCCAAAGAGCTTGCTCTTTATTAATGCACCAATCTGTACCAGCAGGCTGATGACAGATCCACCCCAACGGAGTGTTGCAAACCACCTTGGATTTTCAAAAGTTTGCCTGTGGTCACAAATTATCTCGATGCAAGGAGAAAAAACTATTTGACAGAGCAAACCTTGATGTGGTACTCGCAGAGTTCTGTTGTGAAAACATCTTGAGGGCAATCAAGTGCCATTAGCACATGTCAATGAGGCTTCCCATGAATTACTACAAAAATTACAGTTAAGTGGACTCCTCCTCCATCACTGTCCAACCTTTCTGACAAAACAGTTTGGAGGTCTGTTGAAGTATTACAGAAATTATCACCTTTCTGCCAGTATAGTAATCAGAACTATGTCAGCAGACTATTAATTTGGTTCATCTACACTAAAACCTTTTTATAATTCATTTGTTGATTACAGGATTAAAATGATTTTTTACCATTCACTCTAGAAATACTTTATTGTGTGTATAATGTGAATAGCAAAGGAGACTTGAATAAATCAGTTCTCACTGGAAAAGAAAACAAAATACATGTTGAAAAGGAAAACAAGATGCATGTTTTCTAAACACAAGAACGTGTTTACAACCTCTCTATATAAATTCCATGGAGTTTGACTAAATAATTTGGTTTTCAATTTATAGTCTTATAATTAACTGTCACATGCCAACCAACAAAAGAAATCCTGTATCTCATAATACTTGCATCTGCATAGTTTGACAGTCTTTTTATTTTATTTTTTTTAATTCAGTTAACTTGTCATGCAACTTTCACATTTGTAGAAGCTTGAATAGCTGTAGCGTTTTTTTACCCTTTTTTTTTGTTTGTTTGTTGTCTTTTTCTCTTTAAGATGGAATACAGCACGGAATCAAGTCTTGGGCAATGTTATACTACTAGCTCAATTTCTAAAGCTGCTTTCATTAGTTTACTTGTTGATTATATCCATTCTACCATTGTTATAATTTATTACGAAGCCTCTTTCTGCGTGTACATCTGTTTTAGCAGTTTCACCAGTTAGACCTATCCACACAGGCAAAAGAAGGTTTTCTTTTACGTAGACTGCATTCCCTTGTTTTCCACACCTTGCACATACACACTTTCTGATCAATTACTAATCAATAGTTGTGAAGTTTAACAGCATGTCTGGGTATGGTTGGAATAGCTTGCTATTTCAGAAGCTTCCAGCCACCCACATTTCCCCCGTTTCTTCTGTTCACCCACCACTGTCTGTGGACTAAATACTCTAAAAGAACAGCTAGCAAAGTGTTTCAGGACCATCTGGCCAATTTGATCCTACACAGTTCAGGGCCTTGTCGTTTCATACAGAAATCATTTTGGTTTAAATCTAAGAGGCGACAGAGGGCTACACTCTTTTCTGACCTTACACTTTGCTCTTTTTTCTGTAACATCCCATTACAGGGCTGAGCTTTCCCTCTGCTCATCTCATGACTTTCAGTCTCTCTTTAATGTTCAAAAAAAGAAAAAAACAAAACAAAAAAAAATACCAGACCCTGCCTTCAATAATTTATCCCGGATGAAAATCTGACCTTATATACACAGATCACATAGAAGTTCAGTGAGACATGGCCTTATTTCCTCCCTTCTCCTTTGCTTACACAGATAGACGGAAATTCTGGCCCTAATAAAGTCAGTGTAAGTTTTTCTGTTGACTGTGAGGGGTCAAGGTTTCTCTCCTACAATTTCTGTAGCAGATAGGTGATTACTTGTCACTTCAACATGCTGAGCTGAGTTGTCCTGGACCAGTGGGGTGATTTACTTGTACTGGTTAAAACAAATGGGCCTTACCCCAGACCAACATAGTGATTTATTCATACTGGTGCTTAAAGAATTAAATTCCGTATTACTGCTAATTTTTCTGAATATGCTCACAGTCAGCTTTGCTGCTGCTTCCTAGTCTCCTATGCTAGTCTTACAGCAAACTTTATTTTGATTCTTCATAGACGCTAAACTGCTGGAGACTGAGAGCTCCAGTGAGTAAGTTCAAATATTTTTACAATAGGGGTTAAGGTTAGGAAAAAGAAATCTAACTGTGAACTCATCAAAAAATATTTGGCTTCAAAAGATCACTGAAAATAGTTTAGGGAAAAGAAACCACACATCAAAATTATAAGACCTTATTCTCAGCAGCCTGAGTGGTCTCAGCCATTTCTTATTCCTTAATGATATAATGGAGTGTACATGAGGTAGAGCTTCCATATATATATATATATGGTATAACTCATAGTCAGAAAGACCTTGGAAACAGAAGATTGAATGAATAAAAAGAAAATATACATTTTCTATTCTTTTGGTTTCTCAACATGTTTTCATGTCTCCATTTGCAGATCAGTATCTATATCAACAATTTGAGAAAAGAAGAATTCCTGTATGGAACCATGATTGTATAGTTATCTTTTCACATCAGCTTCTCTTACCTTGCATTTCTCTCAGTTTCTTTCCATTTTCCTTGGCATGGTCATGTCTTCTACACCAATTTCCAAGCCATTTTCACTTCTTTTCTCATATTACCACCTTGTTCTTTGCTGACTTCTCCTTCAGGACCCCACAGTCTGTACCATGGTATTATCCCTTCCAACTCTTTCCCTCAATCTACCTTTTATTTGCCCTTTTTTTTTTTTTTTTTTTTTTAAGTCAAAATACCCCTGCAACTTTTCACCCATCTTTCAGAAATCCGGCTTCCTGAAAGGCAACAGCAAAATTTCTGTTTGTGTTCACTGGAAGAAATTCACCCTACAACTTCAAAGAGAACAAAGTTAAGATGATCAGATCTGTTAGATCCACAGAGGCAGGCTGATGTTCAAAATTTGGCCTGGTCTCACCATCCATTTCTTTAAACAAAAAGAGGCAAGAAATCACACTGATAGTACTGCTAAAACCTTCAAACAGAAAATACACCAATTATGCTCTTAGAATATTCTTTGGCCTTTTTGGATCTACACTACGGTCTGTTTACACAAGGGGATCCGAAGAGCTTGGATCTGGAATTTTGAATTAGGGCATGGTACGGGATCTCCCTTTTTCTGTTTCCAATATCCAACACCAAGAAAGCAATGTACCCATTTCCATTTCTCACTACACACAACGTGCTGCACTTTCCTCAGGCTGGCATCAGCTCTCAGGCGACTTCAGTTGTGGCCTTTCACTTCTCTCTATCCATCATCCACCTGTCTATACAAGGAGGCTCCAAACTCCAGCACGGCAGCAAGACCAGGACTTTAAGAACAGGCAAATTACAGCAATCTCAGCTGCCTTCATCTGCCTCCACCCATGGTCCAGTAGCCTTGCTGTAGAGACTAACTGGAGGATCAAGAAGCTTCCTCTAAGACAAGATCTAAAGTTAACTTCCTTGTGCTAAATGGCTTAAATGACTTGCTCTCTGACAGCTCTTGAAACACGGACACATCCAACACTGGTTTCCTCTCTTGCCGGTGCTGATCCCACCACCAAGGGCAGGATTTTGCCTTCAACTATTCACAAGTAATTAATGCATTATTGAACAGGAATAAATAGATAGCAATTAAATAACAAGTATTAATGACTTATTTATTAACATATTAATAGTTGGCCTGAGAGTAATAAATGCAAATTAGTGTAAAGTGGTACCAAAAATTGTGTCGATAATAGGCCCTGAAGTAATTTTGTGTGTTCAAGATAATTACAAATATATTTTCCTTTCAAAAATCTACTGCCGGGTAATTTTTTATGGTTTGCTATAATATCATTTTAAAATTAGAAAATTAGCCCTAGTCTCATTAAAATAATTTTGCAGTGCATCAGGCTTTATTTCAAGTGTAATTTTCACATTATCTTCCTGCCTACAGACCTTGCATATTTTTTAGGAACCCTCCTTATGTACCAATGTTTTGGGCCGATGATAGGTATACTAACATTGTTGTTTTATCTTACTGGCCGCACAACTTTTACTCATCATTAGTATTATTATGTAAAAAGTCCCTTTTGCAGGTACCTTGAGGGTTAAATTCAGTAAAAATCTCTAAGGGCCAGATTTTTTTCCTTTTTATTCCTGCTAATAGAAATTCACCCGATAAATAGTTCAGAGGTTTTAAACATGAGCAAAGTGGTGCACCAGGCTCTGCACTCCTAGCAACCCATCCAGCCACAACAGATCCTGCTCAGATGACCATCCCTGGTCAGCTCTTTTACTAGATTTATTTATTTAAAAAAACAAACAAACAAACAAAAAAAACCACCTCTTTCATTTGTTTAGACAAAAGGAAACCCCACTTCATACCTTGGCTCTGAACTGTTACTTAACTTTGGAAAACCTATTACTTGGTGAGGACAACAAGACACTGTCACTTTTATCACCCCTATAAAAAAGGCTTAGCTAAAATCCAGAGTCCTGACCTCATCACTGTTGTGCTATCAATGGCAAGTTGATGTACTCCTGTCTGCCACTGGTCCTGATTTAACCCACTCTAGAATCTCACACACATTTAACTTGTGACCATCTCTAATAAAAGATCAGTAAATATTCAGCTCTGGCTCTGTATTTGTAACAGGCTGAGGGACGGAGGCCCAGGTTTCCTCCTAGCAGGGAGTGCACAGAACATCATTTATGAAAATGTTTGTTTCCACAAACGTTTCCGTCTGCCTTTGTAGGTGGCGTTTTTCATCTTTGCAGCTTTCCTCTTTAAAGGCATTGTAAATTACTTCTTCCAAAATAACCAAGTCCATTTCTGTACAGTAAAGGGCTTTGGTGGCTCTCTCCTCACAGTGCCTTCCAAACCACTCTGTAAATGTGATTGTGGCCGTGTAATCTGTGTACCTGGAAATATAATTTGTTTTGTTGCTAATGAAGGTCCTACGGCACAAATTTATTAACGGTATACTTTTCCATGGGATAATAATTGGGTCGATAATATTAAACTCATAGGCTCATTATTTAATTGCAAGGGCAGATTATGAATACAGCTTCTAAAATGTATTTTAATGAAAAACACTACATCCTGACCTAATCATATCAACCTTATGCTATCTAATTAGGGATGCAAAAAATCATTAGTGTTGCAAAATATTAGTTCCAGCTCCATCAGGCTGTTAGCTGCCCCTTCATGAATATATATTTTTTTTTACTCTATGATAAATAGTTAATGAGGTAAAAATGACAAAATTTGCATGTAGGCAAATTAGTTTAATAGAGTGATGTCTTCCTGGTCTACAGAAAGTGACCTTTTTCCTATCAAAAGAACGACTAAAAATACTTTGAAATGATGGCATAGATGTCATTCCACAAATGACAAATCACTTCTCTGAACAATATAAAAATTATAAAATGCAATAACCTTAAATTCTCATCATATTGTAAATGTGTCCTCTGCTGCTGCATTTATCAATTTAATAAAAGGAAATTAAGCATATTATAAAATACCCATTTATGGGGCAATTTTTAATCCAGTGAATAAAAATGAGAAGCACATGGTTAATAGCAAGAAAATATTGCAAAAACGTAGACCTATTTTTTCCAGAAGGTTTGACTGACTATTTACTTGAATGACCTCCATTTAAAATGTATTTTTTATATGGAGTGATGTAAGATATGGCAGTCTCATGCTTCCTTTTACAAAAATTGTTCACAGTTAATTTCGTATCTTATTTAAAAATTAACACATTAATAATGCACGCAATAAGGCCTAGTGATGTGTCTTCCATACTGATTACTTTGTACAATTAGAAATACAAAAAGAAAGGGACAAGACAAATTCCTTATGCAAATCTATGGCAGAAAGAAAGGGTCTTTCAGTATCTGCAATGCCTAGGAGCATAAAAGACCTGCAAACCCTGTTGGTTTTGCAGGGATATGTTTCATGTGGAGAACGTATTTCTAGAAAGGAGAAAGTTTTTATTACATAACTAGATTTGCTAAAGAGCTACCAAAATGTCATTTGATGCTTCTAGTTTCCATCAAAATAATATAAACAATAACAACAACAACAAAAGGAGCAGGAGGGGGAGATTTCAGGTTTCTGAAGCACATTGCTTCTTTTTTCAGAGTTTTTGTGTTTTGTACAGATAAGTCAGGAGTTTTGCACAGTAGTCTCCACTCACAAATTTGTGAGGCAGATCCTGTGCCACTGAAGTAGATGGTAGAGATCCTGCTGATGCCAGTGATGCAAATCCCTGTGCACTTTCCACATGGTTCATATCTTCTTTTATCACATAGACTCACCAGTATGTCCCATAGAGAACAGGAATATTTAACACTGCCCCAGCCTGGCATTTGATTAGGGCTGATATAAAGGAAAATGCACGAAATTCGTGCAGATACAGACAGAACAGTAATCAGAAACTTAGGGACTTAAAGACAAAATTGTGCATCACTTTTCTTTTTTGAATGAAACATGCACTGCTCCCTACACAGCACTGGGATTCTTTCCTCTACTCCTGCGGCATCTTCTTTGCTGCTGGATTCAGCTGAGGCTGGGTCCATTTTAAAGGATCTCAGACTAAAGTCAGGTAAGCACATTCCAATGTGGGGTTTCATGCGTGCCAGGCTGAATACAGGAAGCAAAACTAGGCACTTGCACATGGCTGTGGGTCATGTTTGTCAGTGTTCTGGCCCTTGAAGTATGTCTTACTGTAGCAATGGACAATCCATATTTCCTCCTTTCAGGGATAGACTATTTGTATACAGAGAAGTAATTTTTCTTTCCATTCTTTTCTGTTTGTCTTTATCCCCAACCACTCCTCCTTTCCTCTCACCCTTGTTGCCTTTTTTTTTTTCTTTTTTCTGTTTCCCCTTATTCAGCCCTTTCTGTCTTGCTGCAAGAAATTATACACTGGTAATATAATTAGAAATATATTTAATGCTCAAAACAGAAATGTAGTTGTTTGCAGTTGCCTTATTTGCCACTTTTTCCATATGGCATTGATAGCTCAAACCCTTCATGAACTCTGTCAGGCTCAATGCTGTGACCACTCCTCTGGGAAGCCTGTTCCAGTGCCCAAACACCCTCTGGGCTAAGAGCCTTTTTCTAATATCCAAACTAAACCTCCTCCTAACATGTAAAATGAGGTCCACTATATATATTCTTTGTTTCACTTTACTTAGCTTGTAACTAAGGTAATAGAAAGCAATCATCAGTGGTTATGCTTTGATTTACTGTAGAAAGTTTACAAGTGGGAAAAAAGAAAAAGGTTATTTTACTTACTGGAGTAAATAAGTTCTATCTGAATAAAAAGTGGGAATGTCTGAGGCAGATGGCTATAAAAGTACATTCACTTCTTCAAATTTTTCCCTTCCTTCTGTTGAAACACCATGAACTGTTCTGCACTTTCCCACAAAAATTAAGCTTACTGAGTATCTGCTTTTTCATTCAATTTTTTTCTTTCAGGGTCCAAACTGTCATCATAAAAAAAGAAAAAAAAAAAAGGTGGAAAATAATTACAGCTGTGGCAGATGTTTATAACAGTGAGAACTGAGGCTATATATTTATATAAACTGCTGATCTTTCAGAGGTAGCTATAGAGACTTGAAAAAATTGCAGACCCTAATCTGAAGTCCCTTGTTCCAGTGGGTTAGAAAAGAAAAACAAAACAACTCATACATACCTAAGAGGGCTAATTTCCTTCCTATCTGGAATATGTTCATTGTCACATTGAAGCAGGAGAGTTACCAAACAAAGCATTGTACACAGAGGTATTCATTGATGTATAAATCCAAATGATGAGCACTTCAACAATTGACCAAGAGCTGGTTTGTAAAACAGACCTATGGGAATTAATAACACTGATGCAAAGCTAGAAAGCAAGGAAGAAAAAGTCCCTCACAGAGGGAAGACAATGTAGTTCACAGACTGCTGACCACGTTAGTTCTTCCATTTTCAATCCTCTGAAAGCAATTATGACCAGAAGCCACATCTGTGGATGACATCCGCCACACTGGACACTTTGTAAACACAGATGAATCTCCTATACATCACAGCTTGAAGTCTGTATTTGGGACTAGATGCTAGTCGCTCAGTGGAAAAGAAAGAGGAATTATTTTTGATAATCGAAGTAGAGTACTTCCCCTGCACATTTCCGACTTACTCCACTCCTTTGGGTAATTCTGGAAAGCAAGGGCCGGTAAGCAGAGCACAGCTATCATATCTGACTGACCAAAGTCACATTCCTTCCTCGGGGCAGCCCCACGTATGACTTTTTAAAGAGTGAATTGTACTTGTTCATGAAACTCCCCAGTTTGCTGAGCTGGCTGAGAAATTATCAGATCTTTAAACTAGTAAGTCTCTGTGACCCAGTCAAGAACCACCAGATGGCAAAGATCATTTTTGATACCAATGATGCCTCTAAGCCTTAAGTTACTAAGCAGATTGCAGTCCCTTATGATGTTCAGGCAATGCACATGCAACATCACAAAATTCTCCTGAACATACTTCTTAGCTTCTCCCTTCAGTGAAGCATCCTCAGAACAATTTTCTAATATCTATGCCCTTTTGGGTAACACCCAGAAATACAAAACATTAATTTGGACCACAGACTCCTTTTGGAGACTCTGTTTGCCACTCACCATCCGCCTTTCACCGTTGCTTCCTCTCCATTGCTCAGCCCTCTTCATAATGTAGCTCAACTCCTGACTGGAGATCTCTAAGTCCAGTGGAACAAAGAACGTGCCTTCCTCACCATGAATACGTCGAAATATATCCAAGAGCCAACCTTCAATGTGTAGCCTGAGGATAGAAATGATACGTTTTGCTCATATTTGAAAGGATTCTTCACACATAAAAAGATACCCTACAAAAGTCATCCTTTCCTAGACTTCTAAATCTCGTTTGTCACTTCATGACTATGCTTTCTGCCCTTGAGTAAGAAGCTTCTATCCAACAAGTTCTCCACCATACAGCCCTCCCCAGCCCTCTGTAGAATTTACAGTACCTGAATCAAACCACACAAATGTAAGCAGCTATTTATTTTAATTATTTAAAGATATTGACTTCCCAAAAAGGTCCTGATCTTCCTTTCCTTTCAGGAACTTCTAATGTCTGTCCTCAGCACTGGGTTGGGTAACTGTTCCAGTACCATAGTTAGGCATGAATGAAAGTCCTTCTGTGCCACTGTTCAATAATGGGCAAAGCACATCATATGGAAAGGAACTACTCACCATTTTTTTCAAACCAAAGCCTGAAGTTTATACAATGTAAACTTCTCTTCATGTTAGAAAAGCTCATTTCATTTGTTGGCTTTGTTTTTCTATGACATTTCTGTGCTGTGGTAATGAATTGACTAAGCATTACACAGCAAAACTTTCTACCACAAGAAAGACTTGCTGTGTGGTATTTCTTAATGTAGGTGAAACCAAGAAATATTGTGAGGCTTTCGGGAAAGCCTGCTGTCACATTTTTAGCCTAAGATGAACTTAAAAACTTCAAAACATTGCTGTTTGAGTCAAATCAAACCTCTTCAATTAATCTATTTTTCATTCTACTTTTATTCCAAAAACAGGCATTCAGAAAATAAAGATCAGAAAATCTGGAATCTTGGTTATGGATATTTAACTGAGGTCTTTCCTTTTGTACGCTCTTTCAAGTCAATATTTTATTGCAATTCAGCCATTGCGTGGTGCCAATTTCAACCTTATTGTCCTTCCCAGAGACCGGCTGGGTAGTCCTGTGAAGTGCATGGATTGTTGTTTAGCCCTGCAACCAACAAAATGCCTGGATTTCTGTGGGGCTGTACAGGTCCTTTGTTTGTTGGAGAGTGGGAGACAGAGCACAGGTATAACTCCTTTGCCCCTCTGTACTCTCATCCTCCTCATGTATAGCAGCACTAGTGCCAGTTCTTGTGACTGGTCCTTATCCTTGGGTCTTGTATTGGGCTGTATGTGCTGAACAAATCGTGCACACAGGAGAGGCAGAGGATTGCTCAAGTAAAACAGAATGAAGGTCACATTTAGACCAGTTCTACACCACACTTTACAGTGCTAACTAAGTGCAGAGAGGCACACTCAAGAACCTGCTTAGTATACTTTTCCCCACAACTGAGGTTTAGCTTGGAACAGAAATAAAGAGATGCACCAACAGATGTTTTTTCAACTTAATCTCGAGGAGCTTTAGCTCTCTCTTGAAAGGGGAATGTGTACTTTGGGGTCAAACTCTATATCCAAGAGTTTCTGTGATACAGTAGCTATTCTGATACTGAAATCTGCCAGCCTGGCTCAACATCAGATTAGGAATTTATATCTCACGCTTTACTGCAAAGGTGTTCTCTGTACTTTTTTCCCCGCCCTTCTTTTTTGAAATATTCCTTTTTGAAGCTGCAGCCCTAAATTTGATGTAGTTTCCAAGATGTCATTTTGGGATTCTCTTATCAAAGGGGGAGAGCAGCTGGAAGATAACCTAATCAAGAAGTAGGTAGTCCTGGGAATATAAAGAAACTGGCTACCAAGAAATAATAGAAAATGTTCTAAAGTACGAAATGCAAATCAGTGCTAAGGTAAAGCAAAATACTAAAGTAGCTTAAAACACATTACAGTAGAGATTATTTTTTATAAATAACTAATATCCTTCATGGAGTAATTTACCAAGTTCCACAGAGTACTCAAAGTTTTTTTTCCTTAATCTCTGGATCTGCATCAGATATTCTTTTGGTACAACAGATACATTTTTGCAAGGACTGACTTGTAACTCAGAATTATCTTGTGCTTAGTTGAAAAACTAGCAGACAGGGTGGTGGGTTTTCTGACCTTCTGCTCATGTTGAAGCAATATTATTCCATGGTGTTTGTATTTGAAATTTCAGGTCAGCAATTTAAATGACTTGCCACTTATCTTGCCAAACAAGAGAAAGACCTTGCCATTTATTTAAGCTCACTTAATGTAACATTCTTATTTCAAATTAAGTAAAATTTAATGCAGTTAAATTACTGTCTACTTGCTGCCATAAACATTTTCTATATGAAGATTTTAAGCACATGGTTATAAACAATATAATTAACTTTGAATTAAATAAGAATCATGAAGGCTGTCTTCCAACTTACTTCCTTTTGTCCAAAAGGACTCAGCCTGCTCCTCTTACCTGCTTTAATTTCTTTTCTTTGGCATGAAAATAATAAAACACTTCTTGTACCTTAACATGCATTGTTATAAATATAAGAATAGCTATTTCCATTGTTCATACAATAAAAAAAAACCCTCAGATTATATTTTCTAGACATATGAGAATCAATATAATACCCTATTATTTATTTTATTTATCTCTCAGAAAGAACAGAAAACATTGAAATTATTTACTATCCAGAGTCAGATACAAAAATAAGCTTCTCAAAGAATTACACAAACCAAAATTTGAAGGGTAGTTTTAGTGGTTTAAAATAATTTATTACATCTTCGCTTGAGTCTTTCTCATCCTTTTTTGGAAAACCACCGTTAAAAAACACAAAACCAGTTTTGCTGTTAATACTGAAAAATGTAGATTTTTTTAAGCTCTTCCCTGAAAAATGTTTCAATACCAGGGAATTCAGACACTTTCCAGTAGACACTTTTAGTTGAGATGGGTCTGCAGTTTCTCACAGTGCAGAAAACATTTCACCATCAAATTCCTGTCTGTTTCTAATGTCTACTGGAATTAAAATGAAGGAATTGCAACCGGTGCCTCTTCATTTTTCCAAAAAGTAATTAGAATATCTCTCCATGCTAGATGCACTACAGACTCCCAAGACACCCAAGGGGAGCCAGACTTATTGAGGTATTTTGGTTTATAAGGACACAAATAGATGTCTACTGCTGCTTATCCCCTGCCCATGATTTCATTACCTTCCTGCTTGTTCATCAGGCTGCCACGAGGTTTTCTAGCTGTGGCAGAAACAGGCACTTCCCCTGCTTGCTTTGGTGGTCTTGTGGGTTCAGTGCTCTTATCCCCTTTTTTACACACTGTCAAACACTTCAGTTTAATGGCAAACTGCTGAGTAATTCTAAAAAATGGCATCACCTCCTCCATCCAACAGTCAAAGTCTTCCCTGTGAATTGAGGCCTTAAGATACAGAAGATATCCCTCAATATTTATATTGTTTTGCCTTACAAAAGAAAAATGAGGTGGATGTCTGTTTAAAAGTATGTGTTTTCTCAGCTGAGCAGTATTACATTTGAATATATTTTAGATATAACATCTGAGAAATACTCACACAAAGGATGCTACTGCCTTGGTTATAATACTATTTTTTCTTCAAAACAAATGCTGTTATATCAATATTCAGGAAATAGTATTATGAATTGCAGAGATGTTTTCCTTAAAAACGTTTTAAAAGGTTTTAATGTTATTATTGTTGGACTGACAGTGTGCTGCTCAAGAGTCCTAGCCAGGTCCAAGGTTCCCACTTTGTTGGGCTGTCGACATACAGGGAAGAGAAAGTTGATCCAATTGCAGAAGCTCATAATATAATTTGACTCTGCACAAACTCCAGTATTCAAAATGTTTCCTTTTGTTTTCATGCAAAGAACTTCAAAGACCTTATGCACTGTAACAGATTTTGTTATTTTCCTTTTGCTTTTGTATTTTGCTATGAATCATTTTTAAAATGTGTTGTGCTAAGACAACTTTTTTTCCCCTAGTAACATTATTCCCCCACCCCTTTATTGGAAAACATTATGGGAAAATTGATCCAGAAGGAAAGGTACCTTTGATGATCTTGCACCTGTTCCCCAGACAATGAAGATGTTGGTAATATTCTCATAAAAACCTGCCTTACAAATGTTTTAATTTAAATTAATTTTCCTGAGTAATAAACGACAGCAGCTAAAACTTATGAAGCTATTCAAAACTATTAAGTCAATGATTAAGAAGGCATTAACATCTCAAAAACTAATTAACTAGACTACCAGTACATTGGAGTTGTATACAGCTTCCAGGAATGCAGGAGCTTTGAAATACTTTGCAGAAATTTAGCTTGCCATTTATCTTTTCCTGCCTGCTGCAACAGAGTCTTTGGAAGGGAGATGGAAGGATGATTCTGTCATATGGAGGGCGTATGCTGGGCTTTTCTATTCTTACATCTGCCTGCATCTTGCCTTTGCATATGTTTTTTTATTGGTGCTTGCCAATTTTTATCACTGGATGAATCAAAGGCCAGTACAAAATTCACACTCTTTACACATGTTATAGATGAGTCACTAGGAAAAAAAAACCCAAACACTTTTTTCATTCAATATATTAGACATACTATTTAATTAATTTTCCACATCCCACACCCGTCCCTGTTGACTGCAAAGATAATGTTGTCTACTAGTAAGGTGGCAAGAAAGGTAGTTGGTCAAATTTCACGATGAACTGAAAATGGGCTGAAGTAATGGAAAAATTATTTTGATTGAGTCAGGTCATGATGACTCAGTCACATCAAGTCAAAAATCTTGTATCATCAAAAGGCTATAGGGTTCTGGGAGCCACTGCAGACTCAGAGATTTTGCACTTCATATCATATGTAGCTTTCTGAAATTTGTCCTATTTCTCACAAACCCCCTGCTTGTAAGACTAAAGACAACATCTTCTGAAGCACCTAAATAAAAGGTGCACACACTTTACAGCTTAAGCCCTTGACACAGACACCACTGCCTGAAGCCAAAGAAGCAGAGATTCCTACAGTCTATGAAAAATCATGACATCACCTGTGCTCCTGTTGAGGAAATAAGTGGCTCCACCTCCGACTTGCTGTGCCCAGCAAATCTCAGTGCATTAAAAGTTAAGCAGGAGCTAACCCCTCCTTGACTATCTGCAACTCTGGGATCTGGATGTGTGACACTGACATGGGTTTTCTGATGACACCTTATTGTATCTAAGAGGAGAAGGGGCATGAGCCTAAGCTCCCAAGGGAATAATAAGAAGAGAGACATACCTTAAAAAGTACAGGTACAACACTGTCGATGAGATCATGAACAGGATTGCATAAAGCATCACAGTGATTAAGGCACCAGGAATCCCTGATTCCTCTGCTCTTATAAAGACCCAGGAGAGCTTTGCAGCATCAGCAATGGGTTTGTCTACACTGTTCCCAAATCGCTGTCATGGAGAAAAAAATCAATGTAAGAAAATATCAAACCTGATTAGACCATAGAGACAAAAGAAGCTGGATTTGTTATAAAAAGGATTTAAATGTAATTTGTGGGGCACACAGGCTGAAACTTAGGACTCTACTGGACAGAATTTGAAATTAACCAGAGATGTGAAATAAACTGTTTTCTGACTGATTTTAGTACAATTAAAATCTACCCTATAGAGATGAATTATTGAACAAAACCCATATCGAGTGAAAATAGTCAGAGTGAATTCTGTTAATGTATTTCAAGACAAGTGGAAGTGAAAGAAGGCTGAAATTTGCCTTATTTCAGTGATGAAGGAGGGATTTTCCAAACATCTATTCTTTTCCTTTTCATCTTTTCTTTTTCCCTTATCTAGTTCTTAAGACCTGGCTCCTGTATTGACATATTATTGCCCTCTGCTGGATCAATTTAGAAGAATTTATCTACATACCATGGGTCTTCTACTGCTCAGAACTAAAATAAATTCTTCTCTTCACTTTTTCCTTTTCAAAGTGACACGGGGACAGCCATACCCATATTGGATCACACTGACACATTTTGCAAGGATGTAAAACCACCACCCCCAAATCATCCAGTGTTCAACATTCAGAGAGAGTCTGTGACCTTTGGGCTTCAAGAAACCTGCACCTGCCTGAGTAACTTGCCTGGATTAATCCTTAGAAAGTCTCAAAACTTTCTGCCCATTTTTGGCGACCCACTATGCATGCAGTGACTACAAGTCCAATGATGAGCTATAGAAGGACTGAGATTCTTGAGTAGGTTTCTATTCTCTCTTCACCTTTGCAACACTGCTAGGTTTCTGTAATGGAAGTTAAAGGTCCTAGGAGACTGGTAATGACATATAAAGACTAGTCACTAATTCAGAACTGTTACAAAAATATTAAAATATTCTAATTTTGTTCTGTCTCCCTCTTATGTCTTTTCTTGAAAAAAACAAAACAAAACAAAAACCGAAAACCAACAACAGAAACTGTCTACCAAGGAAAATCCTCTGCACAGCAGTTACGCCCTGGCATTCCTCCAGAAAGGCAAAAGTCTGAATGGCAAGTAATAATAAATTTCTCTCTTATCCAAGCAGTTCTTTCTGGGAAGGCAAAAATGGCATGGAAGAACTGTACTTTTCTATCCTTTTTGTCTACCAAAGGTGTCAATCTGTATGCCTTCTGTGGTCCTCAAAGACAGGGTCCAAGAAAGGTATCTTCATTTTAAATTGCTTAAGTAACATTTGCCAACATGTCTCTCAAGTACTTATCATACCACTGAGGGATAGTCATACAAGTCTTTTGCAGTGTCTGTTGGTTTTTATGACAACACACATCCATGTGGCCAAAGAGGTGTTACTGTCTGCATTTTGGAAGCTACAGACAGACAAGGTGAGTGGGATCCCAGGAAAGCTCTGGCAGAACTGGAGCTTGAACTGCATAGCAGTGCTTCTTATCCCTGGAACATCCTTCTACAAGCTGACAGTAAATCAAACCTGAAATCACACATTTGACACAGCATTTTGGACTATGACTTGAAACCTCCCTGCATATATGCAACTGCTCTATAGCCTTTCCCTAACAATAAAACCCATTAGTTAGTAAACACAGAAACTTTTGTCTCCAGGGCTATCTGTCATCTTTCATAAATATTAAGGCCATTTAGGATACTAAAATATATTCCAGCACTAAAATAACTCATATTACCACAACACAATATTTTAAAATGGTTTGATCTAAAATAGATTGGCAAGTAAGTCTAAAATAGCTGCTGAAAGAATGCCAGGAGAAAAAAAAATTACAAATGCAATAATGAAAACACATGTAAGAGATATAGTTTCATTTTGGGAAGGCTACACACAGTATATTGTGTTATATTTGAACAAATGAGTTTCTACCAAAGATAATCTTTGTGGGTAAGACTGCCAAGTTTTCAGTATGAAGTTCAGAGAGGTGTATAGTTTTTTAACACTGTAATGAAAAACTAAGCTATTCTATTTGTATCTCATGTTTCCCCCTGCACAAGTGCTATTTGAAATTGGTAAGTGATACAGTCTGTGTGGAACTGAGCACAATCCCACTGAAGTCAATGGCAGTGATTTTCTCAATGCAAGCGTGGGAAAGATAAGGCAGACCTCAGCCTTTCTTGCAGTTTTTATGAATACACCAGAGGGGAGAAATAAGCCTTTTAAGAATTTCAATATTTCTAACCCTGTTATTGCAGGAATACACCTTTTTCTCTTTGGAAAAGTATATCTCAATCAGAATAATTACAATAAAAATTCAATTATGTTCATGTTTTATATAATGAAATTTTAAAATAAATAAATAAATTCAGACTGTCCAAGTGAAAACTAAAGTGTGTTTCCACATGCTTAAACTATTGCAATTACCTCCCAAGTGAGCTCCAACTAAATTTCTTGCAGAGCTGCATTTTAATTTTCAAAACCACCGTGGTAGGAAAGAGAATGTCAAGAGTGAAAAAACACCCACAGAGAGCAAGTTAACAGATGAGGAACCAAGAGATTTGAGAAAACCTGATCCCCAGTAAGGCCTGTGGATTACTGCTTGATCTGAAGTGAGCAACAGAACCAGAGACGATCTTGAAAGACCAACACGGGCAGAAGAGGAGCAATATCACATCCCCAGAAAAGCTCTCAGCACCCTGCACCCATCAAAAGGACCCTGTATCACATACACAGTGAGAGCCAAGTTTGAAATGCATCTTTGGAGAGCCTGGGCATTTACCTTAGATGTGATAAAAGTTGGCAGCCATCAAAGTATTGTTGGGCTACACAGCACATATGCAGGCACAGAGAGAGAGTTGGAGCTTTATTTTCCTGATTTTGCATATGATGAAACTCCTTCCTTAAAGATGTCTATCTTTAGATCTCACGAGTCTTTTTAGGAGTGCCAGAAAATTATATTAACTACATTGCATGTCAGAGAAATGCACGATAACCTCCTTTTTTTTTCGTTTTGTCTGTTTCAGGGCTTAGAAAAATCTAAAGCGTTAATAATCAGGATTGCTCATTAACCCATCTCCATTAACATCCAAAATTGCAGCAATCCTTTTCAAAGCAGATGCAATCACTCCAGCAGCAGATTTACTTTCTTATCTCCATATATGGCTTGTACAGTGCTCTTAATTTTATGTAGAAACACAGTGACTCCATTAGATGGGAATTTTGTTAATAAAAAGGTAATGTATAACATTATTATTTAATTTCTTTTTAACTTTCATGTTCCATTGCCAGGGGTGGAATTTCATATCTTTCAGTGATTCACTGAATAAAACAAACTTCTACGTCAAGTTCTCATGTCCAAGTTATTTTATGTGACTCACCCCCAGGAATGAATCCACTACGAACACTGCCAAGGGGTCTAGCACTGTCCATAGTCCCATGGCTATGATGAACTTTGACAAGAAGGAAGGGAATGAGCCAAACAGCTGCTGACAGCCCCATCTGATCAGGACCATAAGAAGCAGCCCTGCATTCAAGGTTAGGGGTCCCACCACAACCATGACCAACTCTTCACTGGTGTGCAGCAAGGAGTTCTGGTAGCACAGTTCGACAGTGTGAGGGAAGAGCTGGAATCTGTAAACAAGCAAAAGGAGAACATTTGCCTGTGCTCCTAAGAAAACCATTTGAGAAAAAAGATAGAATCGTGCATGTTGCATTGTAAAGTTGCATCCCTATCTGGGTCACAATCCTCTGACCAAAAACTGTATGAAGCTGCTCAAAAAACCAGACTTTTCTCCTTCTCCTGTCTCTGCATCCTTTGATCCCCTCTGACTCTCAGTTTACTGGGTGCACATGCAGGCCCTTGGGACTGTGCAGAAAAGGCTATATGAAGATGTTACCGCCCAGATGTACCAACATGAACACAGACCTCAGGAACTCATCCATTTCTGCATTCTGCAGCACCTTTGGACACTGCACAAAGCAGAAAATCTCATATGGAAGCTTTTAGCATGCCTGAAGGGATTGGAAACATTTCTCTTGCCACCATGAGATGGTGGGATTTGCAAAGCTCATACAGTGAGCAAGTTTGCTGGCACTGTAATAGACAGGAACTGCATGGCACTGTGAACAACAGATGCTGAAATTTAGGGCAAACATTTCAATCCAATTGAGGTGACTTAAATTCTGCTCCTAACTGAAGGTAAAATGGTTTGATCCTCACTTTGGTTCTGACTTGTGAGTGCTACCACTATATTCGGCAGGAGTAGAGAGTGCTCAGCTCAGTCTCATGTTGTTCAGGCACAGAGCTACAGACTGGGATGCTGATCCAGGGCATCTTGGCTTGAGAACACTATCCTTTATCTAGCTGACTGCCTGGGACAGCTGTGCCTAGTGGCTTTGAACATGAGCACCACTCTCTCATGCATTGCTTCCTTCTGTTGAGCTTCCTTTGTTTTCACAGACTCTCAATGCTTGGCCTCCCAGAAGTTTTAACACCAGCTGGCTGAGCCCAAAATGGGCTGTGCAAGGCCAGAAGTGAGAGATGGTTGGCTTTGCATTAAGATTTAGAAGACCACCTTAACAATACCCAGCCAGCACTGTCCAGAGTCTGTTCAGTTCAAGCTTTAGCCAATAATCAATGTCACTATCACAGCAGATATAGGTCAGAAAGTTGCATGTTACTGGTTCCTACTCATTGATTCAGGTTTTCACAATGCTTAAAGGGAATAAAAGAAAAAAAAAGTTTCTATTGGAGAAATCATCCCTTCCCTAAGAATGACTGATTTTTTTTTTTTACTCTGTACACCCATTGTAAACCTCACAGCAACACATAGAGAATCAGGTATATATCACCTAGTGGACTTGGTCTCCAGCTTTTATTTTTTTCATTTCAAGTAAGGACAAGCAAAGATTTTCCTGCAACTCTCTTGAGAGCTCTAATTCATGAGCTAAAGTCAATGTATCATACAGTTAAAATATGTCAACCCTTTGCAGTACTTGCAGTAAAATTGATATATCAAAGTTAAATTCTTAGAAGTATTTTACTCATAGATCACTTTGGTAACATGAAATATGATTTAAATGCTTCAGTTTTGTGCACTTCTTAGGCATTTCGAAATACTTTATCCTAAATGATAAATGATTCTTCTGGAAGATACATAACCTGCTAGGTATCTCAGAGGGGAGAGAGGCAGGCATGACACAAGACACACAAATGGACACATTGTGTTCTGGGTTTAAAGTTTACATTACTAACACCTGCAAATTTGACCTCTGAGGGTTACATTTGCATATCAGATCATCTGAAATCTGGATGCAGTCCTTGTTCTCTTAGTCTCTGCAGAGGCTCCTGTCAGGTCTTTCATGTAGAGCCCTTAGCATGAGTCTTAGCCATTGATTCTCTTCATAGTGCAAAGGAACCGCTTTGAACCAAGCCATTTGAAGAGAAAAGAGTGTAGCAGGACTTACTTTGTAACAGGAACTGAGATGGTCTGAAGGAAGAGCCATTGGCTCAAATAATGCAGGTAAAGTCTCACAAACCAAAGCAAAACTACCAGCAGTGTGAGCAGCCAGAAGTCCCTGGAGCGCCAGCATGTGGTTCCCAGCTCCGACAAGGCTGTGTATGCCACGAAATGGAAATGCTCCACAACCTGCCTGGACAGTTTCACTTCAGCAGCAGGATGGCAGCTGGAAATACATGGAAACAAAACAAACAGTCATTCATAAAGATATAAAAGAAATTATAGTTTTTAAAACACTGTAGAGTCCTGTTATACAGATAATTTGGTACAGGTTCTAATCACAACTTTTGAGGTAATGCATCTGACAGTTAAAAAAAAAAAGTGCATATATATATATTTATATTTATATATATATA
>JAWWEU010000081.1:64535488-64609042 GCA_035583155.1 Acropternis orthonyx | reverse complement strand
CCATGGCAGTTTAGGTGACAGGTGGCTTTCTCACAGAAATCATGCCACCACATTCATAAAGGAGACAACAAATCTCATTTAAAATTAAGTTTTTAAAAGTCTTATGCTTTCATTTTTATTTTAATTTTCTCACAAATTGCTCTCTGAGGAACACTTTATCACTTGTTTTCCTTCGGAGAAAATGGCGTAAGAACTTCTCATATTTGTACTGAAAAGCATTAATTTTATTGAAAACTTGTGAACAGCTTTTTGGAATTTGGGTAAGAACATTTCAGTCAAATATTTCAGTACACAATGTGGGCTAAAACTCCTCTTTAGTTTCAAAAGAAAGAGAAAATAAAAAGCAACGTGCACTGTAAAGGGTTCTCCTACTGAGTGTGATGTGATTTGCCCTTTAGACTAATTACCGTAGTGCTTCAAACGGGGCAGAGGGAGGAAAAGAGATGCAGAGATGCAGCCTTGGCATTATATTTCCAAGAAATTGGAGTCTCTCAGCTGATTCAAAGCTGAAAAGACAGTAGCTTCTTTGACCTTTGGAAACTTCTAACTGCTATGCTTATTTCCCTCAGTTTAAATGACTAAGCAGCTGAGATGCACAACTCTAGGACTGAATATGATGTCATCATGCTCAGACTGTTATTTATGTTGATTAAGGCTTCTGAAAGTTCAGAAATATAAAGATCTTTTTGTGGAAGAAAGCATATGGGCTTTTTAAAGTGCAGCATGTGACTGGAGAAGAAGCGACAGACATACTTAAATTGTATTTTATACTCTTTTAAAGCACTTTCCCGTCTACACATATTTCTTAAATAGCTGTGTACATTTCTTTCTTCAGCAGTCACAAAGAGGACTGTGAATAGCAATAGATAAACTTAAAAGGTTTCTTCATTTGGTCTAGGTTTGAATGAAAAGGAGAAATAAAAACCCCACACTTGCTAGTCATAAGTCTGGATTTTAAGACCAGCCTTGGCATTGTGTTACTCCTGATGTTCAGTGTTGAGCAGGATGCATGTGCAGGAGAGGGCATGCTGTCAGCCAGTTCTTTTTCTCATGAGAAGGCTCAGGCTTTAGTTACCTGGTTGGTTGAAGAACAGGATGAGAAGTTATCAGGGACACACCACAAAAAAACCCAAGTTTTGGGTCACTAAAAGGTTTCAACTACAAATCACCAAAACTTCTCACAGAAACATCTGTTGGGCTGAGACAGGTGATCTCTGCAGTGACTGTAGGTTGATCCGTTAGGGGTTTTGTGGATTTTTTGAGACATTGCAGTCCATATTGCTTATATTCCAATCAGTCATAAAGTCCTAGCTCAGAGACTACTTAGGGCCACATCATGAATCACCTTCCTCATACTGTAATTATTTTCCCACAGCAGCCTACAGGAACATCACAACACTGTTTCATTAACATTATGAATTCATAGTCTAGGCTTGTATGAGAAAGAGACAAAGAAAAATGTAAAATAAGAATTATAATTGACTGTGGTATTATACTACAATAACCATGGAATTCTAAATGCTCTGAACTCTGCAGTTAGATTGCACTATGCTTCCTTTCATATAAAGATATTTTTGTCATCTTTAACAGCTTCCATCAAAATTTACTCTTGAGGCATTCACTCCTTGCAAAGAATTAATAGGGTAGGATTAGCCACACTGGTATTTTAGTCAGACCAAATAGTTTGTTGTTTTTGCAAAAAAAAATATTAAAATAATACTATCTTAGCTCATAATATTCTTCTCATCCTTCATCAAATAAGCAAACTTACGCAGATGTCCCACCCAGCCTCACCCATTTCAGAAATCCACATCCTACAGGGATCATTGCCAAACTTCACCTCTGTGACCAGAGCACAAGTAACCATGTATCTTTCACAAAAACCTGGATTTAGATCAATACCCCATTTCATGCTGGAATTATTTTCTACTAGATTATTTAAACTCAAATTACTAAATGAGGCTGCTTCCAAATAAGGAAAAGAGCTAAATGTTCGATGTGACACATATAAAAGGTTTTAAGACCTTTTTTCTTCCTTCCAACCCAACACACAGATGGAGAAGGGGAGCACACAGCTCAAAGCACTGAAAATACTGAGTCCTCTCTCATTCATGGCAGTTCTGGAGCAGCTGGAGCAGTCCTGGAGAAATGCTGAAAAACCTTAGTGACCAAAATACAGGTTTGGGAAGGTGAGTTAACTTCTTCCTCACTGAGGCAGGACCTGGCGGCGCAACCAGCACTTTCACAGGAGCTCCATGGATGCATTTGCTCCAGCTTTGTCACTCACTGTGTGGAAGCTGCTTGTGGAAGCATCTTGAGCACACCATAAAAACTGTGGTTATGGAACTTCATTAAGGTTTAGGCAGCACTGAAAATATTCAACTTGTGCTTTCATCACTTCATTTCTCCCTAGACTACTTCCACTTTCAAGAGGTCAAAACAGAGCTAGTATCTCCCCCTGTGAGCTATATCACCCCTGCTGAGATGCTGGCTCTCTCAGCCATGAGAATCCACCTACTCAGTAAACTTCTAAATGAAGGTAGAGAAACTCAGAATATGCTCACTTATCAAACCCAAATGCCTTCCATGCAGTGCCCCTGCTTAAACCAGCAGAGAAACATCTGTGATGTCTCTACCTAGCTGCATCTTTCCTCTGAAAAAGCAATAGCACCACAGAAACTCCACAGAAAGCCACGCTTGCTGAAAGCAAAAGAAATCAAGAAAGATATGTCTATTGGTAGAATCAAACATTAATTTTTAGACCAGCAATTATTTTTTTTAAGGCTTTATAACTTTCATCAAACACCTTGATCATAATTTCCTGACTTTAAATGGAAATTAAAGTCCTCCCTATTGTTTAATTTGTTGGAAGTCCAGATTCTGAGTGTCACTTCTGTGCTAGCTTGTAGTTCCCTGTGACTGTGTAACACCTTGACAGGAGCACCATCAGCCAGTGGTAGAAATTGGTGGAAAATGTAATATATGCAGTGACTCAGAGAAAGTGCCAACCTATAACTGGAATATCTTAATTTACTTTAGAACAAATTCAGTGTACTCCAACTTGTAAGTTTCAGCAAACTATTCCTGAGTCCTCATTAATCATGTAATAAGACTGCTTATTGGTTGCCACTTCAAAACACTGGGCTTATATCATCTCTCTCATTCACTTTTTTGAAAAATGAAGAAAGGAAGAGGCAGAAACACAAAATTATATGCACCAAACAAGTGGAAACAACCCCTTTAAATACTTTTTACTGGTGTTGGTACTGAAAGCTTGTGGGTGGAGTGATGATGCTGGCAGATACAGTTTTCAGAAGAGATTTATATGAAAATGCTGTAGGGCAGAGAGCATGAGTATTACTTTTCAAAAACTAAACAACCCCCTCCCCCACAAAAAAACCCAAATATCAACCCTTGGATGAAAACTATATAAAGTTCCAAATGAGAAGCCACTTGAGCAATGGATTTATCCATGACTCCTCGGATTACTGGTAAGTAATTCAGCTGAATGTTTCTGTTCTAGGGCATTAGCTTTGCATTTTTCCTTGCGAAATGCTGCAGTAACAAATAGCAGAGACCAAATTACCATAAAAGCAGGTCAATTATTTCAATGGAAATTGTTCAGAAGGAAAGACACAACGCACAGATTCTCTTAAGCTACACTTGATGATGATGACAGAAAAGTAATGGCTGATAGAAGGCAGTGTGTACCGTTGGGTGACAGCTTTGCTGCTGACAAACTATGGTGAACATTTGTATAATGCACCGCAAGACTGGCACTTAGAACTGATGGTGGGGGTAGTTCCTCAGCTGATGCAACCCTGCTTGCTCCCAAGCTGTGCTGGTGTACACCAGCTGAGGTATTCAGGACCTAGTCCTGAATGTATCTATTATTTACACTGCGTAAAATAAGGCAAACTAATTGTTTCTTTGTCACCTATAGAGACAGAGAAGATTTAAAAAGCAAATGCACACACCAATTACTACTTTATGCAAATCACCTTCAGGGAATCACACACAGTCCTTACAGCCCAAGAGTCAGTGCAATGTATTTACTCAGTTCACAAATAAAAAAGGCCCCTCCTCACCATCCCCCGAAGTGGTAGGTATTTAAACTTAGTGCTAAGTTCTTCATGGCTTTTCAGCAGAAATAAAGATGCAGGAAATATTGCCCACGTTACTGCAATGAAATGCTATCACTTTCAGTGCAAAATCACACCTGTAACTGAAGGCATATCTAAAATTACTACTTGTAGCCCTTCAAATGGAAACCAGTTAGAAGCACCACTGATAAAGCATGAGGCAGAAGAGAATATGGTCCATTCCACTGAGCACAACATAAACATATACATAAAACATAAAATTTTATTATCATTAGAAGGATTTTATTATTATTCCTTCTGCATAATATTTTTCCTTTTCAAAGCTCGTACTGCATTACAAAGAAATTGTCTTTATCCCAGTCTGTACGGTGATGATACAAATGACTTGCCCAATAAGCCAACGGCAGAGCTGTGAACCGAGCTCTGCTGAGTTACAGTCCATTATTCTATCCACTGGATTCCTAATAAAATATTACTTTTTGGTTTATTTGTATGCAAAGTGAATATAAGCAGGGAGAACACTTGCCAACGATGGAGACACGGTTTTTTCTTGTCTCTTTCCAGGACACACCTATGCTTCATATCCTTCAGCTTGCGAGCACCAAGGAAGTGGGTATCACAAAGAGTTATTAGGGCTGTCTAGGGGCTGTCTGCTATAAGAGAGGTGGCAAAAGACCTCAGGGGGCATTAGGCAGCTCCTTAACATACAAATGCTCATAGGAAAACTTTTTCTACAGCTTACTGAAAAATCTAAAATTATGGTATAGAAGAAATGCTGAAAATTAATGACAGATTTATTTTTCAATGCAGCTGTGGTTGAAAAAAGAAACTGCCAGAAGCATGCAAATCCCAAGAACACGGAAGGAGGGCTTTAAGAATTAAAAATTCTTGCAAAACAGGAAAAATGGTAACCTAGTAATAGCAATAATTGTCTTAGTTTGCTGCAAAGAACACAACGCATGAACGTGAGTACACCCAGAAACACCAATGCCGCCCCACCAAGCAGTTCCTTCCAAGATCCAGGCTGTGTGAGCTCACAGGAGATGGCCAGCAGGCAGTAAACTCTGGATTAGAAACAGCCTAGGTGTGTTTGCATCACACGCATAGCCAGGAGCCAGAACAAACAAAATCAGCTGAATTTTTCCCCCAGCCCACTCATGGGGTTATGTGCTGGCACGGCTGTTGCCTTGGAGGGACCGCTATGTTCTTCCATGCTGGAGGATGGACACCGTGGGTCAGTGGACCAAGACATGTTCATTAAAGAGGAAGGGAAGAAAGCACTGACAGCTTCATATTCCTCTGGATACAGCTGTGCTAGCCTGAAAATGGTAGACGCTCAGCTTTCATTGTAAAAGAGTTTGTGACAACAGAAAATTGGCAAACAGCAGCAGATTCATGTCCTCAGCAGTCCCTTTACCCAACAGTTTTAGGCCCATCTCCTGACTTCAGCTAACTAAGAATTTCCTGAGGTAATTGAGACATTCACAAGAAGAGATTTCTTACCAAGTTGGGAAAGGAAGCACTAGAGGAAGAAAGAATCGCAAAATTTAAGCAGAGTGGCAATAGTGCTGGAGGACAGCGTGGTTCCTTGTAGAGAGCTGGCAAAGCTTTGCATGTTTCAGCTTTGAGCAGCATCTGACAATGACAAAGCAAAATTGACAAAAAAACAAATTATTATCGTCAGGCCTGCAGTTTAGGTAGGCAACTAAAACTTTGCTTATTTCATGCTTAACTGCATTTTCAAGAGTCCATTGGCTTGGCAAAATAGTCTGGAAATCTTACAGGAACAGACGTTGTTAAAATATTCCAGTCTGGCTGTTTCCAGCTCTGGATGGGTACAAAGGAGAAGCAAGGAGACTCGAGTGCAGCTGTCAGAACTTTTAAGAAGCTCTGTTCTATATTTCATTCTAGAAAGGAACAAAAGGCAGCAGACAGCCTCTGTTATTCATCCTCATGACAAGGCCAGTCAAGAAGCAAAAGAAAGCATGTAACTCCTCCCCTACTTCTTGCCCTCTGACTGCTTTAAGTAAATAAGATGACAATGAATGAATGAGAAAAAGACACAACCCACACAGGGGAGGATGCAAGAAGTCAGCAGAGGCATAGATCTCAAAAAACACAGTGCTGTCTGTGAAGCTGCACACCCACTAAGTAATGCTGAATGCTCAGCGTCGTGCATGAGCTGTAACACAGTGGGTAGGACCTGGAGAAGTTTACAGGGTTACCAGAGTAATAAATACACCTTTAAGCTCATCTCGGCTAAAAAAAAAATGGAAAAGTACAGGAGGAGAAATGTTAGACTTAAAACATTTTAGAGACATTCAGGAGAATCAAGATAAAAAGCCTTCCACTTATGTTAATAGGAGCAGTGTACTCTACCCAGGAGAAAATGAAACACACGTATATATGTAGGTAGTACTCCTGTTTAAGCTAAGCGAGTCCCCTGTATCTGATGCATGGAATGGTTTCTACCTTGACACAGAAAACATCCCCAAGGACATTTGCTCTGTCTGGAGGAAAAATGCAATCTTCCTCCTGACCAAATACACATCTACTTCTGAGAGCCACTAAACACTCAAACACCATCTGTGAGCTGTGCATTCATCTGTAACACGCCAATTTAGCTGGCAGGCCATAGGGAAACAAGACTCTGAAGTTGCCAAGTTAAAATGGCAATCCAGTACCAGTTGAAACTCCACCAAGCAAACAGGTGAGGTTACCAGTGAACATTGTAGCAGAGAGTGATGAAGCGTCAAAATAAGAAAAGACTTGTGGACTCGATTAGAGGAAGAAAAAAAAAATAAAAAAAAATAAAGGCACAGCTTTGATCTTTTCCATCCTGTACTTAATTAGCAGCAGCATCACGCTAGGAGCATGGGTCTGTACAGCTGAAGCCAAACTGCCACCTTCCTTCAGTGGGAAACAGCAGACTTGTGGCTGCTGTGGGCAGACCAAGCAGAAGACACAGAGCACATCATTATCCTCCACACAGAAAGACCTTATACTGTCTGACTGTACAGTGATGAAACTTCATCTTACAGAGACAAGCCACAAGTCAAAGTCCCTTGACTTCTATTTGGTTTTCACAGCAACAGGCTGAAGCAGAAATTGAATTCCTGCCTGCTTGCATTGCTTCCCTTGCCACAATTACATTGTATGTGTGTGAGAGTGCTGAAGTTGGGATGTCAGCTGTTAAACCAAATGCACCACTCCACGTGCAGATTTGTAATATTCATGCACCACGGGAATAGGTGGGTATAAAAATGAAAGAAAAATCTATCGATGTAGGTTTGTACATTAAAATGTTTCTAAAACACCTTTAGTGTTGTTCCAGTCAGATCTCTAGAAGCCTCTGTACTGACTTGACAAAACTGTCCTTTCTTTTTTCACACCAAATTCTACAAGGAAGAACTAGGCAGGAAAAAAATGGCTAGAGTCTGGGGGAACAATGGGACATGTACTCAGAGAAATCTTGATGCTGGCAATTATTTTTTTTTTATTTTATTTCTATTACGTTTTTTGATTTTTATTATTTTGTGCAACAGCATGACCATGAACAGAAGTGTTTGACTCAGGAATAGCAATCCATGAAGAGAATTAAGTGTGATGTGACCCAGGTAGCACCAATTAGAATACAGTTAAAAATAAATCCTTGTGGATTTAACCATGGGCATACAAGGCAATTCATGAACTACACCAATAGTGTAATACATTAAAAAAAAAAAAAAAAAAAGAAATCTCACAAACAGAAAATTGTCTAGGGTATTTTCAAGGCATACATTATTCAAATATATATATATATACACAAACTACTTTGGAGGAACCCTTCTGCAAGTTTTTGATAAAAGAGAACAGTATCAGGTTTGAGCAGATGACAGATGCTATAACACTGCTCACTAAAAAAAAAACCAACCTGTTTTCTCAAAGAAGCAAACCTATGTTAGTCCAGCTTAACTAAATTTTTAGGAGCCATAGAAAAGAAGGCAGTTATGTGAATATGGAGAATACTCTAGGATACTATTATATTTAAAACACCATTAAGCAGTTATCAAGATGAGAAAACAGATACTGTACAGATATCTTAAATTCAACTACTTTATGAAAAACACAGCTATAGGAAATGTTAAACCGAAATCTTTTTAAAAGATCTTTATAAACACCACTGAAATTATGGTGGAAATTATCCATACAATTTAGTCAAACAAAATGCATCAGGTAATAACAGTATTAACTTTTTCTTTTCAGTTAAATGCTGTGTTATTATATTTGCTGCCTATTTTAGAAAGTAATTTGTGTTGATGGCTCTGGAGAAAAACCAAGCATTAAAGAACTAATTTAATTCCTTCTGAGCTATGTTCAATTCAAAAATATTTCTTTCAGAATGTCCCAGTACTGCAGAATCTGACTAGAAATCCACCTTGAACTATGTGCACTTTGACTAACTCTCTGCCCAAGGCAAAATGATCCTGCATTCAGCAGGGTTTTATCCCGGTCTTCTAAAGGACTTACACAGAATGTACCTGATATAACTGGACCAGAATGTCAACCATGATAGAAATTATGATCAAGACATGGAGGATACATAATGAGAACCATATCTATTTTACAGTGGGCTGCTATTGGTAGGGGAGTACCTTTAGGGGGTTGTTTACAGAAATCAGGTCCCTCTCCTTTAAAATAAAATACAGAAAGAAAAAGAAAGAAAGAAAGAAAAAACTGTGTAATTCCTTGTGCAGTGCTCTCCTTCCCACTTGTTATACTGCATGACATAATGGATACTAGCTGTGTTCAAGGTGTGCAAGTACTGTTTTAATAGCCTCCCTGGCTGCCTCTGGAAAGAAATTTCACAAATTTTCTTTCAATGTGAAGACATGGCTTTATTCCTCTGGTTCCACAGTATAAAACAGAAATTTAAAAATTGCCACAGCCTGTTTCTCAAAAATCAATGTGTGATTGCTAGCTGCACTGGGAGTTTGAGGGATATCCCCTTATCAGAGGCAATCTCTAGATAACATACTTTCCTCTGTTGCCCATAGCTGCATGTAAGACACAGCAAGACAAATGTCAGCTTCCTTTTCTATTGGTGTCATCTATTGATCCAGTGAAATGCTCTTCATCTGAAACTTCCTTCCCAAAGGGGACATTTGCTGTGAGAAGCAAATCTTTCTGCCTGATGCTAAGAAATCCTGAAACTTTCTGCTAATTACTGCACAGCACCATAGTAATGCATAGTTCTAAAAGTGTCAACAAAAAAAAAAAATAAGAAAAAAGTGCAAATGAGGCAGATGACATCCTTTTCCTGGTAGAAATGCTGCTTTTCAGTACTGAAAATGTAATATAATAATAAACTCATTAAGAGTTTTCTGTGTGCTCTAGATGAAAATGTACTCTGGGTCTATGTTTTCCTTTGGGGGCATTTACTCTCAGATACATTCAAAACTGCTATCCCACGTGCACCCAAGTTACTCCAGTATAAGCCAAAACACAAAACAGTGGCACCATGAGAAACAACAGTATCAAGAATAACAAGGAGCAGAGGGGTAGGTAAAGGATGCTGGGGCACAAGAAGGACACTACGCCAACAAAAACACATTAATTTGTGCATCTATGGAGATAGGAGAGAGAGACAGCAGAGCGTGCTGGCCTAAGACATCAGCACCATCAGAAAAAAGCTTTATCAAGAGAGCAGAATGTGAAGATGTAGAAAAGACACATTCCTTTAAGAATAAAAGCGGACTTGTAGAAATGCACAGCTAATCAACATCCATAGGAATCTTTGCAGTTTCAAAGAGGTTTTGGTCTGGCTCCTGGTAATTGCAATTTCATCAGAGTGAAAGAGAATAACCAAGAGAAGCATTTATAAAGAAAATAATAAAATATTTCACTGACACAAGAATATTTTGGACTTTACATCTCTAGCCAAAAGCAAGTTTTGCTCAAGAGTAAAGAAGGGGCACACACTAAAAATATCAATGTGCTTGTTCCTTCAGTTCAAATGCAAAGTATCACACTACTTATCCCCTCCATGCACAGTTTGTAAAAAGCAACCTTCTAAAGGAGACTCAGTTGAGAGGTTTCACTCACGCAATAAGGATTTTCAGGAACAGAGGAACTGACTTTCCAGAAGATTGCAACTGAGCATTTCTCTCTGTGGGAGCAACAACTGAGATGCTTCCCCTCTACTCCACTCCCCTTGGCCAACAGGTTCAGAAGTTACTAGAGGAAGAGTGACAGGCAGCCTTACTGCATATACCTTGCCTTTCCAAGATCCCTGGCTAAGAAATAAACCCCAGTGTTCAGGAGCCATTAGACCAAAGCTTCTGAAACAGAAGAATAATGCATTTGGACACAACAAAAGCCTTGTTATTTTGCTGTCTCTGATAAACAACAGTTGGCAGGTATTGAACTTGCAATGCAAATTATCTTCTCTGTTTGTTTGGGGTTAATTCTGTGTGTGTGTGTGTGTGTGTGTGTGTGTATTTGTCTGAAAGTGTATTTGTAAATTATACAGTTTATTGAAACAGTTGAAAAGTTATTTTTTTAAAACTCATGGAAAATACTATTTTTAACTGTTTCTACAAAGATATGATTCTGCTTTTTCTTGGAACCTGTATGTTTTTCCTCAAAGAACTGCAAATACCTGAAAGACATACTGCAGCTTTTCAAAGAGCCAGGTTCATCCAGACAAAGGTAAAAAACACTTAAATAACCTTCAAGAGTCACCACAGAGGTGATTCTGAATTTAAGCTTTAGAGTTCCGTTATTCTGTTGAAAGGCTAGATTATTGGAGGAGGAGGGGGGGGCAGTCAGTTTGCCAATCAGCCTTAATACTTTTTGATTTTCTACCTTTCTATCTACAATAAAGACAATCACAAATCCTAGAGGACAAAATCCCATTATCTTAGACCCATAAGGTTTCCCACTACTGCTCTGAATTCAGACAAGGTTTCACTGCTTTGTGCTCCTTTGACTCAGTGCAATTCATAACTCATTTGAATAGAAGCATCTACGAAATGGTCATGTCTTCCTCAGCTGGACAAGCCTACCCTTGTCAAAACTCAGAGTGACAGACTAACAGTGCTGTGGGTCTGATGCTTCTTCCCTCTTCTACAGCTCTTGATGTAACAGGATCCTTATTGCTCCTTCCTTCCTGTCTAGAGCATTTTGTTTAATTGCAGCCTAATAACCACATGCACTTACACAGCATTATTTTTGTTCAGCTGAGTAGTCTGCTCACCTTACTATGAGTTCCCAGAAGTCTGGTAGCAATGAATGGATGTAAAAGCCTCAAGAAGCCAGGGAGGGCACTTAGGGTGAGGTTCCAAAAATACTGAAGAAATTCAGCTGCTGAAAAGCAACTAGAAAGAACACTGTGGTAACAGGACACAGACTACTCTGAAAACCTCTTCAGACAATAATCTCTCTCAGGTTCTCAGCATTTTATAACCTCTTTCTCTTGCTTACCATGTAGCTTTAATAATCTTTATTTCCTTAAGGATCAACCTAAAACTTATTTGATCCACAATGCATCAGAACTTACACTTACGCCAAAATTCTAGTTTTCACCTCTAGCATCTTGTGGGTGATATTTTAGTTGCATAACCATAAATTATTTTTTAACACAATGTGTCATTTTTGTTTTATTTTGCTTCAGATTTAACCTGAAGGCAAATTGGTTCACAGGTCATATTTGATGTATTCTTTCAGCTTAAAGACTTCAAATCATTATAAAAAACTCCAAAAAAATGAACAAAACAAAAAAAATATTTTGGTGATTTGGTTTTTGAGTGGGCTTTTTTGTCTGTTTATTAGTTTTTGCTTGCTGGGCTTAAGGTTTAAAGGTAAAATTTACAAAGACAATGCTTTTTGACAGTGAACCTTCTGCTACATTTTTAGAAGCACTCAGCAAATTCCAGCAGCGGGTTTCTAGACACAAAAGACAAATACAACCACTCCGTGATTTAGATTGGCTTTCTGTTTGTGGGTCATGAGACTCACTGCTGAGCATGTCAGAAGTTGGCTGTTGCATTTAATGAAGGTTGTCAGCAACTTCATAGTTCCCACAGCAAAAGAAAGAGTGTGCTCTGGCCTTGGTTTTGGGGTATGGGATGGGGTTTTTTTTTCCCCTTTCCTTCTTTTGAGGCTTTGACTGGAACCTGGGACTGAAGTTAGTGTATAAACTCAGTTACTGCAAAAGAATCAAATTAAAAGTATGGAACAGGCTGGTGCTTTGAAAAATGTCCAATTGCATAGGTTTCCTTTTTTCAGAGGCATCATTTAACATTCAAAATAAATATTAAATTTCCCTTCAATTTGAAAGTTTAGAGTCCCTCATGAAATTAGGAACAATAATCGTACTATATTATGCCCTGTCTCATGTATGTCCCAAGAGGGCTGTGACTTGTCGTAGCATGAAGGAACCTGGAAAAATGATTACTTGCTGCTTCAAACAGAAAATGCATAGCTCAGATGCTCATTAATGAGGCAAAGGAAAATTAATTGACATGTCTAATAGTTCTTTTAATATAGCCTCTAAGCCTTGATGTGTCAATTGTCAAATTACCCCTTGCGTTCTTTCTTTGTTTCAGTGATCTTGTGTCGCACTGCTAAGAGAGAAAACTAACATTACTTTTCCTGGCCTCTCTCAGCACACTTTCTGAGCAAGAGTGTTAGACCTCTAGAAAAATGAGATGCATGCAGCCCAGCTGTCTTAACCTCCCTTCAGATCAGGACTAACCTCCCAGACGGCAGAACTCCAGCATTGTGACTGGTCTGTGTCAATGATGCATCTTTCCTGGGGCCTACAATGGTAAAAAAAAACAAGCTCTAAAAAGCCTAAATGTATCAACCTTTCTACACATCCTTGCCACTCTTGTGCAGTCCTCTGACTTGGGTTAGAGTTTTTTTTTTCCAGCAAGCCAGGGTCCTCTCTGCCTTTGCTCCCCCAGCAATGGTCTATCCTTTGAAAAAGCCATCCTCTTTCAACCTACAACAGGCTTCCATGATTGCTCCAGCATGGGCAATGAAAGAGCTCTTAGAGTCCATTCTTTTCACATTATTATCACCCAATCCAGGCTGGAAAAAAAAGCTGTTTCCAATAATTTGCCTGTTAGTCAACTCTCTGCTTGACAGCAAACCCTTTGATCAAGGCTGTTATAATATGTATATTAGGGTCATCTAACTTTGTGTAATGGAACTTTATAATTGTCTCTGCTATTTCATCAGTTGGTATTTCTATCCTACATAAAGTTAGGAAGAAACAGAAACACAGAGAAGGCATATGGGTCATACATTGCATCTGCTGTTTGCAGCATGGCACAAAAGTCCATGAGATCCCCAGAACTAAACAGCATTTGAGAACCTCACATGGGCAGAGTCTTTAAGCCATAATTCCAGAAACCAAAGAAATCCTGATTTCAATATGATTTGTCTGGGGCTGGCTTTTCATACATAGATTAAGTGATATGATTTGGAAATTAGCCCCCAAGCAGATCACAGTAATGAATCTCCTGAGAGTCATACTGGAAAATACAGCTCTTTGTACAGAATGAAAATTACTGCATGAGAGTATGTCAGATCTCTGTAACTTTGTAAAATAAAAAGAAATTTAAAAAAAAAAATTAAAAATCATTAAGGTATTTTTCATTCTATATTAAATAACCTCAGCCATTCTGCTTAGGGTATTCATATCTTTGGGCTTTCTCAGAAGAAAGAGATTTGCATGTTCTGCAGAGAATAAACACACTCAATCCAATAGCCAAGAAAGTACTACAGGACTACTGTCCCATGGAACTGCGTGTGTGTAGTAAGTTCAAGGCATCTAGAGAGTACCAGATTTCTTGGTCATTTAAAGGCTTTTAGTCCACACAATAGATTTAACATATCTCAGGCACAGGGGTGTCCCTTCTCATGTGCTGCAGAGCAAGACTGTACAGTCAAATGGATGCATCTGGAATTGCCACATGGGTTGTCAGAGATCCAGATATCTCGAACAAATGTTGAAAGTCTTCAGCTTTCACCCAGGCCCAAAGGGAAGAATCTGGGAAAATCCAGGTCCTATGAAACTGGGTGAGAAATGACCACAAAATTTGGCAACGTTTCTCTGAATGTCTTTCTATTATGTGATAATTTTTGAACAATCCAACTGATCAGCACTAAAAATTCCAGGAACACCACAGCGATCTGAACTCTACTGATGTTTGACAGAAACTGAAGCAAGAAAGCAACAAAAATATAGGAGAACAGGGAGAAATGACAGGACTTGCAAGCACAAATAAAGGCATGTAAAAACCATCCACATGATGCTGAATGAACATGAAGATCTGTATCTGTAACATTTTTCCATGAGACACATCATAGTAACAATACAATTAGGATGCTGAGGCACAGACAAGAAGAATATTTTCTGATATAAAGCAAGCCAGTAGCAGGTTGGGGGAGTGTCCTTACCGTGCATTTGTTCTTCTTTCATGCTGACTCTAATTCTTTTTGCTGAGATAATGAGTACAGGCAAAGAAAACCTTCCTTACTTCATGCTGCATGGGACCTCACTTTAAATAATAGGTGAAGGTCTTTTAGAAGTTTTTAACTGCAGAATAGAAATGTACAAGAAATAGCTTTTCCTTCATGTGAAGATTTTCAAAAGACAACTCCAATCCCAAATTAAGATGAAAAAGTTGAAACCAAAAGAGTTCATGTACTGATATTTTGGTTAATGAGAAGACCTGTTTTGATAATTCAAAGTGCCTTGAAATTATTTTGACCTTTTCAATAGGAAATGAACCCGTCTGTATACATTAGAATGTGAGAAAAAAAGTAATTTCAAAACAAATGCTCTTTCAAAATACCAAGATGGAATATTTGAAGAGTCTCCAGATTTTGTTCCAGTTATCCCTTCTTGAACTGAACAAAGAGTTAACACCAGCTCTTTCGCACAATTTCATTTTTTGAAAGTCACAGTTTTCCAGTGCAAATAAATCTTCTAGAAGAGCAGAAATACCACACATCCTTGATTCTGGTGGGGTCAACACATTTCCTTCATTTCAGTGGGTACCTTGAGACAGACTGCAAAACACTGGAGTGTCACCCATTCTGGCACTGTTCTGGCAAGTGTTGTGGCACACCATGCAGGGCACTGAGACTGCTCTCATAGTGAGGAGTGCAAATTGAAAATACATCTTCCATTGTGTGATCCAAATTATCTGGGGACTGAACTTATGTCGAGAGATTGTGCTCCAACTTGGCCAGAGGGCTGCCAGAGCCTGTGTGGGAGGACACAGAAATGCTTGGCAAGTCCCTGGGAAAGACAGAGAAGGGGTGAGCACTGAACAAATCATCCCCTGGTATGCCACTGGAAGGCAAACCCAAGTTTCACCACACAAATCAACCATCTAAAAGGTGATTGTGAATCTGTCTAATGAGTTAACATTGAAGTACTGAAAACCTTGTTCAGCTGTCTTCATTGGGCTTTCAAAATATTTTTCCCACACATCTTCTTTTCCTCCTCATTAGCAAATAAGCTGGGACTCAATTGTAGGCAAGGACTTGGTACAGAGACTTGAACAATAAACTGGTTAGATTCATTAGGAGCAGAGTTGGATGACACAATGTTGGAAACATATGCAGCCAGCCTATGAGACTAGCTTGGTTATAAAAGCGTCCACCACTAGTGTATTTAGATTCAGAATGCCAAAGGTAGGGAATGCTTGCTGTGAGCTACAGCTACTCAGGCTCTCTCACTGTAAATATGAACAAATCAGCACACACTCGGACATACACTGCTTTTCACTCTTCCTTTCTGTAAACAGCACATATATTCTCTTATAAATAGTGCAACTAAACTTCATTTTTTCAGATGATATTACTGCCCTACTGAAGCTAACAGACTTGAAAGCTAATTCACACCATCAAAATACCTGTTTTCATTTTGCTTATTTTCTTAATATGCACTTGATGCTTTTCATTCTACCACTATTTCTGAAGATTTTTAAATTAATAATAGGCTTTCTTTCTAGTGCTGTGTAAGTACTAAAGAAATGCATTGCTTTTATCAGAATTATCAGTTCTGGTAAGTCAATAGCAGGGCAGCCAACAAAAGGGCTCTTTGAAGTACAAACTTATTTATTTTCCACTTTCCTTATCTCTGAATAAAAGTCAAGTCTACCAGGTGAAAACACACTCCCTGTAGAGACACGCAGGGCGAAGGCATGCTCTGAGTTCAAGTCTCTTACACTATCCAGACCAGCAGACTCAGACCCAGCAGGAAAGAAGGCAACACTCAGTAAACCTGGTTCATGCAGAGGCTGCAACTTTATTAAATGTAAACCACATTATGGGCTTATTTAAATTAATGGTCACAGTGGGTTCTCAACACCTCTGAAAGACTCTGCACTAGGACTAGCTATAAAATTTTCCACTGACACTGGTGTGTGACAGGGAACTGAGACAAGCAGTTCCTGCCAGAAAACTGTCTTTCCATGGGAATTTTTCTTGATAAAATGTTCAGATTTTGGTGCTGAAAAAACAGAACTGTGGTGTTTGTTTTGTTTTGTTTTTTTTTTTCCAGCAGTCCCTCTCACCAGAACCAGTGTTCATTTGCACTGTGTGAGGCAGTCTTGCCAGACCATCTTATCTGGATATACCAGAAGCAAATGTACCAATGTACAATGGAAAGGCTGAAAGACCACACTGGGCACAGGACATGCAAGCAGCCTACCCCAGAAGCCCTGGCTTTAGAGGAGTATGGGGGATGAATGCCATCCCCTACATCCTAAACCCATATATTTTCCACCAAAGAAACCCAGGAGGACAGGGTGGGTAGGAGACCACCTCATGTCCCACCCTGCTCAAGAGGATCAGAAGACAGGGGCCACAGAGGGTGCCACGGGGACTGCCTGTGTCACAGTGGACATGCAACCAAGTGACAGCTTTTCTGAACTGAGCCATTTAATTCTTCTGGACTAGATGTTTCAGCTTTGTTAAAAAGCTATTGTTTCCTGGAGTGGGGAGAAAAATAAAAATCCTTTCCCTAAATTTTGTTAGCAAATTAGGACGGTTAACTTAAGAATGGCTATGGGAAAGTAGCAAGTGGTTGAACAGCAACTCGCCATGGTTATGAACCATGAAAATCTCTGTGAAATACTCAACTGAAAACTGAAAGAAGTTTTTCTGGTTAAAAGACAAGAGCACTCTGTTGTAATTGGTTCTTGCAAGAAATAGAAAGATCTTAACTGAGTCAATGACAATTTTTTGCATTGCTGTAATACTTACAGTGTCAGTGTTCAGTGATTGCTTTCAGCTCATAATAATAAATTCCAGACTTTTAAACATTCAAACCCATAAAGCTACATGGAGAGAATGTTTGTCATTGAAATAAAAATTATCCCAAATACAGACCAGGAGCATCATTAGTAAAAATAACACAAATACTGCTGAATCATGTGAATAACAAATAAATAAATAAATATGGGAAGATCACACAACTGAGGCAATCAGAAATTAAACATGTTAATTAGAAATTAAAGAAATTAAAATAATCACATAAATTGGCATATTGAGCTGTGCCAAAAGCAAATATATTCATACGCAAGTACTTATATCAATCTACATTTATACTTTCACATTTTGTACAACCCCCAATCTTGTGGGTGTAAAAGAAAAAACATATTGAGGATGACCCAGAATCACCTGCAAACATAGACTTCTGAGTTTAAGTATTTTATATTCATATTTCCAGTCATTTATAATGACAAGATAATGATTCACAGAATCACTGATAAACAGCAACTGTGTCCTTTTTTTATTTGCTTCCTAACACTCCTGGAAAGCTTTATAGTAAACAATTTAGAAGATAATGAAAGGTAAAACTTCCATCTGAAAAGGTTTGATTCAACAAAATTATTGGGACAATCACTTAGGTTAAATGTTTAGCCCAGAGGGCAGTATAAAATTTCATCAAAATTCAAACCATGCATAAATGATCTCAAACTGCAGTGTCTATTTATACCACACAACATGTTAGTCACATTTTTCACTGAAGATTGAAAGTAATGATGAAGCAACAGATAAGGATGAAAGACTGAATATGTGCTATGCCACCCATGTATAATTCAGTTAGTGGCAAACATGGATCAGAAAGTATCCTGCAACAGCATATGTTTTCCAATTGCCTGAGAAAAACCATTAATGAGGGAAAGGGGACAGCAAGACCAGGTAAAGAAGAGAGAGTTATTAAATCAGCAGGTCAGGTATTCAAAGACAATGAGAAATGAAAATATCTTTTAGGTCTGGTGTTCCCTAAAAAAAGAAAAAGAAAAAAAAAAATGAGTGGCTTTTTTTAAATCCACAGAACAAAGCAGTGTCAGTGAAAATAGCGTCATTTTTCTAAAGCCTAAATCTTCAAATTTTGGTGAATACCATAGAGAGAAAACTTCAGTGCAGACTCTCAATTTAGAGTGTAGAATGCAGCCCTCAACTTTTAGGAAGAAATAAACACAGTGGGGAAAAAAGTTTACACTCCTTCTTTTTCTACTTTAAACTTTTGATTTGGTTATTTTGAAGAGAAGTTTTGAGTTATGAATTAAGGAAAAGGTTTGTGATTTTCCATTTTAATCCTAAACAAAGGCAGAACCTTTAATGGATGACAGTCACTGAAACAGAATAGCAATTTACTGTACATAGTGTTATTTATCAGCTGGTTATGGATCACCCCGTTGAGTGAATCAGATATAATAATACAGCTGCTACAGTTTTTGCATAAATTAAGGCAAAATTTAGGAATTTTGCGAAAGGAATTTCTGTGGTTGTTAAATGGTGAATGCAAATTATTAGTTGGCATTCCTTGTTTGTTATTCTAGAAGCATCCAGGGTGCTGGATGAACAAGTAACATTGCCAATTCATGCTTCAGACAGATTGTAATGTGGCATTGGAACTGCACAGTGGAGGACTAAACAGAAATGTAAGCTGGAAGACATGTATGGGGTTGTGTTTTTGTTCAACATCACCTTAGTCTTAGCAGACGCCAAGCAGAGCTAGATGTTAATGATTTGTAGCTGCCTTTTTAGGGAGGATGGGACTAGACGAAAAACTTCACGAATATCCTGAGGAGTGATCTCTGAATGAAAGGTAGAGGTTAAAGCTACACATAGAAGTAGTGGCAAGGGGAGACAACACCAGAAGAGACACTGCCAAAAAGTAGAGGGGGGCTAAGTGGCAGGGGACCTTACAAATAACTGGGAAAGATTATAGTATGACAGATGTCTCCAATGACAGCTAATTTAAATGCCATTAGGTGCATTATATTTCATGTGCAGACAATCCACAGTGTGACTGAAAGAGTTACACCAGGTTAGCACAAAAGTTTTTGGTTTAGTCAGAGTAAATTGTTATCACTTCACTGGAAATGACACTTGAACAGCTTATCTCATCTGAGGATCTGCCCCTTCGTGTTACTGCAGCATTTGCTGTCTTTAGCAAAATACTCAGTAGATGTTAAAACTGGTGGAACTTAAGCAAGTTTCTGCTGACTCATTGTCCCAAAAGAGAAATCATAACAAAGTTAATGAAAGTTCAAGCATTATACAGTATTTTTACTTTATTTTGCTATTGTACACTTCCCAATTTTTTCTGAAAGGGTACTATTAAATAAAACATTTTTACCAATTAACATTTCTATATCTTTTATAGTTAGTGTATTGTTGCCATTCTTCCAATGAAGTCTAGGAAAATGGAAGCAGGAAGCCTGGAATTATGTTCTTTTGAGCTGATTTCCCTGTAATGTTAGTAAACAGTTTGATGTATGATGTCACTAGGAGCACTGTTCTCTCTCGCCTTCCCCCACTTAATGAAAATCTGTGAAATAAATGCTAAAAGGCAGTACTGCTGGCATGACAAATTCCAAGCCAATAAGTCTTGTAGTTGCCAAGATGTAAGCTCTGAAACTTGGCATTTGGCATTCAGAACTAGATAACCTTACTATAGTAACTACATTCACTGTATCTACAAGAGGGATGAATAAATCAACAATAATTGAACTACTAAAAGTGTCTAATTTCCAGCTTAGTGCTTCAAGCAACAACTGAAATTAAAAAACTGTTAAAACACAGCTTCATACCCATACAATCTTGTCATGAATGCACTGAAGCAAAGGTTAACAAAAAGGAATGAATATGCATTCTTTTCTAAAAGTAGTGCTCCTTGATCTACAGTAGTGATGAACTGTATAAATGTCAGGTCCCATCTAAGTCCCACAGAGCTTGGCGTTCCCAGTAGCAAGAATATTTTATTGTTCCTATAACATTACTCAAAGTAGGGAAAAGGCTACTCCTGCTGCATGTGGAATGCAGTCCCTATTCTTGAAGCCTGGCAGTGTTTCCAAAGTTAGCAATGATCATAAACCCTTGAAATATGGCTGGTATCTCCAGGGCCTGATCCAGAGCCTAGTGAAGGCAAATGCAAAGATTCCACATGGCTGCAGTTTTATATGGGCCAGGCTTAAAATATGACTTTTGTTACCACTTGATTTCATAGTTAAGAATTTTTTGCATTGTCCAAGTCAGATTTCACTGAATTTCCCATCCACCCATCTTTTCTCCCACTCTCAATTTTTATTAGAAAAATACAGGTCTGGAAATCTTTAGGAAAATAACTAGCACAGTAGGTTAAATGGACTGAGTGCTTTAGAGAAACAAGCTAGTCTAATAAACAAGGCTTTTAATGTAACACATTTCCACACTAATACACAGGAGAGAACCTACCATTGGGACACCAGCCTGCTATATGCTGTTTTGAAAACTGTCTCCTAGAATTAATTCAGGCTGATTAGCATAGCGTGGATGCATTCACCTGGGGAACTAACTAAAAATAATAGCCAATTTACAAATGAACTAGAGTAGGCTTTTAATCTCCCATGACTCCACAGATCGGTGGCAGTACACTGCAGTCACATCTCTGTGACTGCAACACAGCTGGCATTAAGCTTTTGGGTATATGCAATCAAAAGGAATTGCTGGAAGGCATTGAGATGCTGGGTGGAGTCATTCCTTGGGCCACTGTTTGGACAGTGCTGCTAGGATCTTAATATCTGCTCATTTGTTAGGGACTGAATAAAAATACCAAGGAAGCATATTTCCATCTAAAGCCTCTAGAAGTTGATTTGGTTTCTAGGACCAGTTATTGACCTTCTTTTGGGATCTCAAATTTAGAAATGTTAATCATTAGGGAAAAAAAATATAGGCATAGTGAGTTTTAAACCTTTAATTTATCATATCTTTTCTGAAAACTGAGGCATAAAAGAGAAACACTACCACAGTGGAGACGCTGGATCTTATAACTATCTCAAGGAAAACTGGAAAGTGGTTTTGCGTGCTTATGTATGTAACACATGTGCAGACAGGGAAGCATTTCTCCAGATAGTGTGTGGGATAGTGCAATGCGTGATGACCCAGACTGAATATGTATCTTTCACCCTCTGACATTTTGTAGGTCAAACTCTATATCTGATGTACGTATTTAAAGCCAGAGCAAGAAAGGCATATTCTCAGAGACAAAAGAATGTTTTCTTTCCTCAAAATTCCTGCCACATCTAAGGGTAAAGTGAATACTTGTGGTATGAACATACATCCAAGTGTCTTTTAGAAGATGAGGATCATGATACAATGCTTGAAATGGAAATTATTCCAACTTTGAAATACTATAACTTAGCAAGCAACCAAAGAAGCTCAAAGGCCCCTGTACTATATTTAACTGAAATGCAAGGCAAATACAAACAGACAGTTACCCTGCATAAAATGATACACATGATGGTTATGGGTGGCATTGTTTCCTCTACATAAAGCAAGCTTCAAAGGGAAAAGTAATTTTTGGATTAATGGGCAAACAATGCAGAACAAATTACATTAGTAGTTAGTTAAAAGCTCTGTAAAATACTTTGCCCTCTATTTGTGAGTAATGGGACTGATGAAGGAACGGGATTTTTTTTTTCCCCATTCCCAACTCTCTTCCTCTGCAATTGTTTAGACTGGAGAATTAACAGTCACAGAGAGCATCTCTGCACTTTGTGAGAAAGATGCAGCACTCAGTACAGCTGCAAGAAAGAACAGCTGAACCAGGAGTTTCACCACTGTTAATGCCATAAAACAAACTGCCTGGCATGTTTGCAGTCATTATCCCTCAGCAGAGACCTAAACGAAAAACTGGGATAGATCTAGGTACCAGCCTGAAAATCTTATGAGGACAAAGTACACCAGAGAGCTACCTAGTCTGTGTAACAAACAAGCTCAAGACAGTGATTCACACCTTCCTAACAATCAAGCATGACAACTGCAAATTCCTCATTTGCTGGACTTGCTGTTAAATCAAAGGGCGGACAGGCAGCACTTTATTCAGAATTTTGTAACCAGACTCCCCAACCTGGCAGGCTGCTTTGAAGTTTCAGATCCAAGGCCAGGCAAATGGCAGATCCTCTCTGTTCTTTCCTATTCCCCTTTCGCATCTCCACCCTGCCCACTCTCGATTTCGCCAGAGAGAGATACTGTATTCTACCTAAAGAAGGACTAAGTAGACAGGATGAAACACTGGTTCCATTAAGTGATTGAGGAGGACTATTTTGATAATCATCCACTCTTTTCTCATCACCTCTGATACAGGAAACAAGAATGTCAGTTAAGAAGGCCCACATTTGCCTAAACTGTCCTGCTCTTTTCAGCTTAACCATCAGAGCTTCATGTTCTCACCCTTTATAACATTTCAGTTTGTACTGGAAACCTGTAAGAGCAGAGACCTTGCTAACTTCTCTGGCTGTTTTGTCACACATCACTGTACATTTAATAATAATTATGCCTCTGCAGAGGTATTTTATTCCGACAGAATCAGAACTATCCCACCAGGATCTTCAGCTACTTATTCATTTTGCTACAGGCTACAACTGAAAGAGTTAGAGAATTTACTGAAATAACAAAGTCATTTTACATACATATGGTCTATGCTTCTGTGCCACAGCAGTGACAGATAAAAAGCAGCAATCTATCATATTTTTCTCTCCACTCTGTACTCAATAGGATCCAAAGTGTGGTACCCATTTTGCTACTAATGCACATGTATAACTCCCACTTATTTACTGTAGTGCCCTGAAGATGTGACAGTTAGCTATGTAATGCTCTTATTATTTTTATTCATTCTATTCATTAGAGATGACCCTGTATGGCACACTTATAGTTTTGCTTTTTCTCCACTAGTCATCAGTAATGTCATCTTTTCTAGCTCATGAAAACAAAATGTTTATTAAATGACAAACAACCACATGTCTCTACACTCGACACTTCACAGCCAGCTTCTCAAGCCTTCTACCATCCTGCGAGTCTGAACAAACCAAGAGCAATTCAGCTAGGTCAAAAAGTGCTTTTGTACTGAACAGGAATCCAAGATGAATGGTGTGAAATGCCTGGGAGGGAGAAACGCCAGCAGTGCTGTCTTGAAGACATCTTGACTGCGCTTGTGGCAAAGGCTCCAACAACTTTGTGAGCCCAGACTGCTCGGTAACTGGAGAGTCAACATTCCCAGTATTTAAGAAGAGAAACCAGTGATTTCTGTCAAAAACCTGCATGGTAGTCATAGTCTCTCAACATACCCATCCTTCCCGTGACTGTTGTCAAATTTTGAACCATATTCTTTCACTTTTACCAAATAGGAATTCTCTAAGATGGAAGAAGAGACCAGAGGAAGCATTTTGGCAGGGAATTACAAACACGCAATCCTGGAGAGGGCTAGGTCAAAATGTGAATTGTTCCTAGCATTGGGGAGCATTTTCTCTGCTCTTTCAGCTCCATTATTTATAATCAGATGCCAACCACACAACTCCCCTGACACAATCTCTAGGAAACCTTCAGGTCTGTACTGAAGTTGCTCAGTGACTGAGCTCACTACTCCTTTCTGCTCAAGAACATTAAAGACACAAGAAAAGAAACAAAAAAACCAAACCAAACCAAAAACAAACAAACAAACAAACAAAAACAAAACAAAACAAACAAACAAAAAAACCCACCAACCAAACAGACAAACATCTCCCTAGTAACCGTGACTGACCATTCACTGATGACTCTCAACTCACTCTCAAAACTGAGTGATTTGTATCACTAATTTCTCCTCTGCATTGCTTGAGGCCACCTCTCAGCTGGTGGAGTTCTGCAGGTCTGGAACGTGCAGGAGGAAGGGCATTGGCTGCCAACTCTTTCCATCATGCTGAACATATAAATAAAATTATCATCAAGCATAATTACACTGAAGTCCACAGGCAACAGAACATGTTCCCCATCACCATAACAATATCAAATCCCAGCAAAACTAAGAGTGTGCAAAAGACTCCTGTAGAAAACCATTCTCAGTAAATACTCATCTTCCATGTATTTTCAGTCCCTAAAAATTTGTTTCTTTTTTTTTTTCTCAGCAGTTTAGATAGATTTTGAAATAATACTTTTTGTTGATTTCAAATTTGTTTCCCAACACCTTATTTGTCACTCAACTTTCACTGGCAAAATTTTACCACAATATATACCAGAACAGGGAAATAATTCTTCTGTTGCACAAGAGGGCAAAGAAATAAAATCTCTAAATCTATGCAGTTCATTGAAATTTGCCATTTTTGAAATATGCTACACAATAAAAGAAGAAACAGACAGCTTCAGAAAAATCAGAAGGAATAGGAAAGATGCCATAATCATATTTAATGATTTGTCTATAGAATAATTTTCTAAAAAGTAAAATTTTACTGCAACAGAAAGAGCTTCCATGAAACTAATACTAAAGCCAAAACTCTACAGAAATATGTACTGGTCTGTTGTAAAAATTCAGTCTTCAAAGATATGAGGACATGCACAATGTGAACACAATCTGACACATGAATAAGGTTTTTTAAAAAAACATCCATTACTTGTGCCCTGCTGAGACTTGCCTAAAAAAAAAAAAAAATCAAAAAACCAACCAACCAACCAAACAAACAAACAAAAACACCAAACACCCATAAAGATTCCAGAATCAGGACTAATCCTGGTGACACTCTGTGCTCATACAACCAAAGTTAAGAACTTTTAGGAATGATGTGTGAAAGATTTTAAAGCATTCAAAGAAAACAGTGTGACATAATTTCTCCTTACAGTTAAAGCTTGGCCTGCGTCTGATTCTGCTTCAGAATGGAATTAGAAACAATGAAACACGATTTAGGAGGACTATCAGAAGTTCTTGAGAATTTTTTTAATCATTAGCACTTTTTAAAGCAAGCAATAAAGGGTTATTTTCCTTTTCATAAAGGAATGTCCGCTCTTAATGGCAGTATTTTATATATAGTGAATGAAACAGATTCTACTAGGACAGCTATAAAAAACTGGTAAAATTTGACCTTTGATTTTAGGTAAATGTTACACATTGGAATAAAAGGTTGCATTTATAGGCAGCCACTGGATTCTTTTTCTTTTTTCTTTTTTTAATTTTAATGAAATCTTTAGAAGAGCTCAAGGGACAATCCAGGGAAATTTTTCAAATAGGCAACACTAATTTTGAACAAATTTTAAACACTCAGACAAGGTTTGTCCTCTAACGTAGGATTCATCACCCTCCTAACTCGGTGTAAATTCAATCTCTTCTATTTGAATGACATAAACAACAGGCAGTTCCACAGGAATGAGGCAAACCATATGTGAAGGTGTTTTAGAAAGCACAACAGGGAATACACCAAGCAAAGAAGCATCTGCATTCATTTCAATGTCAAATCACATGTGTATTATAAAGGGAAAGTTTATTGCCTTTATATAAAAAACAAGTTTACTATATTGTGCACTTTATAGTTATCTCTTCCTGCCCCTCAGTGTCCTCCTCAATTCAGGGGAAAAAAATCAGCAGGTAAAAAATCATAAAGCCTACAGGTGCAGAGACAGGGTTGTAAAGGGGTCTTCAGATTTGACCACCCTACCCAGGCTGCCAAGAGCCTATTTCACCTTCACCCTCTGCTTGCTAACCCTGCTGAACAGGGACTGCTTCTGCTCCTGACAGGTGCAGAAGTGAGAACCAAAGCCTGGCCCAAACCCCTGGATTCCAGAAGTGCAAGAATATAAATCTAGATAGGATTTATTCCTTACTGATGCCTGTGTGCAGTGGGACATCAGCTCAAATCCTGTATCAAAGTGCCATCTCATCCTGCACCGACCAGCCTGCAACTGAGCTACCACGGGCAACACACAGCACTGCTGCGTGGGACACTGGGTATTCCCCAACAAAAAGCAGTGCCCTACAGTAAACTGGTTTTACAGGAGCTGGCCAGAGTCAGCTTAACACATTTGGAGTTCAGGAAAAAATGTTTCAAAGCAGCATTTAGCCTGGGTATGAGCTACAGGCACATTGTTAAAAAGCTAATTGCATGGAGACAAAGGATGATGGTTACTTTTATAATAGGGTGTAATATTAACCCTTAAGAGCTGTGTTTGATAAGTAGTTGAGGACTGAAACTGCTAGGTCATTATTTGTATTTAAACTCAAGCATGAAGGTTTCTGAAGTCACAGAGAGTGTTTATGTCTTTATCTATTTTTTTTTTAATTGAGATAGATAAAGGTTTTGGATACCTGAGATCTTTTTTCCATCGCTAATACCATGCATAAAAAGCAGTGTTAAAGTGCTGAAGTGTTGCAATTATTTCTCAGATCTGTATTTTTTATGCATTTTCAGGAAATATGGCTTTATACAGCTATACAAATAGCCATGAAGAACATTTTTTCCTCAAATTGTACTTGTTTCAGGGAACAGAAGAGCAGAGCTAGAGAGCTTCTGATAGCAGGTTTTGGGCTGCAAGGGTGAAAATTCCTCTAAACATTCCTCCTTCTCTCTCAAGGTTACAGATCTCACCTGTCTTATTTAGGCAACAGTCACTGAAAATATTCATATTCTGCTGCAGATTGCACAGGCTTTTAGCTCCAGGAACACAGATATCAGGGAAGGGAGGTTCAGCATTGCTGTGTCCTGGGGTCAGCTCTCCACGAAGGTCTGCAAAGCACTTGGTGAGCATTTATGATCTCCCAGGGTGTGACTGCCGCTGACCACCTCAACAGCATGGATCTCTCTGAGCCTTTTGGATTCAGTCTCCTCATCCCCAGCTCACTGGACCTAAGCAAAAGCCAGCAAGCTACTTTTAGCAGGGCTGTGTGTGGGAAAAGTGGGAAAGTCACTTGTGTAGGCTGAGAGATCCAAGCTGAAGGCTGTGGGTTTCTGCAGCCAAAATGCTCTTTTTATTTCATACGTGTGTAATGCCCACTGTAAGGAGGTTTGACTATGGCCTACGGATGTGAGACACCACTGTCAAATTAATACAAATGAAAAAGGATAAGCATGCTATAGCAATGGAAACAAAAACTATCACAATTATCAGAAAAAATATTTGTGATCACAAAAGAGTATCTTGCCCACACTCGTCAGTCTCCCCTTTGGCAAACCCTACAAGAAAAGAGAATACAAGAGAAAGGAAAGAAGAGAGAAAAAATATTACAGGGAGAGGCAGGGAGAGAGTAGGGGAAAAGAGAAATTGAGACAGAGTGGATACTTTTAACTTATCACAGGACACCACTAGCTTTTAATTAATCCAGGGTATGTACAACTTTGAAACTGTTGGTTGTGGAGTATTTTATGATAAATACATTTTATGAGATTTTGTTTTTAAAGAGGATTTTGTAAAATAACTTAGCCCAATAAATGATTTACCAGCTGCAATAAAAGATCAAGGAAATTGCTCAGATTGCATCTTGGAGCATCTAAAACTCTGAAGTTTGTGAAGATCTAAGCCGCCCTCAGATCTACAGTGCTATTAAAAATTTTTGTAGTAGCTAATTATCTTGCATTGCATTTTTTAAAAGGTAGCAGTTGTAGTATAGAGGAAGGTCTGGAAAAAGACAAAGAGGAGTTGATGCCCTTTGATGGAGAGAAGGAAAGGAGGAGACAGACATAAGTGAGTAACAATTGAAACATCATGCTGGTATGGTAACAAATGGAACTAACAACTCATAAGGTATCAGATTCTCCTTAAATCAAACAGGGGAACTGAATTAATTCTAAGTTTAAAAAATATGTTATTCATGATACAGTCTTTACATGGCATGCTGTATGTACTATCTATATTACTTGACCAAGAGTGGGGTAATTTTTTTGCTTTTTTTTTTTTTTCTTTCTGATGAAGATGATGACCATGAGCAAAGTGGAAAGCAAAGAAATTCCCCTCTAAATTCTGTTTTGTTCTAAACTCATGGGACTTTAACATAATACATAAGTAAAAAAAGGCAAGAACCGGTCCTTATTTCAAACATTATGATGGACACAGTAAATAGAGTGGCACACTGAAACAACAAAATGCTAGCCTCAGCCAGGAGAGGCAGTAGAGTCAGTCTGATGCATCACTTGCAGCCTTTGTTTTGCCAGAGGAATATACAGTGCATGTCCTGTCACTTACTGTGCTCAGACACACCTCTGACTCCCCAGGGAACCCTAGGAAAGTCAGTGTCCCTGCAGGCATGGGGCTCCAAGGACAGCTGGGCTTCCTACCAGAGGACAAAGAAAAGGAAATAGAAGAAAGGACAGTCACTTTTTCCTGGTCCCCAGATCAGATAGGGAGGTGCACACCAACTTAGACAAATGCCTGTTCCCTCTGCTTCTCCAGATACTTTGTGCAGTTGCAAAGGCCATGGGTTTCAAAGCCTGGGGCCAGGCACAGGGACAGCAACCAGACACCACTATGTGCTCCATGGCTGCTTCAGTGCTAAGGATGGGCAGACTTGGGCCCCTTTCCCAACCCTTTCAAGCTGAACAACTTTGAAGAGAATAGAGGATCAATGCTGCTGACCTAAAATGCACATAGAATCACAGTATGGTTTGGGTTGAGAGGGACCTTAAAAGCCATCTACTTCCCAACCTTCTGCCATGGGCAAGGACTCCTTCCACCAGACCAGGTGATCCAGGAATGGGGCATATACAATTAAATGTTACATTTAAATGTTAGGAAGAGAGAAAGTGAAGTTCACTGGTAGGCAGAGCGAGCACCTTGAGATAGATAACTGAAGATAATTTGCTTAACTCAATTTGAAAATTGTGGTAGGTAAAATGGAACAGTGGGAGCTGGCAAGGATATTTGGACGAGCACTGCTACTCTCAAATCTATTTTTCTATTATGGCCTGAATGGGGGAGTCCTTAATTCTCAAAAATAACCATAATTAATTCAGCAAAATTATGACAGCCTAATTGTATGAGTGAGTGTTATTTTTCCACCTGATTGCAGCCTCCTGCCATACTCAGGACTAACCACCTCTAGAGTTGAGTCCAGATTTCTGCAGTGAAAATGCACTTTGTGTCTGTAAGGTCTTTACCAAACTTTCTGCCAACTTTAAAGTCACCAAGTGAACGTGGCAAGTGAGACCGGGGAACAACAGGACTGGTAATGTTGAAGGCTGCTTGGCTTGCCTGAGAGATAATCCTGCCTCATATTTTGATAGGAAAGTAATTTAAAGCTAAATTTTCACAGACATCCACCCTAATCTGATTTTTTTTTTTACTGGATGCTGTATTTGAAATTGTAGGGGCTGATTTGCAGAGGACCATAGGTGCCAGAGATGTGCATTATAGCTGGGGTTTGAATTTTCAAAGCATAATATGGAGCTATGTGAAAGACTATCAGATCATTTAATTTAGTGAAATGATCTTTGGTGTTTTGTACCAATTACAAATAACTGTCCAATATTTGCAATTGCCTAGAAGATGAAATCCCAGGAAATATAAGTAACTGATGCTGTCTTTTTAGTTTCACTTTAACTTATCTCATTAACTCATTTTAAGTCATTCTCCATATGTGCATTTTATAACAGAGAAAGGTAATATTTAAAGTAACATCCAAGAAAGGTAGTGTATTACTCTTAAAATGCTGAAAAGATTACACTAGAAATCCTTTTACATTTATTCCCCTGACACAATTTCTCAAGCAATGCAGCAACCTCAAAATTGCATTCATAGACAAAAAGTGCTTCCAATTCTTTTTTAAATAAAGGTCAGTCATAAATTATACTAAGGAGTCAAAGAGAGTCCATGTCTTTGTTATTGCAGGCTAATAACATTCATCTAAATGTAGATACCTCTTTAATACAAGAATAGCAAGGCATTGATGCTGAGATCACTTACCACACAGAAAAAGTATATTTCTCTAACTCTTCCAAGTAAAAATTGCTTTCTGCAGAAGTTTTCTCTTCTGGGCTTGCATTGTTCTTGGGATCTGATTTTTCTTCATAACGTTGGTCAGATGGGTCATTCCAGTTGATCTTTAAGTGAAAAGAAAAACCAAGTTAGAATGCTAAGACAATTAGCTGGGCACAGCTAGCAAAGTAAAAGGTTCCAGCTTTCCCCTGGTTTGAATTTCCATCTCTGTTTTACTCCTTACTCAATAACAAACCTGGAAAACAACAGTGGCAAAGCTGGTGAAAACACTCTGAATAGACTAGCCTGTTTCAACTGGAAGTGACCTACAATGACCATTTGTAGTCCAAATGTTTGACCAGTTCAGGGCTGACCAAAAGTTAAAGCATGATGTTAAGGGCACTGTCCAAATGCCTCTTAAACACCGACAGGCTTGAGACATGGACCACCCCTCCAGGAAGCCTGTTTCAGGGATGGGCCACCCTCTCAGCAAAGTGCTTCCTAATGCCCAGTCTGAACCTCTCCTGATGCATTTTTTAAACACTCCCACATCCTATCTCTGGGTACCAGGGAGAAGATCTCAGCACCTCTCTTTGCACTTTCCCTCCTCAGGAGGCTGTAGAGAGCATCAGGATTGCACCTGAGCTTCCTTTTCTCCAAGCTAGACAGGTCCTCAGCCACTCCTCACAGGACAGGTCTTTCGGCACTGTCACCAGCTTTGTTGCTCTCCTCTGGACATCACAACCTCTGCACACAGAGTGTTATTCCATAAATTGATTTATGTTCCTGTAAGGCTGTGGTTTGACAAATCCTCTCAAGGAAGTGCAAGCTCATGCTGGCACGGGCAGTCATCCAGTCATCCTCTCCCTGTTTGCTTTTTCCTGTGTTGCATAGCACACTCTGTCAGCACAGAAATTTGGACATTCACACAGCAAGCCATACATAGGGACCTGATCTGGGAATGCAATTAATGCTTTTTAGCTTCATACTTTTTCTTTTGTCTAACTGGGTTAGCTCTCAGCTGGACCCATTCTGATCCAGGCCACCCTGCACTGGTGCCAGCACGAAGAGGGAGAGGGACAGTACTGCTTCTTTCAGTGCTGGTGCCAGTTTATACTCGTTGAAACTACTTGAGCTACAGAGAGAATCCTCGTCTCTGCTCATCTCTGGAAGAACATTTTTGCATGCACAGGGTCCGATTCAACACTGGAATTGCTTCTCTGCAGTGACCATCAGATCCCCTGCATGATTGGTGTTATTGTCACTGGACAGAGAGCCAAACATCGCTTCCATGAAGAGACACAATGAGGTCATAACTTATTAATCAGACATCTTCAGGTGACTTCAATGACACCATCTATTAATACCTTCCCAGGCACAATACCAAACTCTGCAAAGAGTTTGCTAACATTTAGTGAACAAGCCCAGAGAGGACAAAGGGATGGAAGTTAAAACATATTATGTTCAAACTGGAAGCAGAATTTCCTTTTTTTTTCTTCCTGTTAGACAGGGAGATGGAAAGTGTATTGTTTAGATGTAACCACAAAGACAAATTTTGCTTCTACATCCCTTGATGCCAACTTTACAGAGCAGGTGGTTGAAATTTTCTAGCCTATACTAGGAGATAACCTAGATGACTTAAGATCCTGTTTGACTTTCACATTTATGAAGTTTACTCTGCAGTAAATAAAGTTTACTCTGCAGCTCTCCAAAAAACCTCAGAGTTCCCAGGGAACAAAGCATTGACACAAGATGTAGTCACATCACTTCACATTTTGCTAATTACAAAAACTACAAAGATTTTTTTTTTTTTCTTTTTAAATTTGGTAAACCATTTTGCTCTGAAAGACAAATTTTTATTCTGGAGCTTGGATTACTTTGACCTCATCCACATTTTCAATTTCATGGACATAAGAGACAGAAGTTCATATTCATACCTACATAATGCTAAATATTGTTATGAATAAACATTATATAATCATCTTATTCTCAGTGGTCATTGGAAAAAGCTGCCACAAGCAAAGGAATATACTGTCAAAAAGAGGTTCTATGTAAGCATGAACAGTTAAGGCAGAGTAGAAATAGATAGCATACTTAAACCTGTTTTCAAATACTAGGAACAGGCAGACACAGGTAGCAGTACCTTTTTCCTAGACACATGATTGCTCAACCTAATTCCCTAGAAGAAGTCAAGGTTTCAGAGTGGGTAGCGTGTGCAAGGTACCTTGTTTGCACTGATATTATCTCCATGAAACTATCGCTGTGCAAAGTAGATATAAAGACATCATTTAAGACATAAATCCCAAAGGAATTTAATTTCTGTGAGGCTGTGCTTGATCTTGTCTAAAGTTCGAAAGCCAAAACTCAGTCATCTGCATGAGGATGGGATTATGACCAGAGAATATATTTTATTTCCCTCAGAAGTCACTGACCATGAGCATCATCTCCTTTATTGCTACCATGCAATATCTTGAATATATGCAATGGTGTGCACGTTCATTACAATAAACACTAAGTGCTAATGCCCATCACTCAGAAGACACTCAGTGAGAGACTACTTGCAACTCGTTAGCTTAGATGAATTTGGGAGCAGGGAGGGCAAAGCAGTAGCACACCTATATTCCAAAAAATGTTGAGGTCAGAGATCTTTGTTTTTAAAAAAGAAAAATAAATTTCAAAAATATCTTTGTGAAAAGGGGCTACTAAGGAGAATAAACCACAAGATGGATTTCTGTCTTCTTCCTTAAGTCGGCTCTCCACATTAGTTTGTCATTGTTTCCTAAATATGACTATTAGGTAAAATTATTTTACAAGTTGGTATCCAGAGATACAAGTAGGCCCAAATTACATAAATCAAGCCAAATTCCTAAATCTTGAACGTGCTAAAACAAGTCTCTCTTGGAACATTAGGTTTCACTCATCCCATTAAGAAGATGGGCTATTACAACCTCTGAAAGGAGGTTTCACAACCTCACATATCTTTTGTGCAGAAGCATTCTTGTAAGAGGCTCAGTTCAGAAATCTATACAAACCTGTCAATAACTGTAAGCTTGTGAGACACTTCACTGAGTCCAAAGGGACTAGACAGTGCTGAATTCCCCATGGGTTTACACATCTCACTGAAACCAGGTCACTTTAATGTGGCTTTGAGAGCCAACCACCACTGAGGTTCCTATAAGAACATGGCATTTTGTTCAAAGGCATCATGCTTTTATGGGATTGTAGGAAATTAATTTCACCCTGCCACTCCCATGGGTTGGGTCACTTTGCCCATTACACCCACTCCATCAGTGCTCAAATTGTCCTTCCTGTAGATACAAAGCTACACACACGTCCATGCACACATCAGTCTGCAGTTAGATTTGTATATAACTCTGTTTTCTTCAAGTTATCGTTATCTTCCTGAAGGAATAAATCACCGGAAAACTTAGCCATTTAAAATGGAGGGAGTTTCCATTTGGCCAATCTGGTTTGCTCAGAGAGGTAGATCATCACACTACTAAAGTTAAAGTTGCAGTAATAATCCCCAGCCACTGAGTGTTTGTGCCACTGCACGTGTAGAGGTATAAACAAATAGTTTGTGAGTACTCTGTGATAAATTTTTCCCATGGACAATTAAAAGCATTAAAATGTTTCAGACTATATCTAGAACAGAGCCAGATGAATTACCAGAAAGATTGATTTGAATATTCATATTTGCAGTTATAGTTCTCTGCAGCCATTCCGATTTCAGGACGGAAGTAGAGCAACACTTACAGAGAAAAATTGCAACCTCCATTGGAAAATACCTAATTCTATACTATAATGTAGGTAGAAGCAATTCTCAGGAATACAGAGTTTTCTTTGTATCTTAGTTCTCAGGATTTACATTAAATCTGAAAGTTTCAGTAGCATCTCACCCAGAAAGTGTTTGCAGATATGATTTTACAGTAACTTGTACTAATGATCCAATATTTGTTCACAAATTAATTATGTCCTTGACCAACATACTATAAATATGTGTACCGAAAGGGTCTGATGGTAGGGGTCCTCCGCACAATTACATGAGAGCTTGAAGGTTATAGATGCATAAGAAACCTATCCCCTGTTTAAACGTTGCTGAAATAATATCATCCTGCAGCACAGCCTTGATCAAGCTGCTGTTATTTGATTACCGTTAGGATGGTCTTTCCTACAGTTCCTTTGAAGTTTCCTTGCTGGAGAGATTAGCTCCCTATAGATCTATGCAGGAGACAGCAATACACCTGGCCACGTGAAGCCTTATTGTGGCTATAAAAAAATTCATGGGGATAGATTAAAGAAACACAACAATAACAACAAGCAAGCCCCCAAATCATTCTCAAATGGCAGCTCCAATGGCTTTTCTGTGCACTTCAAGGGAGACAGTGATGTTCATATCAAGACTAGTACCTTGTGATGTCCTTCCTGGACTTCCTTCAGCCAAAACGAGCCACAGTGCTCATCTGCGCTGCCATGGCAAACTTGGTAATCCTCTGTAAGATAAAAAACCCAAAACAAACCATAAATTATTTTTATATGGGTGCATAAGATAAAGCTCTGCAAAGAAGGGAGCTGGGTTTTGGTCCTCCTCACAGCAAGATTCTGTCTGATTTCAGGAAGATCATTTTTCCTTCTCCATCCTAGTTATAAATAGGTGGTTATTTCTCTACTAGCTTCCAGAACTGTTATTATGATAAATGCAGAGAAGACTTCAGATATGTGGTCCTGGAAATAACAACTGTATAGATACAAAACAGGGAGGAGAGAAGAAAATAATAGACACAAGAAGAATGATGTGGAGGGGTACTTTAAACACCCCAGAAAGTGTTCTTCAGGAGAGAGCAGGAAGTTAATTTGCTTGTATGGGCATGCTTGTGGATCAAGGACAAGACACAGGGATGCAAAGTACTCGAATAAACATTGTTCAGACAACACAAGTTGTGTGTCCCTCAAGCTCCTGAAAGGCCTGTGGAATGAACTTAAATGTAATCCCATATCACAGGAAGAAGCAGTGTGGCCAAGATAAGGGTCTGTATTATGCTTTTTAAAGTACGGCATATGGAGGACAAGTTAACTATACTTGATGATTATTTCCCTCTTCTTTTTTTTTAAATTTATTTTCATTTCCACTCCGTAAAAGACAGTCAAGTGTACTTAAAATCACAGGACAGGCAGGATCTGCTGTTATGTGTTACAGCTGTTGATACACAATATACACATACATAACATCAGAGTTTTGAGTTTATGTGTTTTTACATATACCTATGGATATCTGTCTCACTTTCTAAATATGTATACACACACATGTAGCTGTATGTTGCATATGTTGAGCATTCACAGTGAATGAGGTATTTACAGGTATTTGCACTCTCTGGGGTCAAAGAAGAGCTCTACTCAAATCTGAAATAGCATAAAATGCAGCTGCTGGGAATGTCACATGTGTGCACACATGCAGGATAATCAGCTCAAATTGTCTCTCTGTATTTCATGTATGAAATACATGTATGAACCCATAAACACATATTAAAATATAAATACACCTTTGTAAAGATGGTTACTGTGGTTTTCTTTGTTCAATTTTTTTTTTTCCTTTGGCACACAGAAATGGGTTTCCAAACAGCCCTGCTGAAATAATGAATACTTTAACAATGTTTTTGGAGTCAAATGAATAAAGCAGTAATTATCTTGGCCAAAAAAATGGGACAATAAAAAGAATAAAGAAAACAATAATATTCTACATTTAAGAAATGGGAGGGAGAAGGAACTCAAGTCTGTTATTTAATTATGACGTGCTCTTTTTATATTTTGTTTGTAAAGCTCTGAATGCTCTTTTCTTTCTATACCAATGAACTCATTACTTTAATTCCTCATAGATTTCTCTGAACAATTTTTGCTAAGTAAAAACACAATGTAATTCTTCAATGGTTGTAACAGTAAGAAGCTGCTCAAATTAAAGATCAATTAAAAGTACAGAAAAAATCTGTATGAAAATAAATAAATAAAAGAGAAGATGGGAAATGCTTGCAATTAGACAGGATGAAAAATCTAAAAAGAAATTAAATTTAGTTGTAATACATTTCCCATTCTTTTCTTCATGAAAATTACTACTGAAGTGGTTTTTTTTTCCTGTAATTTAAATGTTAAGCTGCCAGATGTGTGTCTCATGCTTGAAGAGTTGAAGCTTTGCATTATTTAGCATATTAAGATTCACAGAATTTAAAAAAGGGCTCCTTTATTGCCTGGAGGTTCTAATTAAGTAAACCTTAGCCTGGTACATTTAAAACTTGCAATACAAGAGATTTTGCTTCTTTTTTTTTTCCTCTGTGGCCAAGTCTCATCAATATAATAAATATGGAAAATACTTAAGATGATATGATTTTTCTTTGGCTTGAGGAATTAAACCTATCTATTATTTTAAGAAGTTTTTAATAGAGGCCAGCAATCAGAAAGACATTTAAAGGCTCCAGTCTACTTTTTAATCATAGGATTGCTCGTAGTGGGGGGGGGAATGTGTCTTATAAAACTGAGCCGTGTAGAATTTTTCTTCCCCATGCACAAAAGAAAGAAGTTCTGAGAGAGAAACAAGAATCACACAGCTCTTTGTTATTAAATTGCATTTTACTTTTTAATAACTTTTTATAATTGACCACAGAAAACTAATAAAGCATCAATTAGCTGCACTATCAGTACTTTGTTCATTGAAGGAGTTGAGACTGCTGCATCAGAAATCATAGTAGCATAGAAATTCCTTTGACCTACAGTACCCATAAATCATACCTTAAATACAGTTATTTTTGCCATTTTAGAAAATGTCAAATGTGTCAACTTTGTCCGGATATAACACTTAGCAGTGACTATTTTAGTAAATTGACTCAAAATACATTTTGTTTCCTGACAGGGGAACATAATACCATTCATAATAAAAATGAACAATTTGAGGAAGAGAAAAAAGCACCAAGAAAGAAGGATCAAAGAGATGTATCATAGCTATGACAAAGGTACAGTGGCAGGTGTAGACTCTCTGTTAATAAGTTTATTTGGAACTTGAGAAACAATATGCGTAAGAGCAGGAAATCCTGATTGCACCAGGGCCTGAAAACAGCAATACAATTCTTAATCCAAAGCTATAAATCTGGGATCAGGCAAGTCCAGCAGAACAGTTTAAATATCTTTACGTTTTTATAAGACAAATAGGAAAAAATGGGTGGCATTTTTTACCACCGTAAAATGGCATGGATTTGGAAAAGCATGGGGAGATGAAGTTTGTTTCCAGATCCTGACAATGCTCAGAGTAGTCATTTCTGGCTGACATAAAGTCCCAACCAAATAGTTTAGATGCCACACACATCATTCCTGATATGGGATACAAATAAAAGGTTAACTGTGCCAAGTCCCTGACTTAGCTGGGGCCTACATTTTAAAAACAGAATGGAAAGAGGTTGGAAACAAAAGTGTTGGTGCTACTCCACTGCCTTTCTCAGCATCACCCTTCTCGGGGCAATAGCTGAGCATAGTAGCATGACCTTTAAAATTAGAGAGTGTCTTACTGCTTCTTAATCCCTGTAGAATAAAACATAATCGTTTTTTATCCTCTGCATTCAGTCTTGAAGTTATTTTCTTTGGCTATGTCTTCTGTAACAAGTGCTGTGGCACTACTGGAGTGACCTGCAGAATGAAACCAGCAGTCTGGAGGACACCCCTTAACAGTGGGAACCCCACTGTGTGTTCAAGGCTTCATGCCAGACTAGCTTTAGTTTGGTCCTGGGAACTGGTGGCCCTGACACACACACTTAAAGCTCAGCTTCACCCTGAAGGTGGCCAGTGCTTGTCCTCTCAGATCTCTCCGCAGTGGACAACAGAGCAGCAACTGGGGCAGGGCATCCATTTAAAAAGTGTCCTAAATACCTAAACGGTAATGTAAACACATCTCTTCTGAAGAAGCATTAGAGAGGGGTGGGAAACAGATACCCTACAATGCGAAACTTTCAGAGGCTTCATATAGGGCTGATGCTGTGACATTTTTATGTATTTGGGGGGTAGCAGGAGAGGGGAGAGTCTAAAAGATTTGGGGTTTTTTAATATGGACACAAAGAAATAGCACAGCTAGACAATTACTTTACAGTAGTTTGATGGGAACTACCTCTGACTTATATGAAGGTGAAGTAGAGAAGGGAAGAGATGGCTGCAACCTCTCTTTAAGTCAGTGGGAAAGGGTTTTAGAGTAGTGCAATCCAGGAGTGGGGCAGCAAAGACATCACCAGCTTGGTTAAATTACTGCAGGAGCAGAAAATAACACAAGATCCTGTCTGAATTCCCTCCCCAGTAACAGCCCAGCCTGTGAGAAATCAAATAGCATGATAAGAGCTTGAAAATAGAAGAGCTTGGATTGTGTGGTGGCACAACTGTAAACCTGAGCTGGATTTGATCCCACTTGAAAGAATCAATCCAATTCTTTATGCAGTCCTGCTCAGAGAAGGAAAAGAGCAGCAGAGAAGGTTCAGCTGCCTGAGGCTGTGCCTCTGGGGGGCTCTACCTGCAGAAAAAGTGAGGGGTAAGCATTTTTTGTTTTAAAGCATCACTTTGTTCCCTTTAATGTGGCACCCATCAAGAATTACCAATGAGAATAACTTCAAGTTTTTTGGTTTAGGTAATTATTTTTGCACCTGCATATGACTGTTACGTAGAAGCAAACAGCACCTCAGAAGGAAAAGAACCACAGTGCAGTATAATGAGAAATATTACAATGAAGGTTCATTGGTTTTCATGAAATTGTTTCAGAAGTGGCTGTGAGCATAAATACAATCCTCTCAACAAAACTATTGGTAGCTTATATAAGTACATTTTAACAAATGTAAAGCCTTCACTCTAAAGGTAATGATAAATTAGAATGAAACTGCCCTGTGTTTAGTATTTTAATATGGAGGGGACATCTTAATAAGTTCTGAATCAAGCTCTGAGTGCTATCTGCTAGTGTACTAAGCCCCTGGGTTAGCCTGATGACATCGTTGCTTAGATGTTATTCTGAAGCTTTGTCCAGACAGAAATGCCTTTCAGTGCCACAAAAGAACACAATTCACTTCTTGATGTTTTTCCACAGATGTAGCAAGGGTGTTCAATTTGAGACTTTTAATCTGAACAATATTTAAATCTTATTATCAATAGTCAATTTATTGTAGAAAACATTAAAAGAATTCTTCTGAGTGAGAAGATCTGAAAATCAAGAGCTAAAACTTTGTGCAGGGTGTGTCCTAGAAAGGTGATAAATCAGTGTTGAAGAAACCACAGAAGTGATGTCAAACCCCAAAAATGAGCAGAAAGCCAGCTGCTTGTAACAGGCTGGCTAACAATCTTTATGATAAATACTTCATGTGTTTCCAGGGGTTTTACTTGTGGGACATGCATAAATGGGGCTTTTGAAAAAAGAAATTAGGCTTCATATGAGAGCAAGGCTGGGGAGCAGCTCCTGCTGGGATGAGCATTGGTGGGGACAAAAATGCAGGCACTGCTGAAGCTCCAAATTAAATATCAGGTACAGTATAAATCCTAGTTTATATGTCATTCTGCAGAAATTATCTGGGGATTTCAAAAGGAAGCTTTTTTCCCTCCCTAGTTCTGAGTGCAGACAATGAGTTTAGTGGTTACATTACTGACAGTGTTCCATCACAGAAAATCTGTGTGTTAGTGATGTGCCTTTTGAAACAAGTTTTTCATTAAATTAATACGCAATAGATTCAGGAAGCACCAGAAATTGAGCTCATCAAGGAAAACTTGTGAATTAAGGTAAGCAAAAACTTTTTTCACCCAATTCAAAATCCATGGATGTTTATGGAGGTCTGCTTTTAGTTCAGGTTAATCCTTAGTCAATTACAGTATTATCTCTTAAGATATGCTGAAGTCAGATCCTCTGATAATACAAAATAATGCCCTTTGAATCCTTGCTTTGATAAAAGTTCTGGTAATTCAGTACCTTTCAAAATCAGGCCACTCGTGTAACTGTTGTTTCAGGGTATTTGTAAGAGACTGAATTGAAAATGTGGGTTCTAAAATGCAGTTTGGCATTGGATCTCTGCCAAACTCCACATAAGTAATTTGAATAAAAATTCAATATAGTAGTTTTAGATCTAGATAGACATTAGTGATGGGGGGAGGGGAAAGAGAGAAGAAGGAATAGCTGTCTACCTGCACAACTAATAACTGGGTTTCAGGACACTTCCTAAAGGTGAAACATCCAAATGTTGGCAAAGAAAAGAAGTCAGAAAAAAAAAAAAAACCAAACATTTAAAAGCAGACAAAGGCAAATTTAAAACAGCATTAAACATTATTTAAAAACTCTTTTGTTCATGTAGGTTACTTATGTTTTAAAAATCATGAGTAGTTTAAGCTGCTTTGCACAACCAATGTTGGGCAAATGAATTAAATAAATTTCAAAGTAGATTCTACTAATGTAGAAGTTGGGGAAAAAATTCCAAATTAGGGCTGTGATTATACTCTGAGAAGGACCAACACCCAGAAACAACATGTTAAGTGTTGGTCTTACCAGGACATGCAATGAGAACCTTTGAAAGACTGGAATTTTTTATTATTTTTTTTCTGTAATATGCTTAACCTTTTGTCACCAAAACCATTTAACAAAAATTGACCCCAGCTCTGTATTCTACTTCTTGGACATCTGTGATGGTCAACATTAATATAATATTCAGCATTTATGAATACTGACTTAGCAATACCATACTAGCTCCTACCTCTATTTGTGACCACTTAACATGAGATATTCAGCAAATGCACCTATAACAGTGGATGCATAGTCCTAGCCTTCTTGGGCAGTCAACAGAGAAGGGTGGCTCCAAAGCAATTATTTTTGAAAGGCAGTGCATGGGCTGCTGTAAAAGGAAAGCTGGCATGTCAGTTGGCTCCAAATTGACACACATCCAAAATCCTACTGCATTGTTTCAGGGAGCCCACAGACTTGAAGATAACTACAAGCTGCTGTTTACACAGATGAGAGTTAGCTCTCAGACCTCAGGTCTCTTACCTAATATTTCTCAGTTCAGCATCTAACTATGACCTATTATATCTTCCCTTACAGAAGGAGAGTCACCCTCTCCCTTCAAAAGGCGGGATTAATTTATTTTCACTGGCACTTTCATCTTTGCTCATTGGTCAAGGGAGTGAGAATCCCCCTTTCCCTTAAACGAAAGCCAACCCTTGCCTTGCACCTGGTGGATGGGAGAGTCACAAGCAATGGGTACCACTGTAGATCTCAGGTCAGGTCCTGATGCCCTCTCTGCTCTCTCAGCTACTCAATCTGCCTATTCATCCTAAACATCTGTGCTGTGACCAGGAGGGCTGGCTGGCACGTGGAGGACACGCATGGGGGCAACAACAAAGGGGAGCACGGACAGCAGCAGCTTCTGTGCCTGCATGCCATTTTTCTGTTCTGTGACAATAGAAGAGCACAATTCACCACCCAGATTATGAAGTGGGAATGGCTGTCTATATTCTTAGTACCAAGATCCTTGTCCCATGTTAAGTCCACCTCTGGCCATCACGGTGGTGTCTGGGTTTAGGACAGGACCTAGGGGTTGTATTACTCAATTCCCAGACAAATACTTTTTACCTGGCACTTGAAAACAAAACAAACAAACAAAATAAACCCACCAAAAAAAAACACCAAAAAAAAAAAAATTAACAAAACCAAGGGAAAACCCACCATAGCAACTTGCACGGTTTTGCCTTCAAAAGAAAACCCACATTCAAGAAGCAAATGTTACCTGATGCAAATACATACAGGCACTTTTACGTAATTTAGCTCAGCACAATTAACAAAGGATATTGCTATTAATGTGCTGCAGGAAGAAAAAGTACTTCCCAGGCACCTAACAGCAACATGTTGTGATCCGTGGATATAAATGACCAAATAAAATGAAAGGATGTAAAAATGTCACGGAAACACCAGCCATAATCTAATGTTGTCAGTGCACTGCACACACACCTTGTAATTACTAACACATTTACCCTACAAACACTTTTCAGACAGGGGAGCCCATCGCTTCTGTACCTTTTTGCCTGAGCTGCTTTTGATCCCTCACAATTGATTTAAACTCTTCCATCAGTTTCCTTTGCCCAGTGAAATAATGATCAGATGATATCACAGGGTGAGGGGGGAGGCAAGTGAGGCTATTTACACACATGCCAAGCAGATCTATTTGCCAACTTTCAGTAAATTAACGCAATAAAAGTCCTAACCTGCTGGAAGCATTTTAAGCTCTTCTCTTTTCCTCCCAGCTTCTTCTGACACACACGCTTCTCCTCCTTTTGCGGCATTAAACTGCTTTTCCACTTCCTTTCCAACAGTGGGAATACTTCCCTTATGGGTGTCAGGATCTTTCAGGGAGGTCAGAGGTTGCCCTGCAGAGGAAATGACAAGCTGTGAAATGTAAAAGAACAATTCCTTCCACATGTTTCCTTGCTCCAGGAGCAGTAAGGGGTTGTCGGCTAGCATCGCGATGGGATGGGCCAGGCCTTTGTCTTTGCAGTCCTGTCAAAATTAATTTACAATTAAAGACCTGCGCAACTGTTTAAAGCTTTACAACTCTGGCGAGTTTCAAGGACTGCTGAAGCCAAGTGGTACAAACCAACCTTATTATTAACAGCCAGGCACGCTGACAGAAGGAAGACAGACGAAAAAAACGCTGCAAATTGTACAGCAACCAGAAAAAAATGCACACCTGAAAATGGTCTTTCTGTATGACATTTATTTCTGTTATAAGCTTATAATTTGGGAATTGCAAACATTTCTGTGATTCTAACTTTTCTTCTGGTTGTTGCATAGGCTGCAGGAGCCATGTCACTGCTGTTAGAAAACAAACCTTTTAAAGGGAAGGAAAAATAAAGTCTAGGGGGGAAATGAGCTATTTGTGCATTATATATTTTTTTTTAAAAAAAAAAAAGGCTGTAAACCCATTCTTAAACAATTGAGTTGCCGTTCTCTTTACACTCCCAAAGTATAGTAGAACAAGGGGATATGAAGGACAAGCAGACTTTCTGGAAAGAAAATGTTAGACATAGAAAATTTGCATGTAGGTGTTTAATACAAAGACAGCTGAGGTACTGGGAGTTTTTCTACATGGCAAATCTTCTCCCTTCTAAGCACTCTTTATAGGTCTTGAATGCACATCAGCATATGCTAGTACAGTTCTGACCGTAACTTTAGGACTTCAAAACGGCCAATATTAAAGTGGTGTAAGTCAATTGGAGTGAAAAATGTTTTCCTAAAACTACAGAGTATAAAATCATCCTCTTTTCCACTTGCTTTTTTTTTTACTTGATCACAATTTCTGATGGGCATGAGTAGGTGTTTGCATGTCAAGTCAGAACAACAGCACAGACAGAAGAACAAGCATTTGGAAGAATGTTCCCAACAAGTGAAGAGTAACACTTCCCAAATGAGCCTGAGTCTGACCTAAAAGTGTTTGGGCTGGAGAGCTAATATATGAGTGCTGTCGAGCTACTTTTCTGAAGATGAAAGAGCTGCCACTTCCAAAACAGACCGAGTTAAGCTGACATTCTGCACATGTGAATACCCTCTTCTATACACACTAAACTCAAAAGGGATCTTGCTGTAGAGAAAGCGTGTTTTCTTGGTGAATTTGTATATTTTACTGTTTTACATGAAGAGTCACACTTTTGAAGTTTTAATGCAGTTAGAAGCACATCTTACTTAGACCTAGGTCTCTCAAGGCAATGTTTCTGGTTGTTGCATCAAATTTTCCTACCTACGCTGATTCTATTAGAGTTGTTACCACCTTCTGCACAAGAGCTAATGAATTCCACACAGACATCCTCATTTATTCATTGACAGAGACTGTTGATCCTTTAATGGGCAACAGATGAACAACAGAAGATTTTCTTCAGAAAGGCAAAGGATGGTGGTAGTGCAAGCAGAAGCTGTCTTCTACCATGAACCTCTTATAAAATACCACTTCAAAAGAGTGGTGAGAAGATATGGTTTGGACTAAGAGACACACTAGATCTGATAACATGCATCTGTGATCTACAAAGGAGGTAGAATGGGAGGTATTATGTTGCATTCCCATGCACTGTACTCTGGAGGAGAGAGCCATACCTAGCCCAACAGAGAGCTGTGGTTTAAAAGAATAATATAGCCTGGAGTTAATGGAAATAATATTAAGGTTCTGTCTTAAACTTCTAAAACCAAGACAAACTTGAAGTGAAGGTTAAAACACCATCCCCTAACCTGCTCTATTTTGCAGCACCACATATGGTATTGATATATAAGATCACTCACTATTTAGACTACTGCAGTAGAGTGAGTTACAGAGCACCCGTCTTCATTTAGACTGTTCTTGCTTTCTCTGGTTTGTGTCTCAACCTTAATGTCACTTTAACAGAGCTTTCCCCCCCTCTGCTTTTGGTGGTTTAACAGATATAATACTGTATTTATAGGCCATATCAATGTGCTACAGCTTGCCACAGATCATAAACACATTTTTCTGTGGGAAATGTTGAAGTTGTGATTTTCACCACGTGATCTCCAGTTCTCTAAGGTTTGTTCCTTTAATTGTAAATAGCCAGAAAGTCATCAAGCTAGCATTTAATAAACTTTTAATTTGAAATGGATTACCACATGTTGTGTTTGTTTACCCATTATTAAATCTCTTAGCAACACATCACCAGCAGAAACAGCATACTGTAGCACTGCAAAGATACATTAAAAACCAAACCCACGGGGGATATTGGCAGCTAATAATAACTTTAAAGAAGGCTCCAAGAAAAATAAATAAATACAAACAATATCAAAAATTACTCCTAGAAATTTTGTTTAGTGCAAATCTGTTTGGCAGGAAAATTGCAGACCTTCCACGATCACCTTATCAGCAAATTTCAGAGGTCTGAATGCAAAATAAGACATACACTAATGCTCTTTCTCAGTTCTTAAAAACACATCTTTCTTGCCTTTTCAAACTGAGTATCACGAGTTTTCCCATGTGTTTCCAGAAAGCATGACCTATTTAGCTGCATCCTCTCTGTGCATTTCCAAATGTGCATGAAGACTGACAGTAGGACCAAACAAGTTTGATTCATTAAGAGTTTGTCCATAGTTCTTCACTGTTGAGCTGAGTTGCCTGCAACTCTGCCTTTTGGATCTGCTCTTCGTGGTTTGCTGCATCTCAAAGCACCTTGGCATAGATGATGTATTACAACTGAAAGGACCTCACTTCTCAGTACAGTCTATGTTTACACCTCCATGCTTCTGGTATCAGAGTGGTTACATAAAAGCCTTTTGATGACAGTGCAATCACTGCTTAGCCTAAAAGCATCTCAGGGCAAACCTCATTTTGTTCATCTGCTAAATCATTACTCACATCTGAAAAATACTTCTACTGGCTTCTTTTCATGTTATACTTCCAACCTGAGCTGCCCATTTACCATGCTATATGATTATTGCTTGTGTGTTCCCTTTCTTTCCTTCCAATACACTTTTTTTCCCCTCCCATGTCATTTACAGTGTATCACTGTTGCTGTTCTCAAATGCCTGAGGAACCTCTGTCCTGATGAACTAAGTCTCTGTTTCAGATCTACACATGATATTCACATATACATTACAATCTGTGGGTTGGCCGCATCCTTCAGTTCATTAAATAAGAGAAAATACAGAAATATCTATTTAGCAAAAATGAATTCTTATTGTCCATCACTGTCACATCACACAGGCTGAAAGAGAAAAGAACAACAGCAGTGTCCTGTCATTCTTCTCATTACTGGATTTCTGACAGTAAGGAGCAATTTGTGAGTCCATTGCAATATAGTCAATTATGTCTTCGGTGTAGCTACATCAGAAGGCTCACAGACGCCAGGAAGGATGCTCAATCTAAAAGGAAGATTCAGCAATTTTTTAAGAAAGCTTCTGGGAAAGACTGCTGTGCACAAGCAAATGATAATTGTCTTTCCTATGGATTACCACTTGATTGAATCTTAATGGAATTTCATAGGAGTAGCATAAGGCATGCCTCTGATGCCAGAACTATCTCCCTGCCAAATTTGAAGTCCCTGTTGTAGCCCAGGGAGGTGCTAGAGTTCTTCCAGCAATAGGCAAAAAAAAAAAAAAAAAAGTAACTTTTTTTTTCCTTCCTCCTGTAAGCTTGGTGCCATAAGCAGCTGAACTGTTACTGCTGTGACATTCCAAGCATTATTCAGCCATAAGCATAGGCCAGCATGGAAATTTTAATCCTCAGCAATGAGGCTTGTTTAAATTGCTCACACCTGAAAACAAAGTTAAGCAACCTAAATAAAAAGAATCACAATATTCCTGCTATAACACATGTTGAATCCATATCTGAACAAAATAAAAAAATCTAGCTCAACAAGAACTAACAAGAACAATAAGAACTAGCCAACACTGAAATGAAACTATGGGTTTCTCAAGCGAAAACCTGAATAAAAACATCAGAGTTTAAATCCATCACCTTGTGGTCCAGACTGTGCAACCTTCTCTGAGACATCATTCATTTCAGCAACACTTGAATCCATGTGAAGTTCAGGTGGGAGAGGAAGATGCATATCACAGTGGTTTTGCTTATCTGAATCCTGTGGCAATTTAATTATCTATTAAGTTGGGGGTAAAAAAAAAAATAAGGCCATTCAGAATTCCACTAAGCCAGAATATACTTGTTTGTACAGAGTCGGTGAACCCCAGAACTTCAAGATGTTGCTATGAAAATTTTAGGAAGTTCCTGATTCTCTCTATTTACTACAGTTTTCTCCCATATAAATTCCCCATGTATGTCTTCCCCATGCTTGCTGCCTAAAGCAAACACTCTAGTAAATGAGGGAGGGTGAACCACAATCCAGTTTCAGAATCATATGGGAAAATACAGATACCTCAGATTATTAAATCATCACACCTTATACATTGATTTTAAAGACTAATTATGCAGTTTTGGAGCCTTTACATCCTCCTTCCCCAATCATTTTGACTTTTCTGTTTTGTTTTTTTTTTTTTTTTTAACTATAGCTCTGCCATTCCTGACATTCTATTTCCTAGCACATATTAGGTATATTTGTTGTACAAATTCTTATGGTTTTATCTGTTTCTGAAGCTACTTTCACTTTCTTTCACTCTTGGTAGACCAAAAAATAAGGCTGCCTGAAAATCATCGTTACAAGAAAATTAAAAACTAAAATTTCTATTAAGTAAGTCCATCTGTTATAATTGAGACAACTTCAAAATTCATCTGTTTTGGTAAGTAATTTTTCCTGAACCAAACATGACTATAAAAGAGGTATACGTTTAAGATCTTGTTAAGATTACGAATGAGGGAACATATTTCAGCTACAATAAAACCCTTAACTTGTCCACCCAGAAAAAAAGTTTCCACTGCAGAGGAGTTCTTAATTCAGGTCCATTTTCACTAAAGACATACAAAAAATGTCACATCTGAATTATGTCCAAAAACTGTTCAAAAATAAGGTTCCTATCACAACAGAACCATGCTCGTTCACTGGAGATCCCCCCCACACACAAGTGAAACAATATCACAAACACTATTATTTTATGTTTTAGTCATGTGAAAGCACCTCTGTGATTCAGTAAAACTGTGGAGGAAATTAACATGTACTAGTGGCAGGCTCAAACTCAGAATTTGAACTTTTGATCCAATTGCTCAGCACCCCAAAAAATAATCTTTATATTTTAATTAATCCTAAAATTCAGCTGCAAAATATCTACTATTTTCATGTAAAACTTGGAGATTCATGTGATTTAGATACTCACTGGGTAGGCTGAGGAACTGCTTTTTGGAAAGACAAGCATTTATCTTAAGGCTGACAGAAGGAAATGGAATCTGTTCTAAGGAACAGTGACTAAACAAACAGTCTTTTTTTTTTTTTTTTAAATACAAACCTGAAAGTAGAGATTGCATAACCAATGATCCAAGTCTTGAGAAATAAAGTTTTCAATTTTTTTGAATCGATCAACTTTGGAGTCATAATGGCCTCTCAGGAAGGGACATTTAAATTTTCCCTCCAAAACATTAAAATTGTTATCACATAAGGGAAAAGCTCCCCATCCCACTTCTTGATCAATCCAAGTATAGGTCCCACGAAGAAGGAAGAGTTCAAAGAGGAGTACCATTCCTGGCTTCACAGCTTTTCTATGTGGCAGAACCTGCAAAGGAAGGAAAAAAAAATTTACAAAAACATCACAAGGGCACTGACTTTCTTTTACCTTGTAAAGCTCTACAAACTTCATACCTTTGAACCAATTTTGCATGCTAAAACAATTAACAACTCTTCTCTTTCCAGCAAATCATGTATTTGAACTAGTTTCCACTCCAACAGAAAACGCTGTACCTTTGTTTTGCATGTTACTTTTGTGATTTCTTTTTTCCCCTTGGCTTTCCGAAAGCATTCATTTTTTGTCTCTGTCTGCCAGTGGTGGAAAAATATTGTCGCTGGAAAACTTTGAGACAGAGTAACAAACCAACTTGGAAATCTGAGGTGTCCCTGCAAGGGCTTGCTGAGATTCACCACCAGGTTCATCTTGCAGCAACTTTGGAGACCTCATCCAAATGCCCAATGAGAATACTTGCAGACTTGTTCCTCACTGAGTCACAAACTCTTCTCCACCCAGTTCTGGGAATGGTGTTGGTACACAACAGCCTTCCTCCTTTAAATTAAAGCTCTTATTGCAAAGTATGTGAACCTCAGTGTAGGGTCAAAAAGGATTTTGAGGTAAAAAATTTTCAGCATACCAAAGGCTGGCAAACACTGTTTACACCTTTCATATGATAGGCAGAGATATTCTTCTGATCCTTTTGGAGCTGTGGAAAAGAGTTACCAGTGCCTTGGGGCTCTGGAGCAATTGTGTTCCCATGGTAAAGACTTGAAAACTGGTGGTGAAGAAACACCCTGAAGTAATGAAGTTATGTAAATTCGTCTGTAAGGTTTTGGCAGCTAGAGAAGGAAGCAGGGTAAACACAAAGAAAAATAATCTGATTCTATGCCAGAGGTTTAATTGTTTTCTTTAATTAAGGTGGGGGTTGACCAAGGTCTTTTTGAACAGTTCTGATACATTCAATAAGAGAAATAAAAATAAAAACCCCACACCAAAGCTAGAACATGGAAGATGACTGCCATCACACTCAGGTTCATAGCTATGAAGGGTAGTCACCTGGAGACAAGGGGAGCAAATACATCAGCTACGCCACTCACACAGCTTCACCACTAGTCCTATACACTTGTCTGAGAGAACTGGGACTCCCTAATCTCTTTAAAAAAAAATCTTGGATGCTTCTTTAATAAAGACAATGTTCTGTTATTTGAACGGTTTTCACATTTTATTGTTCCTGTTTCGGTCCTCACAGTTCATAGCAGCAAATGCCTTGGTGTGCTTGCCTCCTTAACATTACCTTTCCTTCCAATCAAGGCAAAGAGGAGCCTTTTCTCCTGGTCTCCTCCCTGTGAGCTGGAACAGACTTGCAGAAGGCCACAATATTCAAGGGCATCCTTTGACTCTGAGTGTCCAGTAGGATATGACCTTAGTACTTCTTGAAACTCAAGAATAAGACCTCCAAATAGAAGACATCCATGCAAACAATCACCCAATATGAAAAGCCTAAAATGCCAAAGTCTTCTTAAATTAGCAGAGGTTTCCTCAATCAAGAAAACATCCTGCAGCCAATAACCAGCCAGAAATCTTTACTGCTTCAAATATTTATGTATGCAAGTACATACCCCAACACAGCTCTTTCTTGATGTATATATTTAAATACAAGCATCACTTCTTTTATACTCCTTATTGAACAGTAGGCAAGATAATTAGCATCACTCAGGTGCAGCCAAGGTTTTTCTCTCTTTTTCTGAAGCAGCCAAGGGATTTGTCCACACCAATAACTGCCATGTTAGAAGATGATAAGTGTTCATACTTGTGCTACATTGTGTAACTTTTTTTAAGAGGTGAAAATAAATTATTATTTCTAATAATATGGCTTCCTTTTTCAAGTTATATCTTGTGATAAGATAAAGGAAAGAGAGAGGAAGTAATTTAAGGAAATCTTTTAAAATTATAAATATTGTCATTATTATGTAGGTGTACTTTATATTAATTATGTAAATATATTCTAGGACTTAGTGTAGGCTTAAAATGAAACAGAAGCATCTGTTGAAAAATGCCGTAACCCTGTGGCAGCTGCTATTAAACCATTAACAGTATCAGGTTTCATTTAAACCAGATTTACCATTTTCTGTAACAGCCCGTGGGAAAGCTAAAAACATTAGGCACAAATTACTGACAAAAGAGATCCTTAATCAAGCCATACATTTCATTTGGCTAGCTGGGTGCTAGATAGTAACCTCTGTGCTACAAATTAAAGGTGATGGTTACAAGGCTGTGATCAAAGACAGTTACCTGCATTATCAAACAACCCAAAAGCATTAGCACATGAAATTACTGCTGTATCACAACATCCATTTGGGTTTCTCCCTTGTTTCCCAGACTTACTCTTTTCTTAAGGATAACTCATGAATATATGCTCTTCTGCTAGCCTGCCTATAAATAGAAATTGGTCAAGCACATGGTGTAAGGCTAATCATCATGACTATTAAAATGTTATTTCTTTGTTTCTGGCTCACAGTTACTCCTCATTTGCTGTAAGATCTTAACCCAGACCTAGACTGCAAACTCACTCTTTGGGACTGGAGGCACCTGTTTGCTTTCACTTGCAGGAACTGGGTGTTTAAGCCATGCCATGATGGAAACGCATCCTGACAAAATATAATCAAGGATTTTTTTAACACACCTGTCTGCTACAAAGTTGGAGTTTACAAGGTCTATCATTCAGGGACTCCTTATGCATGAACAGTGGGTGCCTGACGCAGGTAGGACAGTGTCACACATCTCACCTTACATGGCCAAATAAAACATAATTACCAAGTAAGAAATGTCTCACTGTTGTATCCATACAAAGCTCCCAGCCAAGCCTCTCTCTGTTGCTCTATGCTGGCATGCCAAGCATTCTTGCAGGAGGCCTGTGGGCTTCCATTTCCAACCTGATGGGCACTGGGAGTGTGATTTATATGGGAGGAACTGCTCTTTAGGAAGGGATAGCCAGGCTGAAGCAGGAGAGTTTCTAAAAAGAAGGCAGGTCCTCTCAACATCCACACTAAATCTTTTCCCATTGCCACAATGAACACTCATCTCCATCACAGCCACCCGTCCCACAACTGCAGGGTCAGACAGCCCTGGGAGGGAGTTGAGTCTTGTGCCACCCGCCCTTCATCATCCTCCTCCCAGACAGTGACCTGAGAGCTGAGAGTTGGGGCACGGCCAGCACGGCCTATAGGCAGAGCACAAAGGCATTTAGGCACATAGCTCTGATTGAAACCCACGGTCCTCAAATGCCTGTGTGCCTCTGTGGGTTTGAGCTGTCATGCTCAGGTACAGGGGCAGGGAACACCTCAGGTGGATAGAGGAGGAGGATGGGGATCAATAGTTGCCCTCCTTCAAGAGACTCAGAGCAGTGTCTGGAATTGGCAAGGCACAGGCAGCTTGAACTGACCAGTTTGCTTTGATGGATTGTTTTGTTTCTAAAGAAAAACAAATAAAATCAGCAGTTATATTTTCCCTGCTGGTGGCACCCTCATTTGAGGCACTATCTGATAAGTTAGTCCACAAGCCTGCACCAAAACTGCTGACATTCAAAGAGAGCATACTACATAAGGACAGTTTTCTGGGTTTTAAAGGGTTTACTCTCCAACATCTTAGCTCACTGTTTCTCCTTTCTCATGTAAAATTTCCATTGAGGTCTATGAGGTATATAGACTTTTCACAGTGCTATGAAAACATTCAGCACCCACTTTTTATTGGTGTAATTTCTTCTGCAAAAAGAGATGCAGCAGAGAATAAATAATGCTTGTGGGTGCCTGCACAGGCACAAGTAATTCTTAGTCTGCAGTTAACAGTGTTTCATTTAATTGAATTAAATCATAGCAAACTAAAATTATCTCTTGCCACTCTTTCTGAATTCAACTGTTTTATATCAGTTTTATTGTAATATATCTTACTTCCCCATATGCTACCATAGTTTCAGCAAAGAAATCATTTACTCTATGGAAAGAATGATTTCTATTTGAATATTTCAAATAAACAGATCCAGTGTGAGGTTTTGGGGTTTTTTGTCTGTCTTACTCTTGGGCTTTAACCTTGTCAGAGAAGAAATAAACTTTTGCTTCTCTCCTCTGCATTTTCAAATGTTTCCAATTTAGAAAAAAAAAATTAACAAAAGTTGCATTACTTAATTCCCATTACACAAAAATTTGGCCACTACAACCTAAACAGATTAAAGTTAATGAAAATACACAAAGGCAATTCAGTATTTACTTATTATATAAAATAATCTTGAAAAATACCATATAAATTAATGGCTTATTTCTGATTATGAAAACTGCAGCATATGAATTTCAGTGGTGTAAAACACAGGTAGAAAACCTTTTAAATAGGAGGCAGTCCCTATCATTAACAAACAAAAAAATTCATCCACTATGTAAAATGGATAGTGCTGGAGATGAGGTTGTTATTGCCAAAATAAGGTAGAGCTTTCACAACTGGATTTCAAGCTCTTTCTGTTTATGTTCAAGGCCAGCATACAGGCGGGGAAGTGTTTGTGTAACTGAAATTTATAAAAGGCCAGAGGGGAGGAAATAGAAACATGGACTGAAGTAAAAGTAAAATATCATGTTATTAGGGTTTTCCAAAAGTCCCTATCTATCATCAGAATGTCCTGGAATAGCTGAAAACTGATTTCCCCAGCTTTCCATCACTGCCTGTCTTTGAACAGGTATCTGAATACAAAATAACACACAAATCAGAGAAGGACAATACAGTACAATATCATTCATTTTCCCCACATTTTTTTCCTTTCCCTATTTTCTGAAGGATAGAACAGGTCTTTTAAGCCTGATGCAAGTCAAATGACTCCTCTCCCTGATTCTTCTCCCTGCAGCCTGCAGATCTCCCTTAAGCCTTTATGCAGGACCACCACCTTTCCTGTGACCCAGCCTCCCTGACAATGGGAGATCATGGACCAGAACCCGTTGGGGGGCAGCACACAAGCTCAGTCTCATGGATGATCCATCTAGAGCACAGAACAGCAGTAGTTGTAAGCAGGCAATTTATTCACTGCTTTCAGTCCCACAGCAGTGGCAGAGAGCAGGATTCCTCCTGACACTGTATCAGATCACCCCAGTGTCTTCCCAAAGTCACACCAAGTGCCCCAATGGAAACACCTGCCCTCTCCCATGCTACCAGAGCAGCGATGATTCACCTCCCTTTCCTCTAGGAGAGATAATTCAGGCCATAGTTAACTTCAGCAGCATCGCATGCAGCACAACTACCTTACACAAGAGGACCAGAATCTGGCTTTTTATCTTCCCAAATACAGGGGAATAATGTTTGCATTCTGTGAGCTTTAGCCTCTGCATCTGTTGCTAATTGTCCTGGCACATCTGCTGCTAATTCTTTTCTGTTCTTGGACCAGCAGGGAGTAGTAATGTATGGTACAGCCAGCTCCAGCCTCCCCGAGCGCTTCTGGTGCTATACCGCTGGCCTGGGTGGATTCTGACCTCATCTTGCAAGGCAGGAATTGTCTTTGTAAGGGGAAAGCAGGAACCCCAGTTCCTTCTCCTGCCACTTCCATCTCATTTATTCCTGAGACCGATTTTGGCACGGTCAGGGCATGAGTTTCCTGATAATGTGGTCCACAGACACAAAACAGCAGAGTTTATTTATTTTGTGTCAATAGGACACATACTTTGACCAGAAACCACCCGGAGCCAACGAGTCTCATGAAGACGTGGCTGGTTTGGCATGCAGGGTTGAGTCACACAGCAGTCTCCCCCTGCCTGCCCCAGGCTCCAGAGCAGGAACAGGCAGCCTTCCTCTCCTTTTTGCTCCACCAGCTGCTCCATCTCATGTCTCTTTCGTGAGTTTGTTCTGGATTCTCCAGAACACCTCACACAGCAACCTCTTTGTCTATAAGTTTCAATCCAGCCAGGGATGCAGCAATGCTCACCTCACCAGGAAAGTAGTGCCAATACAGAGTTCATGCTCTTTCAGTATTTCCTGGATGTCCCAGACCCGGTCAGGCTCTTCTCTCTTTCCAGGGGCTCAGCTACCACTCTCCAACAAAGAAACGGGAAGACCGAATCCTAGGAACAAACCCCATTTTCCTTGTGTGTTCTGCTTAAAAATCTCATGTTTAAACAGGATCACTTTTTGTTCTTTGGTGGCATAAAATACTCCTTCTATTTCTGTAGTACAGCCTTGCAACTATTCTGCTCATCCTAAATTCACAGATAATCATTCAAAATGTGAAATGCTTTAAAACCAGATATGTTAAGGCAAAAGAATTAAAGCATCTTGCTGGCTTTCATGACTTGTAGATATGGCCCAAAACCACAGTTTAGGTCCCTTTCCACAGTTCCAAACTGTCAGCTCTGGTGAGACATAGAGCTGCTCCTTTTTTCCAGTCACAGAATTTTTTTGTTGGGGCAGGTATTTATTTTGTACTTGGTATTCTCTGTTTGGGGTTCTCTGGGAGCCAAAGCTACAGGCAGAGCCTGCATTGTGCCTTCCTGCTGATTTGCCCCATATAATATATTACTTCTGTACTATTGTACATGTCTTCTGTACAGCTATTGTACATGTCAAGCTCTCTTACAGATATAATTTCCAATCAGGTAGGGAATAAGCTATGGAGTGGTCCAAAATAAAAGGTTGTCCCCAGACACTCCTGATTTTTAACATATGTCTGCTAGATTTTCCAAAGCAGACCTTCCTCTCTAGTCAGATATGATACATTTTAATGTGAGTCACATTTTTGAGGTCTTTGGGCAGTATGCATTGGTCTAAGCTGACAGAGCACTCACAGTACATTCCAGCAGGTGTTTCCAAGAACTCCTTCATTGGAGCACAATGACTAGACATGAAGAGTAACTCCAATTAATCAAAACCAAAACCTGGAATAAGTAGTGACCTTATGGATATGTAAATTACTTGCACAATGCTAAATAGGATAGATATAATAGATTCTAATATGTCATAGCTTTGTAATGTAAGCTTACCAGACTTAATGAATCCCTTAAAGTCTTCACACATTGGTGGAAATGGAGCCTTCCACACTGGGAAAGTTCACCTATAGGCAGCAAAGGTCTCCAGAGATACTGCCTGGCTGCAGCTCATGGATAGAACAGGCTCTGAACACAGCAGAGCACTGGGGCAAAGCAGGTCCCTGTGATGCTTTCTGCAAGAAAATAGACCCACAACCGTCTGGGGAGAAGAGCTCTATGGAAGGACCAGCAGCCAGTCTGAGCAGCACAGGGCCCATAGCCTCATGGAATAAGCAGTGACCAGTCCCAGGGCTGCTGATGGCATGCCATGGATGTCTGTCCCCAAGGATGGCACAGTGACACGGGTGTGACGTGACTGGAACAGAATTAGAACACGTTTCAAGGAGCTATTGCAAAGAGATATTTTACAAATGACAACTGAAGACCAGATCCCCAAACAAACCCAGATAAACAAAACAGAATAATAACTATATGTTTCTACCGTGTTTTAAAACAAACAAACAAACAAACAAAACCACAAAAAACCCACTCATGAAACCTTCAGTCTTCAAATAAATACAAGCATCTGTATAAGCTTAGTTTCTCGAATTTACCAAAAGGCTCACATAGCACCTTATCATCCCAACTACAAATACTTGCATTCAGGGAAAGTTTAAGTGGTTCTCATTTAGAAACTCCTCTTGCACTGCCCAAGCATTATCTTTTTTTCATATTGTATGAAACTCTTCTGTTATGTCCTACAAAGTGTCCTAGAGTTAGTTGTTCTTCATATATGCCAGCGTTTCACTCAAGAATAAAATAAACGGGGGGGGTGGGGGTGAGAGAGGAGGCAGTGCAGGGAGAAGAAAGTTTGTGGTCTACTTTTGTTAATGACACCTTGTTTTGTAATTATTAAAAGCATCACAGACCTTAGACAGCTGCTGACATACAGAAAATAATGTCCTTGAAACTGCTTGTTTCATCATATTTTACGAATTAATACCTTAGGTCATGTTAATCAGTTTCTGATATATGTAGTTTTCAAAATTCACTTCAGGGAAGAGAAAATGCTGGAAATGACTAATAACAACAAAGATATGAACTTTATTCATTGTACATCTAACTCCGAATGTGAACATTACCAAAGTACTTTGCCATCTGAAGTATTTAGGAAGCCTTAAATAAAAAATAAATCCACTTCATTCAGTGAAATAGAACATCCTCTTTTTCCAAGCAAAAGAGTTCAAATTTATTAATTTTGTAGCTATATTTTAAAATGAGTGTCAGCCCCTGCTAGATGACTACATGATAAGTGTCCTGAAACTTCAGGAAAAGGCACTAAATTTTTCACAGCATTTGTGTTTCATTTTCAGTGTAATAAAAATATGGTGCCCTTTTAATAATGAATAATAGATCTCCTGGTATGATTTACATGAGTGGATTAAATGTCATGTTTGAAAAGTTGCTGTTTTATTCATATTGAATTTCCCTCAAGTAAAACAAAATGGTACCCAGCTACTGTTACAATATTGCTAGTGCCTCGCCACACTGATACATAAATATTAACCAGTTGATATACTCCTTAAAAATCTTCAGTTCTGCAAACTGTTCTGTCAGCACTGATGTCTTTTCATGCCTGTGAAGGGATTTAGTACGACCCCAAGTTCCACGTACACTGGGGAAAATGTGTTGTGCCAGTGCTCACACCTTTTGTGCTAAAGTGCCAGTTTTGAAAGGCTCTCACAGAATAAGGACTGATGCCAAATGGGTGCAGCTGGACCAGGGTTAAAAAGCAGTTTGGGCAGCCCAACACTGACAAAAACTGTCCCTGTTTCTGCTCAGCAGCACTGGACTGACTTTCCAGGTGACTGGACAGCATAATGAATGTTTTTAAATGTCACAGGTAGCCTCATTGGCTTGCAATGCTCCTCACAATAGCTGAAAATTTCCTATCTGAACTTCCCGTGCTAAACAAAAACTCGCTACCCAACAGGCAATTTTTTTTTTTTTCCTGGAGAAGTACTTCAGAAATATATATAATTTATTGCAAAGAAAGAGGAAATAAGAACATCTTCCTTAAAGATTCCTTCCCTGTAGGTGAAGTTGGCAATGTACAACAAAATATTTTGGTCCTGATAACTAAAATTATAACTGGAAATGGTTTGGTTTTTTTTCAAAAGAACGGAAGTATTTTTTGTCACACTCCAACTTTTATTCTATTGAAGTCAATGAGTATTTTGACTCTGAAAAGTGAGGGTTTGTACTTATTGTTGTAATTGTTTCATAGAACTATTTTAATATCTACTGAACTAACCTAAAGAAACCTGGCCAAAAAAAAAAAAAAAAAACAAACCACTTTTTTTTTTCTGCCTAAAATTAAACTTTTGCATTCTGCAATTCATTTTCACTCTTCAAGTCATCATTAAGCTTAAAAATTGTAATCTGGACTTGCTAACACTGGGACATATTCCTATGGAGTAAAACTGATTAAAATACACTGGAAAAAAAAAAACCAAACCTGTTTACTGACTACTTAGGTCTTATCTATAATAGGATCTTAGGCACCATGAGACAGCAATAAGGAAGTTATACTACTGAAATACTTGTTCTAGTGTAAAGATGATGCACTCACACAGCCTTAACTATCAAAGCCTAAAGTCCCCTTGCATTAACTAAATATATGAAAATACCCCAGAAATGGTGAGTCTAAAATATGATCCCCTTGAGATCAGGCCGTTCGTTGCTACTCCTAAAATGCTAAAAAGTCATTTGAAACAGCAATTGTATTTTGTCACAACCCAAAGCATTCATTCATGTTTCATTCAGCATAATTTAAGAAAAAATTACTTGTGTGACTATCTGGCCTTAGTGAAAGACAAACAAAATTCAACTGGAGCTATTAGAAGCCACTGTCTAGTATGTAGTCAGAGGTTATTGGGGAGGTAGGTTGACAAACTAAAAAGGAGGACAATGAAGGAGCAGAAAGAAGGGAAGCTGGCAGGCTGGAGCAAAGAACATTGATTAATGAACAGAAAACATTTTTGAAAGGTCGGGTGTGCAAGTCAGACTAGCCCTGAGGCAGATCTAACTTACATGACCAGCACTTTCTGTACGCAGCAGGTAACCCACGCTGACACCAACTTTGCCGACATGACAGGGTTATTATTTTTGGAAGGATGTAGTGTTCTGGAACAATTTCTCTAATATATGAGTTAAAATTAAGCATTCCTTCAATATCGAGCATGCATGTCTTCGTTTTCACCATGTTTACACTGAACTCCTATCATTATGCTGGCCAAGGAAAACAAAAGCTCATTCTGCATTTGTGAGCACTTCTATTTCTCACCCCATAATATATCCCAGGGCAGCAGTGCTGTACGCAAGATTGTGTTCAAACACAGATGCTCATGTGGAGCTCTCCACTAAGACCTAACTACTTATCCTAAATTTTGTGGTAGATGCTAGCCATCTGAAGCCTAAAATTTGCCTCATCTCAGCACAAATCCTAAGAGTTTCTTCTGAAGTATCCTAATGTTGTGAACCAATATCAAGGGGGAAGAACAGACAGGTAGAATCATCTGGGGTACAATACATCCTACATCTTCAAAATGAGCTGGTGGAGAAGGTTCTAAAAAATTATGACATGAAGTTTTTGCTGTCCATCATACAGTAATGAAGACAGGGAATTACCAGAAGGTTATTTAATCCAGCTTGTCTTGGTATTTTAAGTGAACTTGCTAGAGACCTGCACCCTGGTTCACTAGACTAAAATGAAGTTTGGTAGAGATGTTAATTAAATGTCCTGGGAGACCCCAAGAGAACTTTAAAGCAAACTTGCAAATGCAAAAAGCAGCAAAGACCTAGGAGAAACATGATGCTGAAAGTAAGAAGCAGGTCATGCTGGAGTCATTCAGTCATACTGCCCAGTCTTCTCCTTTCAAGACAATACTACATCTACGAGGAAAGCAACCAGGATGCATGCATCCTGCCAAGGAAGGAATCACAGCTCAGTTGTTTCTCTGACAGATGCATGTATTTGTTTTAGCATCGTGTGAAAGTCACATTCCCGGTTTCCCCCTCTATATATGTGATTCTTTCCACATCAATGGCTATATTACAGACACTGTTCATTATCTATTACGGGTGATAAACAAATAAAAAGCAGAAGATGTGACTTAGTAGCACTTTATATATCACAAACCCAACATCTGAAATGACCTATCCGCAAGTAACTGAAAGCATCAGTACCATACATAAAAGCTGCTTTACCCAAAAGCTCTTTGGGATAAGGTCTGTCTGTTCCATATCTACACATTTTGGATAACAGAAGGTTCGGAGGAGGAAAACTACCATTCGGGTCATATCACAAAACAAATGACTGAAAGCGAAAAAGGCTCCTCATAACACACACAAAAAAACCCCACCATGCTGAGAGAGATGAAGATTGTTTTTCAAACCGTAAAGAAGCTTTCATGTGCCAGAGAGTTTATCCGAGACCAGTGTTTCAACCAGCACTAGGCATTAGCTACAACACTGAGCAACTGACACACAGCAATCCTGCCATGCACAGCATGCTTAGGCAGGGAAATATGTGTGCCTCAGTGGCAAAAGACAGAATAGAGCCTCCAGTGTTTGGGCTCCTTCCAAAATAATCCAAATGCTGCTTTTTTGGCAAATGGGGGGTCAATGGAGCTAAAAACTCACAGAAGGATTTGGGCATTCATGTGTTTATATACACCCACTCGTTCATTTATTATTCCAAAGCTACTTTACAGAAATCAAATTACATAGCTGACAAGCTGCATAGATAAGAGAGAATAAAAGTAAAATTTAAAATTAACTGACAATGCTATATGATGTAGTGTATGTTTGGCACTTTTAGAGTGAGTGATGAGGGTTAACCTAGGGCGGGGGAAAAAAATTGCACCTTCCTAAATTGCACCTTAAAATATTAAATAAATTATTAACATGATGGAATGCATTAAATATATAAGCCTAAAGGAGAAAGAGCGGATGTGTTTTAACTTTCAAAGCAAAGACAGCATATTTATGAAGTGTTGCTTACTGTCTGAATACTTTGTCCAAAGTAGATTTCGGTGTTGTAGAAGTTTCCACCATGACTAACAGGCCGTGTTGTCCTGGCCTGAGGCTGTTCCTTCAGTTCAGGCATCTCCAGCAAGCCACCACCTAAGCGGCTGAGGACAGAAACTTTGAGAGTGTAGTGGCCTTTAGGGACCTTATCTTTGACTCCCCTCAGGCATTTGAAGTGAATTTCTATTGACTGAGGCTTCTTGGAGTAGTCAACCTAGGGAGAAGGCTCCAAGTTACTGACCTGGGATGAGCTGACTTTAACCATACAATTAGCAAGAACAAATTTCTTCCAGAAAATAACTACTGAAAAGCAGACAACGTGCTTCTTGTTCAACCTGCAATTACCTGTTGCTAGCCGAGGATCTGCAATTAGGGAGGTCAAAAGTCACAGGGATGGCAGCTTAGAAAAGTAATGCACATGTTACTACATATAAAATGTTGAGCATCCTTGGGGGGAAGGTGGAGCTGGTAAAGTATGACAGCAGAAGACATTAGTCTGCAATAATAAGGTAGAACTAACTGGAAGACAATACCTTCAAAAATATAGCACGCTCTGTAAGACAGGCACAACACATGATGTGATGAGCAGGCTGCAGGCACAGAGTGAAATACAGGGCAGGCCAGGTTTTTATACTAATTATTAGCCTTGCCAAAGCTATTAGTGCTGTGTAAGATGCAGACTATCCTTTCACCTTCTGATTATCATATAATCAGATTCTCTTAAAAATAGTAATCAAAGTGCAACACGTGTAGAGTTTAATAACAACTCCCTACAGGCACCTTTATTCCAAGTCCAGACAAAAGGAAACATCTGCTGCTTGCTGTTGACAAGATGTTGCCTGAGCTACAGAATGTTTAGTATGGAATAAATGCTGTGTACCAGAAATGCTTCACTGGTGCTTTCCTTGTATGCTCAGCTTCTCAGTGTGGAGGTTGGCAGTGGGGAACAGACACAAGAGTACAATCCTTACACAGCCTTGCCCAAGTAATGGCACAGGGTGTGTCCCACTGCACCAGAAGATGCTCCAGTGCTGCCCAAATGCAGGGTCAGGTGCACAGGAGGGAGTCCCAGTTAGGCTCCAGGGTTGACTTGAATGAAGAAAATTGTTTCTACAATAACTAATCATTTAGTACTTAAAATCAGCCATGCAATTTCTCTTTTCCCCAAGAAATCAATTTCTTCCCATTAACTGGAGAAAAGACTAGTGTGAGGTCTTCTTGGAATGCAATTGGATAGAACAACCCACACCTTAGAATCACATGGCTACCCTGACTACTAGGTTTAGTGGTCTCACTTTAAGCCTACAGTAGCTAATAATCTCTTCTTTAATCCTGTCTTGGATTTATTTTGGAAGAGATAGCATATTTCCATATAGATAGAAAGCTTCTGGAATTAAATTAAGCAGTTAAATAAACAGTTGAATTTGTTAAACTTCTTTTGTTTCTCAACACAAACCATACTTAACAACTAATCTGAATGACAATTATTTTCAGCTTAATTAGAAAATCTTAATTAACAATGAAGATTTAACCTTAATATTTTTGGTTTCTGAATCATATATAAAAAAAAATTAACATTATATGAATAAATAAGACAATCTTTTTAAACCTCAAGGCAGGATTACTGATGCAGGCAGCCTTCGTTATTAAACACATTCTAAATTAAACGCCTCTATGAATTTTATACTGAAATATATTGTGATAGTTTTGCATGCCAAATGTGACATTTTCTATTTTAGATTCATCTTCTGCAGTAATTTTGGAAATGTCATACAAACAAAGATTTTGTCATTTACCAATGGAATTACTATGCATGGCCGGTTAGCCATCTCTTTTCTGGCTCTTCTGGTTGTTTCAAGTCAGCAAGCCATAAAAAATCTTTATCTCTCTGAAACACAGCAATTTGGAAGATAATCGAATAGTGACTGGGGGGCAGAAACGCCAGTCTGAGGAATTATACCACAATCTCTCTTGCATTTACAACCTTCCTCAAAGCGAGTGTCAGTCGAGTAGGAAAAGGAGATAGAAGATTCATCATATTTCAAGCCTGTCTCATTTGCATGGTGGCATAGCTGTCTCATCTCCTGCTGAAAGACTTTGCTTGGCCAGCGCTGACAAACTGTTTTGAAGAACTCTTGCCATGCCCAAATGATTCATCATTAATAGCTTTAGACACTCTCTTTAAGCATATGGTTACTTTTGCTGGAAAGCATGTTTTGAAACCTGCTAAATTCTATCCTCTTAAACTATGAAAAGAGGGGGGGAAAAAAAAAAAGAGAGAAAAAGCAATGCAATTGATCCAGTCATTTAGCAGTTCACATCAGGGAAAAAAGCACTCATGGAGCACCTCACCTTCTTGCAAGGTCCTGCTGCTGCTCCATTTAACTCGGTATTCACATCTGTGAGGTTACCAAAGCTGGCTACCATTTCTTCTTCACTTCCATTCTCTTCTGTTTTCAGTGGCTGACTTCCTAGTCTGCAAAAGTTGGAATGGGAAGAAGAACAGAACAGAAAGGAACTACAATGCTTACACAGAAAGCACTTGCCTTTGGAAATACCTCAGTTTGATGTTTTCCTTGAACATATCATAAGACTTGCAGGGCACCCAGGAGAAACAACAGTGTTCTAAAGCAGAGAAATGGCTAGACTTCAAAAAGCAGCATAAAAAACCCCAACAAGACCTGTATTTGTCAGTCTGTGCCACAGGTTGACATAAGGAACATGAAGTTGCACTGCCTGTCTATAATCAGCTCTGTCTGGCACTGGGGCTCAGGATCTATGTTGAGACTATTAAAGTGGGAAGCCATTGCCTCTGCCAACACTTTGAGGACTGATTGACAGCTTCAATAAACTTGGACAGGTTTTTGGAAACCACTGATTCCTTGGGGACTAGGTTGCTTTAAACCACAGGAAAAAATAATTTTTTATATATATATATATAATATTACTTTTTGTGTTTGTTTTTCCCCCCAAAAAATCTAATAAATTTATATATAAATCCTACATAATTTAAAAATCTTCAAAAATAACTTATTTTATATATAGAAAAAAGCTAAATATATAAATTATATGAGTCATATATACATATACATGCACTTAAACAAATTTTCAGGCATGTGTGAACCACTAAACCTTCTTTGTCATTCATATTTAACTTCTTGTGTATTTAAAGTCATTTGGGGGGTAATCATATGAACTCAAAGTTGCTGGGGTTTTCTGAGGGTTTTTTGTTTTGTTTTTGTTTTTTGGGTTGTTTTTTTTTTTTTTTTAAGAGAGGTCACTGTAGCAACACAAAATGCCAGCAAATAGTGCAAGAATAGCCCTACACTTCCAATGCTGCCCTGCTTAGTGCACAGGATACACAAAAGGCACAGTACCCTATGGAGAAAACCTTGTTCCTAGAACACAGCAGGAGCAAACGCAAAACTAAGTGATTTACAATAAGCCCTATAAAGCTGTATGCTTTGGCAATCCCATCCCATCTTTCAACAGACACAGAACTATGAGTAATTCCTCTGTCCCTACATGGCATCAGTAACTGAATATTATAGACCCTAAGTAAAAACATCTGCAGATGCTCTGCTGGCTTCAAAACACATCAGCTCTTGCTTCCACAACATGCCTTAAGAGGCCAGGGAGGGTCAGATGGTAATGCCAGTGCTGGCGACGTTCGAGCCACGCTTGCAGGTGGAGCAGGGTCAGGCACAGGGAAGCACACAGGGAAATACATAGGGAAAGAAGCTGAGCAGGCTGTTCATGGCTGAGGGCCAGCCACATGCCATGCTGGAGGTCAGGGGAGTTGCTCGCAGCATCCTGAGAGGAGTCAGAGGGAGCCAAGGAGAAATCACTGCATCAGGTACAGTTGCAATGCAGGATCAGCCTGGGTATATACAACACAACCACACAGGCATCAGAGAACAGGCTCTCTTAGGTTGCCAAGCAATGTGCTCAGTTAAGTTTTTAGCCACAAAACAAAATGTTGTATTAAAAAAAAAAAAAAAACAAACCACCAAAGGGAAAAAGAATAATCAAGACTCAAAACCAACATTTCACTGGACTGCATGTCTGAAGCATTCCTGAAGCATTCCTTCAGTAATTTCTGTCTTGCTTTTGAAAAATTCTACACCAGTGTCTTCATTCCAATGCTAGGTGATGATATGGGAAGACTCCACATTTGTAAAAATTAACATGGTTCTTTATCAAGAAAATTACAGAGACTGTGCAATTGTGGTAAGCATCCCAGAACCATTCACATATGCCAGTTAGGTAACACATAGTTCAAATTCTCCTCTTCTGAAACAAATGCTCCTGCCTCCAACATCCTGGCACATTGCTACAAAGCAGTTTCTATTCAGACCTTGCCTATTCCTTTTGCCTTTTTGGTTTTTTTCTTTTTAATATGTACACATTTACATCAGTAAAATTACTACTGGTTCACAGCAAAGCTGTTTTCCAGATTTCTCTACTAGTAGAATTGTATCATATAAATGCCCAAGCAATGACTGAATCAATCAGAAGGTCGGTGTAGACACTAGTGGCAGTGAAGTACATGGAAATGTTGCCCAAGCCAGGACCAATGAGAAATAAGGACAAGATTCCAGTGCTAAAGACTGAATACAAGAAGCACAAGGTCAACCACCCTTGAAGATTTATCCTTAAGTTTCAGCAAAGCCAGTTTGGGTCCAGCTGTCCTAAATGGAAGGAACAGAAGGTGGTTCTTGAATGGCACTAGCTAATTCATAGACCTGAAACATCTGAGATGTTAAAGCATTCTTCTCAAGGAGAGAAGTTGTTTGGAACTTTGTACTTATTCAGTTTCTCATGATGGAAATTATTTCACTTAATTTGGTTAGAGCTGCGTTGACACGGGGGTTCATTAGGACACCCATTTGCTTGCAATTCAATTTAAAATTAAATACACTTTGTTGTTGATTTTATTACTTTTAAACTACTGTATCTATTGCCTTTATTAGCTGCTAATACACAATTATGAAGGTAAACAGTTTTCATTACTGAACATCAAACATTTAAATAACTGCATTTGATCTCTTTTGCACCATTTTTCTCCTTTCCTTCCTTTTGCTGGGTATTAGACTGAAGAGAATAATTTATTCAGTGAAGTTAAACCTCTTTTGTGCTCACCAGCATGCTCATCAGCTGTCACAGCAGAACATAGTTTCCTTTGCTCTATTCATGAGGGTTGTTTAGTTCCTCCATTCATTTCTTTACAGGTAATTTGATGCATATATTTATCTGAAGGTCATGTATAGCTTGATCACAAAAACTTTGCTCCAATTCATATTTCCTTCACTCTCTGAAGGGTAATTCAGTGGCAAAGATGAAAAACACTTGGAGAAGACATTCGGTCACCTTTTGAAGTGCACTGTGTGTAGCACTTAAAAATTACAGCCCAAGCTGGGTATCCAAAACTGGAGATAATCCAAAACAGAGACCTCTTTCAAATGCACAGGCTTAATTTTTCTAGGCCTGAAGTCCTTTGTTTGGATGAAGTTCCATTCATTAATATCTGTAAAGCACTGAAAGATCTTTAGAAGGAAAGCCCATTTGACAGAAGCACAAAGTAGCCCTTATCTGACTTACCGTTGAAGGAGTTTGTGAATCCTGGCTCTCCACTTTTGTTTCTTACGGTGAGAAACTTCCTTGTGGTGCTTTGAGTCCCACATGCCAAGAAGAAAAAGAAAAAAATCAGTTTGTTTCCAATTGTACAGAAAGAACACGAAAATAAAAGCCATAAATGCGCAATTTTCAAAAGGTTTGCCTCAGGTCTTCTGGTTGAAGGGTTTCAAAAGCAATGAGGAATTTTAGCCACCATTACTTTATTTCATTATTATTTTCCATAACTTTTTTCCATATGTTTTTCCATATTTACTACATTATTTCCAAGAGAAACTGACCTCTCCCCTTGTTTTGAAAGGTCTTTTTGTACAGTGTGTATTTGTACATGGTAGTGTCCTACAGTTCTTAATTTCACAACACCTAATCACATAGCATACATAAGATCATGCATGTATAAGTGTGTCTGTGCACACATGACAAAATAGGACACAAAAAGCAGCTAGGCATAGACCAGAGACCCCAGAACTGCACACAACTTGCCTTGCTTTAAATTCACTCCAAATCTTGATGCCTTGTCTCACTGAGGTTGCTTTCAAACGCTTGGTAAGAGGGACTGACATTTTTGAAGGTTGCAATGTATAGTAGGCTAACTCACATAAGCAGTCCTCTCCCCCAACAGTTCTGAGCTCTCCAGTGTGAAGCTGAAGGGCCTGAAGTTATTTTACCCCTGCACATCAAGCTGAAAAAGTCATTCCATTGAAAAGCTAGGATCCACATCTGTGAGACTGTGCTCTCTGTGCAAAAACCCAAAACAATACCCATACGGAGGGCTGTACGCTCATGAAAACAGAATTCTTCTCCCTGCCCTGCAGCGTTCAGAGATCTTGCTGAATATCCAAGGACATTTCTCATGTCTGGATCTCCTACTGGTGTCCCTGAGACCAACATAAACTTGAATATAACATTATCAATACATAAAAAGGCTTCCTACTGTATACTCTATACAGTCATCTAAACAGTGTAAAATTCGGCTCCACTTCTACTCTCAGCAAGCCTCAAAGGCAAAAAACATTTTCGTAGGGAGACAATGTAATAGTCCATGGAGAAAAATGCCCCATCAAAGACTCTGTATCTGGCTGCTAAAGCCTCTCCTTTCTTCCAAATCTCTAAATTTTTTTACAAATTTCTGGCTGTTTTCAAGGAAACTTGGGAATCTCTGCTAAGGCAAAGCATCCTATTTATTTCCAGAATTAAAATAGTCAGAATGTAAAGATAGACAAAAGCAACAAAAAGCCTGTGCATGTATCTTTTAATGTAACTTTTTTAACCCTGTAAAATTTAAGCAGAGATAACACAATTTTCTTAAACAACAGTGTGATTTGTTGGTAGTCACAGCAGAGATCCTCAGATGGATGCAACAAATCCTCCAGGTCAGGCATCACACCTACACGATTACAAACTAGCTCAAAGCGAGACCTTCCAGCTCTCCACATGGCAGGTGTGTCATGGACAATGTTTCCTTCACCACTGTTCCTCCCTCAATGGGAACCAAACCCTCCTGTTCCTGGACAGCACTGGGCTGGAATTCACTAGCAGTGTCGGGAGCAGGATCTGTTTTTCTCCCATCCCCACAAATGCTGGCATTGATTTACTTCCCCCAGCCTATGCCAGCTTTCCCAGGAAAGACTGGAAATTGGCTCTGCTCTGGAGTTCTGCTACAGCAAAGCTGGTAGCTAGTTAGAGCCATCAGACCCACCCTGTGACACTTCCCACAGCCCCGTGAGGGCTGCAGTCACCAGGGAACAAGCCAAGAGCAAGGGCAGGTTATTCCTAACGCTCTCACGGGTGTAGGGTACTCATCCTGGTGGCAGCAAAGACCAAGCAGCAACTTCCATCACCCCTGGGAGATGTAGGCACGAGGCTGCCACAGCTGGGGAGTTTTGAAGGGCACCCATCAACAGAGCTCAAAGTCTCTGAGAAGGTTTTATGACAAAAACTATCAACTGAAAGATTTCAGGTGTTTCCAGAGTTTGCTGGTAGAGGGAAAGGGGTTCCAGGTTTTGGGCTGAGGCAGTTAAAGTCAAAGTTCAGAAAGCAGGAGGAGGGCTTGGTTCACAATTTTTCTCCTGGATGCAGATCTTGGTGATGTCTGTGAAAGCAATTTTTGAGGTGGACACTTAGATTAAGAAATAAGACAGAATAGAAGACTCATTTGATTTAAAATATCAAGTAGCCATAATATTGTAAAAACATTCAGACATTATCAGTCCAGGCTTACACTGAGACAGTAGCAGAGAAGTTTTTTTAAAAGAAAAATTGATTTTATTACCAGACTCCCACAGCTGTCCAATCCCCTTGTTTATCTTCCTAATCTTAATTAAATAATGAATATTCAAAAGAAAATATGAATCAGGTTTCTGTGTATTAACCACACTGTTTTCCATCGCTGCCTCTGAAGTGGCAATGGGAGTATGATTTAAAACTATTTCTTCTGGATCCTAGTAAAATATTTGTCACAGTGTGTCATGATAATTTTTAAAAAGCTCTATCATCCACCTAATAAATTTGTTAAGTTTATTCAAATCTTATTGAACAGGAAAAGTGCAATGAGTCATGGTTAATATTTCTTTACCTATACTAAGAAAAAAAAATATATCAAAAAATTCAGTGCTTAGGGTCCTATTCAGAAAACCTCTGTGAGTCTGTAATACATCTTCTACATGATTAAAAAAACAGGAAACTTGCTTTAAAATGAATTATTCACCACCTTGAATAAATTTCCATCTTTCCTATTTGCAAAACCCCAAAGTCAGTTATGTAAATTTTAACCTACACTAATTACCTCAGGGGTGTGCAAGCTAAAGGAAAGTAGAAGCAATAGGGGGAAAAAAAAAAATCCCAGACATTTCCATCACCAGGAAGCAATTTAATAGAGGAAAAAAATGTGTAAGTTTTCAAAAACAGAACAACCCATATAATTTTTATTTCTTTTTTTTTTTTTTTTTTAATGTGGAATAGTCGTTGTTGCAATATCCCTTGAATCAAGAGATTTACAGGAATAAACCAAGTGCCTTTGCTCAATGGCATATACCATCGCACACAGAGCAAGGCGCTTGTTTCTCATCATGACACCAGCATTGTCTGGACTGCAACAACGACCCATTGTTGACAACGGGCGTTCCCAACAAGGAGGCATGAAATGTGGTTTAGCTTCAAGTCTGTGCAGACATTGAGGGCCCCCTCAGAAAATAAGTGGCTAAAATCTGTGAACCACTGATATCCTTCAGAGCTTGTCTGGAAGAGGTACTGGAAAAAGCAGGGCGTTGTTTGAAGGGAGAAGGGCTCAGTCATGGCACCACTTTGTCCCATTCCCCATCCTGATTCCCCATCCTGTGAACCAGCTCCTTCACACGTCTTCCTCCGTTTCTTCATCAGCTGTCTTAAGGTTTAATTACACAAATGACCTATCTACTGATTTCAGAGAGAGTGATCAAGACCGGTGCTTGAAAAAGGTCTTTCAGCCTGGGCTCAGCCTAGACACACACAATGGTGTGTATTGTTTCTATGAAGACAAGAACCTGACTCAATACTATTAATCAATGCTGGCTGGCTGTTTTCAGTATGAAACATATTCACAAATGGCACGACTTGGTTGCATAGTACTTTTCAATTTGGAAAACAAAGTTAAACAAAACCCCACCAAATGCACCCTTTCCTCTTAAAAAAAAAAAAAAAAAAAGAGAGAGAGAGAGAAAGCAAAAAAATGTCCACAAAATTCAGCAAAGCTTTGAAGAAAAATCAAATTGGATTTCTGTTTTTTAGCAAAAAAATGGAGCATTTAGGGAAAACATTCGCACACACACATTTTTGGTCAGTCCTCGCACTGGTATTACAACCTTCTGGTGAGGTATTTGGCCCACTGCGATTTGAAACAGGCAGTGGAGCACTGGCCCTGACGAAATCACGCTCCCTGCAAGGAATGCTGTGGGGGTCCACCTTCCCGCAAGTCCTCCTCACCAGGTCAGGGCACAGCAGAGGCAGCATGGAGACACCACAAGGATCCCACAGGCAGAGGATCCTGGTGCTTCCGCTTCATTTCACTTCTGGAAAAGTCACATTGGTACATCACAGTGCAGGTAGTGCAGACATTTTAGCTGTAAATAGGTGCCCAAATAAAAGCTTTTACCTAGAATTTTCATCTCTGCATCCTAAACCATTTTTTAGTGATGAAAATCCTATCCAATCTACTTTTACAGATGGGATAAGTGAGAGCTTATCAAGCAAACTGTCATCAGGACTAGAAACAAAACCCACGTCTCTAGTCCCATTGGTGTCACCTAATTCTCCTCCTTGAAAGTCTGGCTGCTGTGTGGAGGTTCAGTCCCAGCGACTTCAATATCCAATGCACTGTATACCACAAAATAAGTAAAATATGAAGAACCATTTGAGATGAGGGAAAAAAATATTGCAAGAAAAATTAATATTCTTTTCAGGCAAAGTGAAATTTTGAGGGCCTTGTCCTCTCCATGTTAACGACAGAGAGACCCCAGGGAAGGGGGGCATTGGGAGAGAGGTGGATTGAGTGCCCCTCATAGAAAGCAAAGACTCCAACAGCAGGATAGGCCTGCTCTGGAAATTGAAGTAGTCATTGCTTGTTGGAATTTGTATGACCTTGTCATGGAGATGGCCTCAAAGCCAAAGGTAAAGTTGTGCCAAACCCTGGACACATGGTAGTATTATTGATGTGTGCTCTGCCAAAAAAAATGCCACAAACTCTCAGATTTTTTTTTTTTTTAAAAGGAGAAAAAGCGATAAAGCAAATCCCCCCATGACTTTTGTTCCAAATAGAATGTTAATTTACTGCTCATAGGAACAAAATTAAAAACTTCGACAATTGAGCGCTTTAGAACTCAAACCTACTTTTAAAACTGATACTGCAGAACACAAAGTCAGATTTACTTTAGTCATGCTACAGCCTTATTACACTGCATAATACAGATATATTTAGTGACAACATTATAGGCTGATCATTTTGATAAATTTGTAAGGCACTGCTTTATCTCTAACAATGCAGTGAGCTACCAGTCAACACAGAAAGGCAATATTCTGCTACCAAGGTGGATGTTTTTACAAGAAATATATATCAAACCCCCTAATTTTGAATAGATATGGAGGCTAGATCCAGCTGTAAAGTGGGTGTGACAAACAAGGACCTGAATTTCCCCAAAACTCAGAGGTGCTTTCACTCAGGATTCTGATCCAAGATGATAGTACTAACAAATTAAAAGAACTTGAATCACTTTGCCTAAGATGCATTGAGCAAACTCTGAGGGGATGCCTGCTGCACAGCTACCCAACTCCTGCAAAACAGATATTTTGCCTCTCCAGCCCCAAAACAGAGAACTCGGTCTTTTAATTTCTGTCTTACTGTTCACAGAGGCATCACCTGCGGTTTCTTCAGAACCACCAGATGCTACTTTAGATATTTCTTATTTCCACAGTTGAGAAGATGTAGCTTCAAGGTCATAATGCTTTGATGTCCTCATCTAAATCCAGAGTGTATAAAAGGCCATTTATCAGAGAATTTGGCAACCACAGATGAGTACTCAAAATATGCAAGGCTGAAACAGCACTTGCCATTAATAAAGAGATTTTAAGCAGAAACGTGTTGGTTTGTCAATGTTCTGCAAGTTCAGATGACTCCAGAATAGCCTAGAAATCACCAGCTAGTAAGAAGATTTCTGTACTTTTAGCCTAAATAGTAGGATGTAATGAAATATACTAACAAGATATAATGGAAGAGGCTAACTACATTTTGCTAGTGAACACAGTCCGTTCACTCACTTAGCACAAGCAACACCAGTGAAAGCCAAGGTGAACTATGCCAACCCCTAGATCTAAAATGAAGAGTTTACATTAACAATGAAAAAGTGTTCATAAGCCATGTAATGGACTTCAGCATTTTACAATCTTTTTCTGCTTTCTGCATACTGATGGCAAATCAGGACACAAACAACTGAAGGGACACTGAAAGGAAATACCAATGGGAAATTCTGAGACTTTTTTTGTGGTTTCCCCCCATTCTTCCTCAATTTAAAAATGTTTGTCAATTTCAGCACAGAATGTTTTTATTATTTTCAAAGTCCCCCATGAAACTTTACTCCTTTAATCCTCTTACCCTTCCCCAAAGCAGGTGTCTAATTTTAGGTCTGTTTCGCAGATAGGGAAAACTTGAGTCATAACAACCAATTTTCTTGTTACAACCCCAAAAAAAACCTCATGCTCAGGTCTGAGTTTACAGTCTATTTAATCTTTCTGAGTCCCTATTCTTTTTTCTTACTGTCAATAAAACATTACCTCACAAATTTGTCTCCATTATAATTGTAATCAAAAAGCACAGATTAACTTTACCCAATAACTTCAATTTGTACTGGCTTGCACATCATCTTCTGTTCCAAGTGTTCAGACACAATTGAACACTTCCTAATTAAAAGAGGTATTCACGTACAATTAGTATATGAAAATTACAGAGAAGGAAAAAACACTTTAAATACAGCTTACTGTATGATAGTCTCAAATACAACAGTGGCAATGATAAGTTGCCATGCCTAATGCTTTTGTTCTTTAGAGAACAGACCTCCTCCTGCTAGCCCACATCCTGCTCCATCTCTCTGCTGAAAGGCAGAGGTGGAAATTGTTTCACATACTCAGCTGAAATCCTTCTCTGATTGGAATGCTGGTATGAGCAACTGTATAATAACATCATACTATGGGAACATATTAACTATAGGATATGTTCTCATCACATCACCATCTTATCCTGGAAGGTGCATCTTGTCTATGGGTCTGGCACAGTAATGAGAGAAACCAACTGTGCTACCAGGTTGCTGGCAGGCTGAACAACAGTGATGATTTTCCACCTTTATACTAAATAAATAAGCATGCATGTAATGCAACGCAACTGGACTCTCTTTCCCAGTATTTCGACATCTCTCAATTTACACATGACCTGGCTATGTTTTCCACCAACAAACCCATGGGAACAGCTCCAAAGCCCTTAAGAAGTCAGATTACACACTGAAAGCCCAACATACCTCAAGAGCAGGAGGTTAGACCAGACAGCCTGCAGAGATCTGGTTCTTCCCCACCTGAATTAACCTGTTCTATGAAGTAAAGGTCAAAAGTACCATACAGTTTAGGTTCCACTCAACAAATTCAGCTCTGCTGTACGACTGCAGAAGTGAAATGTTCAGCATTTAGGGCAATTCCTTGATCTGCAGCTCAAAGTCTGTGTAGTCTATTAATGCTGCTAAGGAGCCTCCTGTCATAAAAAAGTAATGAACAGTAGACTTAGTGACACTTGTGACTACATTTTGGATCCAAATGTGCTAAAAATACAAATAAAACAATCCTGGGGGGGGGGGGGGGGGAAAAGTTCTGGAGAACACATGAA
>JAWWEU010000081.1:64507346-64535388 GCA_035583155.1 Acropternis orthonyx | reverse complement strand
CCCCCCAAGAGTTCTGGAGAACACATGAACAACTAAAAATTTGTTTTCGTTATGTTTATTTTTTGTATGTCTGTGCCCCTATTCATCAGTAATACTCACTCTTTCCTTACAATCCTCATCTGTTTCTTTTAACAGGTGGTCAGAACATGATGAAGTCACTTAAACTTCATCAGGACTTGGCAATCACTGATTCTCTTTGAAGAATCTTTCCAATTGCCTCTGTCTGCTGAACCATAGAAATGGACTTCCTTACTGAAGTTTATATTAGGATAATGAGCCAGAGAGCTGACCAGTCAGATTACCTTAAGCAGCAGCAAATGCAGTATCATCATGTACAGTAGCTGTAGGATTCATTGTTCCAGCTCAATAGAAGATCAAGAATTACTTCAGTTGCTTAATTGCCCCTCTGATCTTAAAGTGTGAAAGAACACAGTAAAAACTAAGTGAACTCAGTTTTAGGGAAAAGCAAGAAATAGAGAAGATTTTCCCTACTTCCTTTTAAATATTTACTTAACTGAAAATCCACATAACACCTGAACAAAGCTATCAAAAAAGACTTACAATTTAAAAGATCAGCTATGTCAATATTGTAGGTATTGTGGAAACACAGTAACAGACAATTTACAAACGTACAAAACATCTTTCCCACCATTCTGCTTGTGGAGACATTCACTTCCATGGAGGGGGGGAGGGGGGGAAAAAACCTCTTAAAAAGCCAAGTGTATATCTGAGTGTCCAGAGGCTGTTAGGGAAGAACCTTAGAAATTTGAAGGGTTCCCAGGATCCCACTGAGGAAGCAGGATCAAGACTGATAAAATAAAGATATTTAGAAATCTCAGGTTGCAAACCTACAGGGTAGAGAAGTCCCCTAGCTACATATACTGCCGTCTTCATCAGGCTTTGGGTCTGCTGGATGCGTGCTGACCCACATTTGAGGGCCAGGGACACTCACTAATCAGGGCATCAGAAGGCCAAGGGACAAAAGCCCAATATCCCAACCATTGGGAAGTTCACCTTGTGTTTTTTTCCCTCTAATGTAGGTGTCAATGAAATGTTTTTTCCACCAGTGCAAGAGCAGTCTACCTGGTAGAATTAAAATGAATTGGATGAGCCTAACCTAATGATAGAGTTCAAAAGAAAATTAGATACTAAAGATACTTATAATTCCTACTATACCGCACAAATGAAACGGAAACCATTATACTAACTGCCTGTAGACATGCTTTGACACTCAAATAATTGGTGTAGCAGATAGGTAGCTTACCTAAGATGATGTCACCCACTTTTAAGACATGATGTCAATGAAACATTGCCAGCTTCTGTATTCCTGACCTGTAATTCTCAAACCCACTCCCCCCCACTCAAAAAAAAAAAAAAAAAAAAAAAAGGCAACCAACAACAAAACACCCCAACTCATTTTCATATAACAGTCATTTAAAATATTGGCAACATCAAAAAGTAGTCAGGTTTCGGCTGAGGAAAAGTCACCTTCTAAAGTCACCTTGGACTCTGCGTTGCTCTGAGGTGCATATATTCCTACAAGGATTATACTCATGAAGAACGATCAGAATGGATTGTACAATGCTTAGCAGGCTGCAGCTTTGATGAGGGGAGGTCTGCAGGTGCCATCAGGATATAAACAATCTTTAAGGGCCCTTCCAACTCAAACCATTCTATGGCATGATTCTATGACAGTATTATCCAATGGGGTAGAACATGCAAGTAAATATGCATTGGTGTTTTATATCACTGATGTCTGATCCTACTGCTTTCTACCAAATTTTACCCATGCACTATCCACTATTAAACAAAGGAAAACTGATCACTCCATCATCATATAAATTGATCTCTGTGACTTTGAAAGGAGTCAGAGCAGTGATGATAATGACTCTGTAAGGGTATTAGGTCTAATACCCTGAGGCATTAACCTTTGTTTAACCAAAAGGTAAATCTTTTGATGAAAGACAACATTTTATTACTATCCACCTGCATCCTGCTCATTTCTTACTTCTATAACTCAACTGCTGGTACTGAAGAGCAAAACTTTCAGAGGCCCTTGAGTAATACACATTGAGGTCATGGATCAAAACTGCTTATATAGTTGTGATCAAGTCCTTCAAGTTGCTATGCCCTGCACGGAGGGCTAAATGTAGCATCTGAAATCTGTAGAGAGAGATAGGGGTTGTGAAGATATTAAAGAACATTGAGCAAGCTGCAGGAAGAGAGTGGCCAAACAGGAAAGATGTTCTTGGCTTCTGGGACAATACTGATCCTTCCAGTCACTCCATTATTAATTTTTACTAAGAAAATTTACATAAACCTGAGTAGCCACTTTTATTGTCTCAGTACAGAAACAGCTGAAAAAATCTGGAGCTGGTATTTTAACATGGCATTTAAGTTAATGTATAGGAAGATTATGTTGCCAAAAGCCCATCAAGTGCACTATCACCCCAATCAACAGTGTTCACTTCATCCTCAGCGGTCTCATGTTTTAAGAGCATCTCATCTTTAATCAAACATGTTAAGTCAGCATTCTGTCAGGTCTTTCATTGCATATTTCTCTGCTCTGTAAGCTCCAGCTCTGCCCATAAGCATATGTCCCTGCATTGTCTCATGACAGACGGTTTTCTGTGGCACTCTGCATACCCAGCCTTGGTTGTACCTGCTCAGTTTCTACCACAACACAGTCCCAAAGTTATGATTTTCCTGAAACAGAGTTTATTTTTTCTTTATTGAAAGCAAATGTCACTGGGGCTTTTGAAATACTTAGACCTACATGGCAGGCCACAAGAAACAGAACTGTTTTCCAAATTTAATATTCTTTAATGTGTTTGTTAACAGAACATTGACATCTGTTTAATGCTTTCTTTACAAGAATCTATCAGATCTCCCTTCATGTATTTCTTACCAACCTCAACTATCAGCTTTTGCATTTACAAAACAGGACATGAAGTAAGAAACAATACAGTCTAAAGTTCCACAGCTAAAATCTAGTGTAAACTATTTTTTAAAAAAATATTATTTTGAAAAGTGCATCTGCTTTTTCAAAACCTTTCAATCATAGTAACCTCATGCACCAAGATGCTGTTTAAACAAAAGACATCCATTTTTTGTAGTGCTACATACAGAAGAAAAACAATGAACTAAGGGACACAGTTGATATATCCTCTTCATGCCAATGCTGCCAGCAGTACTAGTGTAAATCAGATGCCTCATTGGAAAGAAATTTTGGCAGCCTAAAAAGAAACAGCAGCAACTCAAATGTGTTTCTGAACCTCATGTATAAAACCAGTCCCCCATACTATAAACTTTCACTTGCTGTTTTTAACCCTTGGGTTCCCATATTTTGATTTCATTTTGTCAAAGCAAAGGAATGTGAGAGAGATGTCTATTAGATTCCTTCACTCAGCTCAAGGGTTAATTACTCAGTTTTGTAGACATTTGAAAATATTATGCTACCTCTAATGGCAAAATTGATAGAAGCTTGTTTCAGGCTCACTTTATGTCATTATGGCAGATTAAATTAACTAATCATAAATTATGCTGGCTAAAGTACATCTGCTACTCACTAAACCTGCAGAGAGAAGAGAAGGGTTTTTTTCTACTGAATAAGAAGTAAATGCCATGCAGAAAATTAGACATTTACAAACCAATAAACACACATTCAAGCAACAAAAGCTGGAAGTATCCCAAAGATGGAAGGAACAGATTCTGAAGACCACAGCAGCAGTCTGACACTGAACCTGTAGTTGTTGTGGAAAGGCATCAACACTGCAATGCTCCAGGGGTATATCCACAGATCAAAGAGTAAAGATGTACATTAAAGAATAAAGAAGATCAATTAAACAAGAATCAGCATGCTCATATTGTTACATGTCTCTGAATACCAATATGACATGATGTGCATGTTTGCAGCCTCTGCTTCCTATGTCACTTCTTCCATTTTCTGTTCAGAGGAGCTGAATGCACCATTCCTACAAGCTTCCAAGGAAAGGATGATGCATAGATCACTGATCTAGAAAACAATACAGATTTCACAGTGATCCTCTTCTAACTCTCTGTGTTGCAGAATGCAGATAGGGCAGCTGATACCATGTCGGCGTGACTAAATTCCTTATCAGAGCATGAACTGAAGTTAGAGATATGTGAGAAGAATGGAGAGAAAACACAGGCATTCAAGACCTCTTTCTTGCAGCATTGAGTTCCTCTCTGAATGCTCATGGTAGACCAGCTCAATCAGTCACATTAAATGAGGATTTTCTTTCTTTTGGAATAACATAAGGAATAAAAGCAGTATTGTATTGTATTACATGTCAACTCCCATATGTAGTTGCCAGTTGAAAAGCAGAACATTGTTTTGTGATGACCAGACTCCTTCTGTCTAAGAAACAAACTTCACTGCACAAGTCCAAAAAGAGCCCAGGTATGATGATCGACCTCACAGTGACCAAGTTTAGAGCGAGTGTAAACAAAGCATTGTCATGTCTGTTGTGTTCCTTCGGGCATCACAGAACCTCAGAAAGCTTTGGGGGGCAACTTGAATTGCCCAAATGAAGTTAGAGGGTGAACTTTCAACATATTACCTTCTGGAAAGGTTCAGTACTCTCTTACCCTATTCCCAGGATCATACTCCATCAGTCCCTTGAGCCAGATGAGGCGCTCAGTACCATTTGAGTCCTTTTTCCCTCATGTTTCCCTCCCGTTTCATGTTCTCTGAACAATACTACCCATACCACCTTCCATGCATGATGCATACAGCTATAAAAAAGTCAAAAGGAATGAAATACAGCTTCAGGATTTAGCAGAAAGCAGTAAGAGAACTGTGTCCCTCACCAGCATGCAAAGGCAATGATAAGGTTTAGTTCTGCAGTGAAAGAAAAATCTAAAAACTTCCTCTGAAAATAAAAGAAAGCTTAGATCACCATCATTCACTGGATAACCTATTTTAAGCCCATCAGAGCCAGTGAGCTGTTCTCATGTTGCTAATTAAAAATGATAGATTCATCAATTAATCTCTCATCCTGTCCTCTAGCCTTAGTACGAGATTTTTCAAGGGGACAAATGGTAGTTAGGTGTCCACAAGTATCATTTCAGCCCTGAAAACTTGTGCTGTTGTCAATATCATCCCAACCCTATCTCTTTATGCTATGAAATAACAAAAAGAAAACTTCAGAAAGCTCTGCCACCCTGAAAAACATAACAGATTTATAATTGGGGAATAATCTTATCCTCTGTACAATGAACACTGCTACATAAATCCTCCCTGAGCTGCAGTTTGAACTTACTCACTGAGACATGAATAAGCCTGTGTTAAATTTGGCAGAGAGAGATGTCCTAAGCTTAGTCTCCTGATTGAAACTCAATTGCAATATTACTACAGCGCAGTCAGAGATACTTCACTATTTAAGAAAGAAGCAACTAAGGCAATCTATTTTTATTCACATTGAAATGGAGACAAAGATAAAGGTCCTGCTGTTAGCTTAGCAAAGTGCCAGTCACATAAAGCATGCCAATGAAAGTGGTTATCTTTTCCTCTTTCAATATATGTATCACCAGGCAGAGAAATAGAATTGGGGTGTACAAGGTTAACAAGCCAGCATCATGTTATGAAGCAAGCGGTAAAATTGTCTTATAGTTCTTAACTCTGACCTGTTCCAGTGAAAAGCTGCCAAGCAGAATTATGTCATCTTGAACATCTCTCTCAAACTGTTCGATATATGAGGGAATCTCTTCATCTTCAAGCTCCCTCTGAAGGTCACATGCCTTACTGGAGCTGACAGGCATCACAGACTCTGGAAAATCTTCACTGACGACATGGGCTGCTTGAAACAAAAGTGGCAGATTATCCCTTAGCAAAGGGGAGCTCATTCACTGGTTAGTACCTTCTCAGTTAATATTTTTGGCCTGCCAACATTTTAAGACAACAATTCATGCCATAAAATGTACAGCAATAAATAACATCAGTAAAACAACTGGTGAGTGCCAAGTGCCAGTACCAGGAAAACTGTCCTCAAGCGCAACATCTGCATACAGGTACAAATTTAGCACGTTCAGTTTGTTCCTTAAATACTTTTAAAAAGGCATCCTCTACATTTCTAAGGGCACTTTGCTTCCCTGTAAATCTTAAAGGGACTGGGATTTGGAACAACCTTGGCTTTCACTCCTGAGGAAGAGAAGTAATAATTGCAATTGAATGGGAGTTTTAGGTGGAGCAACACCAAGCATTTCATCTTTTTCAACTCACCCCAAATGATTGTATTCCTTCCCTACTTGTGTCCATGCAGCTCCTACCTAATTAACTGGGTCCAGTTCTGCTCCCATGCACATCACTCCCCTGATTTCACATGCATATGTGATGAAATACACAAAAACAAAGGGTACGTTCCACACATAAGTAAAAATAAAACCCATTCATTAAAGAGAAACTTTGTCCTTTGTTCAATTTAATTATCATGCCACATTAAAAAAAAAAAAATTCTCATTGATATCTGCTACAGTACTAACACTAGTTTGGGCTGTAAATAATAACAGCAATGATTTTTTGCTCATTTCTCCACTTTAGGATCACTAAAAAATGGCAGATACAAGACTGCCCACATATGGCTATCCTTCTTGCTTCATATTTCTGAGTGTAAGCTTTTATGGTTCTCTGTGTCTATCTCTTTGAGAAATTGCCGTATCTAGTTATTTACTTCCCTTTGTCCATCCTATGACCTGAAAGCAGTTAAAAGAGGATATTTTGACTCACTCCCCTTTGAAGTCTTTCACTCTCTAATGAAGACCAGAAAAGGAAAGATAAAACTAAGGCTATTAACATTTTCAGTTTTGCTCACTACTCGTTGTTTAATGACTTTAATTGTTGAGCCTCCCGAGTACTTAAATCACCTCAGTGCCACCAACACACAGGAAGTAGGGTGGGTTTTTTATTTAATTACAACAGGATACAATTCAAAATCATGTTGGGGGAAGTGTACAGTAGATATAAACAACCCAAACCATTACCTTAGGGTACACATCTCTTCATGTAGCATTTTACAAGCCTAATGAAAAGTGATTTGACCTACACTATTAACAGCAAAAACAAAACAATATTTACATTTAAATTTGCTGCAACATTAAGGGCTTGGCTAGAGAGGGAAAACCCAGGACGCACTGGAAAAAGAAACATTGCCAAAAGCTGAAGATGGAGCATGTCTTGTTCCCCTCAGTGCTGTGTTGTACACAACAGGCCATATGCTCAGCTGGTATAAATCAGCTGCTTTACTGCTTTCACAAGAGCAGTACAAGTTTGCATCCAGGGAATTCAGGAGAACCTTATCTCAGGATTCTCTGGGTGCAGAGAGATAGTCCTTTATATATCAAAAGGAAATAAAACCATTTGGGTTCAGAAAGATGATCATGAGGCACTTCACCAAAATACCTGTTTTTTTCTTTTCTTTTGTGTTTCTTATTTTGTGAGGACTATATCAAATGAACTCAGTTTTGGTGGAAGACACTGCGCTCAGTAGCACAAGTTTTCTGGCAAAAGAAGAGAGAGAACATTTTAAAAAGCCTTTTCGAGGGAAGCAATTGCTACAAATACAGAGATGCATTATGATTTAGATTTGAAACATGTTTGATACATATGCTTGTTTTAGCACAGTTGGGAAAATTGTTTATTTGCCTGAGTCAGAAACAGCGAGAGAACAGGGTTAGTTCAGCTGGTCTATCCCTTCCAAAGTGGCTTTGCAAAGAAACCTCTCAAACCTGGTCAGCATCAGGTTGGTCCTTGCTTGAACTGACCCACAGGTTGGAGGCTCAAGCGGATGCCCCAGAGCAACACTTGACTAAAACAAAGCAACTAACTCATCCCTGTACAAAAGTAGCCAAAGTGTTAAAAAAATCTACTACTTTGTATACGCAGAATGAAATGGCTGAAAATTTATGAGGAAATCCATTCCTAGATTGATTAAGTAAAAACTTGCTGCTTCAAGTTTTTAGCATGGGCATCAAAACTTTTCACTGCCGTGGTTGTACTTAACACTGCGGTCATACTTCCCTTGTAGCTTAAATCACTTCTCCTCAGCACACGCTCTATCCGCAGATGCTGTGCTGTAATTAAAACAATCTCTCCGGTATTAGCTTAGCTGCTTGTAACTTCATTTACTCCCACCTTTGTCCATCAGACAGCAGCAGTTTATATACTGAGAAGATAATTTAAAGGGTAGGTTCAGCAGCAGACTACATCTCAGCATGGGTTTGTATGCATAAAACTGCTATAAACTCCACATGGAAAAAGAATTTTGGCTACCTGATTCTAAAAACTGTGTATAAATTGTATCTAAAAAAGTCCATCGACAAAGGCTCATGCATCAGTTTCAGACAACTAAAATGCTGCAAAACATGAGACTTCTATTTTTTGGCTCTTTACAAAGAAAAATATAATAGACATTATTTTTTTATGGCGTTCACCTAGCATCATTTAAAATGTGCATGGATCGTGATCTTACACTGAGAGATTTTATCACTAGGTTAAAAATATACAGTCTACAACCTTTAAAAACAAGCAACCAATGATGACTTTTGAGTTGCCTTATAATATGAACTAACATGTATCACAATGGTGACCAACAGGTTACTCAGCAACAAAATGCTTCAAATATATAATTATATAAATTCTGAGCCATGTTCTTTCCTTTTCTTTGGGGATCATCTATTAATTAGGACTGTAGGACTATGTGATTTTTCAGCTCAGTGGTCAAATGAAGAAATGAAGCAGTTCTGTAAGAGTGGAACCAAATGAATCCTAGTTTTTTATGGGTTTTCTGATGTCTAATAAGGGTCAAACTCCCATATTAGCTTTTCCCTCAGTGGAGACATTAATAATGCTTGTCTTCTCTGTTCAACTGCCTGCTTCCATAAAACTGGTAGGGAAATCATACCTGTGACTCTAGATGTCTGTTTAAGAAAAGGTTTGGAAATGAAAAACAAAGTTCAAAATTGTGAGGGGGAAAAACACAGTGCACAGAGGTGGAAAGTGTACAAGCCTCACTTCCTTGAGAAAAATCTTTCTCTTTTCTGGATTTTATTCACCAAAGCAAAGTAAAAAATTCAGCTAGAATGGTGTGCACTTTCACCCACAGGACTAGGTCTGATACCCATTATGGTATTTGTAAGACATAAAAGCACTGAGGCACTGTTTGAGACACACAACAACAGTGACCTGTGGCATGTCCCCAGCTTGCTGCCCTAATGCCTACATGCATTACATGTGAGACACACATGCTAATGCATTTGCTTGTCCCTTCACTTTAGCCAGCGAAAATGCAATGGTCAAGACTAAGTCAGTCGTCCAAGACCTGTCTAGAGCCAAAGGAAAGAGAAGAACAGCTTACAAAGCACAATTTTTCTGCCCAACAAAGAGGTGTCTGTGTAAAGTGAGCTGACCCACTGCCCAGAGGTGTTTCCTTCTCCCTCTTTCACCATTTTGTGGGAACCCCTGTAGCTGAACTCTCAGAAAGCTAATGGAAAGGGTACAAGACCCCACCCTGGGGCAGCTTGTAGAATGATATCAGGACATTGTCCTTAATCATACAGCATTATTTTGATTATAAACCTATTGATGAATATGAAATGCTATAAATACTGGTAGACTGGGACTACATAAATACCACAGATAGACACTGCACGTCAATCTTTCACAGAGAAATAATGTTAGCTTCACAGCCAAACAGGTTTTTATTTTCATCAATGTTGCTGTCTGATACAAGCAACAAACCACCTGCAGCACTGCTGTAATCTTTCTCAGCAATGTGGAGCTCTATGTTAACACAGAACAATAGAGACATGGCTAATAATTTGTTAAGGGTTTTTGCTTAAACTATCTGCATGAATTTAGTTGTGATGGTTGCACTTTTTTCTTCCTTGAATTCAAGATGAGGCAAAATAGGTTTCAAAGATGTTACTGATATGACCAGTGCCAGTTCAAGAAATTTTTCAACCCTAGGTAAATGAAAACATCTGCCACTTCTACAGCAAAGTTGTTTATAAACCAAATAATCATAAAACATGTTGCAGCTCCTGGAGTTCCAGTGCAACCACCTGCTTGGTCTCTCTGACAGTATTGCTGAAATACAACAGGAAACCTCATACAGATACAAAGAACAGAAAATACTTTTGCACAAAGACCCCTGCTGAACAAGGAGAGGGGGAATATGCAAAAATACAAGGGCAGGTCTGAGCAGGGACTTGTACAAATGTTACTTCTCCTAGGATGAACCAGAGGAGAGAAGCAGACGTGGACCTTGTGTAAAGGCTGTAATGGTAACAGTCTTGTGAATCAACCGGGTTTTAAAGACCGCCTGTAAAAATAAGTGAAGCCGAAGTGAGGCTGTGGGCTTGAGTTGAAGAAATGTCTTCTTCTGTACTTCGAACATCAATTTGTATTTTCTAACAAAGTCACAGAAAATGTTTTCTCACTCATCTGTTAGTGTAAATCCTTATATAGATAACCTTGAACAGTGTGATGTGACCCGTCCACCTGACAAATGGCCCATCCATTTATCAGCTTAAATAAGGATTTCGATTTCTAGATTTGAGCACATAAGCAATGATATTTCCAGTCTTCTTTCCCAAGTGTGGAATTCAACATGCAGTGACGCAATGTAGAGAAAGCATGCCACTTAAGTTACACTTAAAACCACATAAACATGACTCAAAATAAAAACATTTGGAGAAACAGACTTTACAGGCTTGCATTAAAATCAGCATCCCTTTGACTTCTGAGTTCAAGGGGATGGATTACCCACTCTCTTCCCCACATGCAGACTCAAGAGTTTTGTTTTATGCAATTAATTTTGTTCTTTACCTTGGAAGTCCAGCATCTTGTTTTCTTCATCTAGAAGCTTCATCAGTTTAGAGTACAGAATTTGTTCATCAAATTTCGCATGATATTAAAAAAAAAAAAAACAAAAACAAACAAACAACCAAAAAAACCAAAAAAAAACCAAAAAAACCCCAGTGAAACAGTTATTGTTTCTTCCAGTATTATTTCAGGAAACAATCTTTTAAACTAAAAGTAAGATAGAAAAATACAAAAGTTAGGAAGCCATTAGACACTTGAAGATAGTCTTCACAAAGCTACTTTCATAGCTCAGAATAGTCACCTCTTCTATGAAAGACAATTTAAAATAAAAAATATGTATAATTATATACTTGTAAATGGTGAGCAATATTATATGTTGACCTGGAGTAAAACTGATCTATTAATTCTGCTAATAGAGTACTTGAAATGATGGTTTATATTCAAATTGTCAGATGAATTTTATTCGACTTTTAATGAAAATCAAAACACCTAACTCCTATTCTAATGTGATTTTGGAGCATCATTAGAAATACTACCTTGCTCTCCATAATACTAACACATTATCTAGGATGAGTAGTCATTGCAGCACACCATGAATTTTGATTTTGTGGCTAGTCAGTCATTGGAATTCTCAGTAATATCTGCAGATTTTAAAAGGCAGTAAAGGACATGCACACTTCCCTTTTTCCATGGGACCTAAAAAACAAAAATCACTTGAAGTGTCTTTATTCAAGGGTGAAAGGAGCAAGTGGGACCATTTCTCTCCAGATCTCCCAGACTGTGATTTCTCTAATTTGTTGGTGAAGACAGGCAGATAAAAGGCCAAAGAAACACATACAAGGCAGGTGGATTGAAGTACAGCTACAGGCAACCTTAGGGGACTCTTTTTAAGTGCTCAATAGAACCCCAAAGAGTAAATTTTCTTTACCATGAAATTTCAGAGCCACATTTTTCTGTTACGCTGAGCATTCAGAGGTGATGGCTTATGCAAATCTCTTCTGAAATACACCACCTTCTACATTTAACATTGAAATGTTCCCTTGGCAAGGGGGGGAAAGCAGATCCATAGTGGGAAGTTGTTTGTTCTTAGAGCATTATCAACTTGGACAAATTTCCAGAACAAATCTAATGCAGAAAAGATAATTGTCAATCTCTTCATTTTCACAGAATGACCCGTTAAGGAAGAGTTAATAGCTGAAGATTTGCTTTTCACCAGCTATTCTCTTTGGGCATTAGGCCTGACTTTCTTAAGTCCTAAGAAGACCGCAACTTTAAAGTCTGCCCTGATTTTTTTCATCTTTTTCTGGTTTTGCCTCTTGTTTATGACAAACTGCTAGCTGGAAAGAGGAAATAATTAGGGGATCCAAGTAGGGGATGACCAGGCAGGACCAGACTTCAGTTCTGACCATCCTTTTATCTCCATCGACTACATACAAACGGAGTTCCATTTATTTAACACTTCTGCAGGAAAAGGGAAGCCACACAGTGAGCCTGGTTTGTGAGGAGCAACAAATCAGACTGGTTAAGGTGGGAAGGCACCTCTGGAGTCCATTTAGCCCAACTGTCCTGGTTTAGAGACATCTCGGGACAAGTTATCCAGGACCCTGTCCAGGCAGCTTTTGAATACCTCCAAGGTAGAAGATTTGATCTTGTCAGAGGTTTTGGTAAATACAGCATCATAAACAGCTCTACAGAGGTCAACACAACCAACCTGAGGCTGGTACTGTTGCTAACAGACTTTTAATAAGCAAGTGTTATCCCAACATTTGAGTGACATCTTTGCCAGGGAGAAAAGGGAGGAACACCAAAAGACAGCTGTTCACAGATGGATCTCAGGTTTAGCATGATATTCAACTGCCTAAAACCACCTCGCCACTCCGAAACCCAGAACCCAATGGACTTCTCTAAGAGCCTTCTTCTGTTCCAGATTTTAAAATAAATAAATAGATAAAACCTCCACCACACAATACAAAATCAACATTTACGGTTAAGTGTATCACTCAGCCTCTTCAACAGAGTCAAGAGAACATTTTCTCCCAATGAGAACTATACTTTCATATATCCCTTATGTCACCGCTCTGTCTGTCCATGATTTTAGGCACATGTGCACAGATACAGAAATTTAACCTGCCTTTCATTTTCTGGTTATGAAGCAGATCTTGATTAATAAAACCTATTCATAAGATGAACCAATGCAAGAACAACAGGAAAAAAAAAAAATCATTCATTTAAAAACTCTGAGCCAGAAGTTGACTTCCAAGGTATTATGCTGCTGGCCTACACAATGAATGGGGAAATTATTGGGATGAGATGTAATTCAATCTTGATAAACCCTGATTTTTTTTTCTTTTTCCACAAGAACACAGAAATTCAAATTACTGATATGCATTAGAGGCTGGGGGTTTTTTCTCCAGTTACACAGGTTTTTGTCTTCATATAAAACCTCCATATTCTCTCAAAGTTTCCCATGAATTTCAGAAGTGAACTACTTCAGGACCATTTATAGGAGATAACCTTTTTTTAGATGTGACTACATCTGCACATCTAGAGAGTCCCTGCAGTATAAATAAGCAGACGCTTTAAAAAAGCAAAGGGCTAGCAAGGAAACACAGGAGAACTGGATCTTGCGTGCTATCAGGTTGTTAGTGCTTAACAACGGGAGCTGGGCCAAAGCACTCAGTGCAGAGCTAAGCAGTTCATTACCGTGATGATGTTCTTACTTAAGTCCATGCAAATTCAGGCAGGCCCATTCCCACCCTTTTTTATCTAAAAGCCAAGGCCGGCAGAGAACTTCCTCTGCTAGACAATACCTTTTGGTTAATCTCTCTCATACCTATGCGTAACTTCTGTTCTTCCAGCTCTACAGAGTCACACCCTCCCACTCAACGCTTCCGTCCCCACACACCAAAGCTAAACATCTCGGCTAAGCCAGCAAAAAGAAAACCAAAAAAGCCTCCTCGTGCACTTTTACACACTCTGGGATTTTCTTCTATTAGGCAAACACACATTCAACTGAGTAATAAAATTGCTCTCCAAGGAGGACTTTGGGAGTAGGGTTGCGAAAAAGCTACAGTTTAGCACTCAGTTCTGGACTAACTTCTTTAATTAAAGACAACACGGTTTAGACAATACTCGTGGATGTTGCTTCATTTTGTTACAGCAGCACTACCAGAATACAGCACAGTCTCATTTTTACCTGCCCATTAACTCACTGTCCTTGATCAAAGACTATGTATACTGCCTATCCTGTTCAGGGCAGTTCAGGCTTAGAATTTAAATTGTAAACCTCAATATTTAAATAGAACTGCATATGTGATCTCTGTCACCTCATTTTCATGAATGGAAAAGAATATTCTGACACCAAAATTACATACTTAATTCTGCCTCACCTTCTTCACTGACCTCCATCCCACACTGCCTTGGGTTTATTTCCTCATCCATCAACGGGTCAAAGTAATTTCTGCTGTATTCATTTCCTGTGGAAAGCACGTGAAGTAAGGGTCAGTGATTATTAGAAGCACATGAACTAAAATGTTAATTTTGAAATCGACACCAGCAAGCAAAGGGGTATTTTTTGCTACTTTACAAGCTTAATTTTTTTAACAAGTCCTCTAAGCCTACTGGTACTGCAATTATCTTCTTGTGAAAGGTCAGAAAAGGTAATTCTGGAAACAAGTGCACTTTATGTTACTTTTGCTCAGGAACTAATGAGAAAAAATTCTCAAATTTAGATGATGGAAAGATAAGAAAAACTTTAAAAACTCCAGCATCCCCAACATAAGCCAAATTATTCCTGAAGCACATTGTACAAGTGAATTATCCATACTGCAGAGGAATTTGTGCTTCACAGCTGACCCCTCCAGTTTCAACGGTTTTAAATTTCACCATGGAGGTTTCAACGTCTGGTGCATCTTTAATACTGTATTCAACCAGAGAAGTGTCTAATTACAGAGGAGATACTAGGATACTGCCTCATTAATCTGAACAGCAATTATGTTCAGTCGGACTAGGTAACTAATCCAAGATTTGGATGGGATAAACGAAGTCATTTTAGCACTTTCTGTTTCAACAGCTAATTTTATCTGCTCTTTAGAAACCAAAAAAAAAAAAAAAAGTTAACAAAAAAGTCATTTGTTAGATTTATCAAAAAATAATGCAGCATCTTGCTGCCTAGAGGAACTCACAATAAAAGCCAGAAGAATTTTTCTTACACAAGGAGGGAGGGTGGATTTTTTCCCCAAAATACATCCTCACTTCAGCAAAAATGCTACACTATTAAAACCATCCACATGTTCACTGGTTTGCAAACACAGTAAAATATTATTAAACAGAAAAAACGGAAGTAAAATAATTAGGCCCAATACAAAATTTTTAATTGCTTGAATTGACATCGATCTACATCCTGGCAAATACATAAAAGCTAAATGTATGAGGGGGTTAATTCATCCTAGATACACTATGGTTCTCTACAGTGTATTTGTTTTAGGATCAGAAATAATACAAGCAGCAGCTCCTTTTCAGAGACTAAATGAAACTTTGATATGAAACTAGGTTTAATTTATATTTCTGCACTGGCACATTTTGACTGTCAGTCTCTGTTCCTTCAACGTAGTAAGTACAAGAACCGAAAATTTGCTTTACCTTGAGGTCTCAATAAAGAAAAAATAAATGAGTTTCATTTTTGTTACTTTATCTGTCAACAACTACTAGGCTGGTATGAATCTTGGCAGTATGTAATCAAAGTCTTATGTACTGCAATAACAGAGCCATTCTACCTTATTCACTGTAATTGTTTTTCTCTAGCACAAAGCACCATGATGTTATATGAACACCCCGTCATATGTTGGTAAAATAATTCACCTATGTGCTAAAAAAGAAAATGATGATGCATTTCTCTATTTAATTACTTCATAACTGTAAATGTAAATTAATGGAAAGTATGTTGCACCCATACAAACAATACTCCACTCCTGAATAGGTTTTTTGCACAGTCTTACCATTACAACAGATTTTATTTAATTTTAACCTCCAATGTCAGTCTGGTGTGAAACTTTGAGGACTAGACTTTTGGACAACACTTCTGGACAGAATAATTGGCATTTGGGAGGAAGTGTCATGTTATATTTGAGGTTGGAAGGCATGGAAACCATTATTCAAATAGAGATTCATTGACCAATACCATTAAATAGCTTGCTCTTTGGTCTTCTTTAAAAAAAGACCAACCTCAACGCTTAGAGGAGTACGAGATATTTTGTCCAGGGCTTTGTCCCTGTCACAACCACATGCAGCTACATACAGACAGTTATGCAGATGTAGAAGGAACCACCAGGCTTGACTTCTGCAGGACAACGTGCACGCTTTAAAACCTGCACAAGCAGAATGAGTGGTAAACAACAGAATCACCTCCTTACGGTGATTTTATAAGTAACAAGTCATTTTAAGCTGCAGGACTCCACAGAAGACTTTTCATGAGGCTTTCAGAAGAGCTGAAATCACCGCAAACCTTAGGTCACGTCTCTGGGTGGGGGTGGGTTGCTGTTGGTGGGATTTTTGGTCTTTTTCCCCTCTCAGCTCAACACACACCTTGAAAACTGGTATGACCAGAAGGTCTGGGCTCTGGGCAGGTCCTAAAATTTATCAGGGGCAGCGGAAGTTGGTTTAGTTTTAAAACACAAAATTATCAATTTTAGTCAACATAACATACTGCCCAAGGCATTTTGCTAATAACATTTTGTGAGCTTGTGAATGGATTACTAATCATTTCACATTTGCTTTTGGAAATATTTGAAAGTGTATAACATGTAAATTAACAGTCCACTAAGGAATTCATATCGCTTTGCTTTGTGGTATAAACACACTAAATGTTAATACAGAGCTTGCTTGTAGGTATTTGTAATACCGATGGATGGCTTGGTGCTCTCACAGAGCAAGTTACTTTGAATACCTGCCCCTAAAAAGACTTGACCAACTTTAGAAACTTCAGTCTTTGCTTTCACCCAGAGGTTTCCTCAAACCCATTAACTTAATTTGAAGTCCCATTCACCCCTCAAAAGTGTGTTATTTCATGTGGAAAATGCAACAAATAATTCAGGAAATCAGAATTAAAGTGTGAAGCCACAGATTATCTACAAATTAAAATAAAAAAGGAAAGAAGGGTGTTGGCACAACAGTGACCAGGTGGGAATTTATACAGTTTAATTAAAGAAAGAGGAGTTGCTAATAAAATTAGCATAATCCTTGGATGCAGCCCATGGGACTGTACACGTTTTACTAGGACTGGATGAAACTTGAAAGATGCCTTTTAAACTAAGATGTCTGTAGTCAATTATGCAGTCTATGTCCTGAGAACACCACACAGGAAAAGCATGTCTAAGCTGCATTTCTACATGATCTTCTACTCCATAAAGAGATGAGGTAGCCTGTATCAACAACACATCAAATATATAGCATAGAATTTGGATAACAGGCAGTTATTCAATACTACTGATCTAGGTTTTTATTTTAATGAAAGAATAGACAAAACTCGGTTGGATTTGTTAAGTGTCTCCCAACGAATGTAAAAATTAAGGAATTATTAATAGCCAGGTGACTGATTACTAAAAGCTTGAATAAGCAATAATTACTGGTGCTGGTTTTCAGAGTGATGCTGGATCTTCAGGGTAAAAGAATAAAAAGAATTTGGCATAAGCCATCTTTCTTAGAAGATGGTATGCAGGTTATGGTCTGCACAAACTTGCCTTGCTGTGTAACAAGCCCCTTTTCAGACAGCAGCATGGTCGACACATGTCTACCAGTGACTTGGTAGAACATTACTGGGCATTACTAAGGCAACTCATAAAAGCCTTTTGCATAAGATGCAAGAAGACAGAGGCATTTTGGGAAGATGGAATTCCAATCTGAGAAAGCATTCTGACCCAAAGTGCTTTTGAAACACAGAGATGCAGCTTGGAATGGAAAAGAGCATCCTTCTTTCCCACCCCTGTCTTGAAGCACTGATTTCAATAGCAATTCCTAGTGGGGAACTCATTGTCACCATTCAACAGAACTGATTTCCCTAGGGATACTTGCCCTCTTACTTAGCAGATATGGCCCTTTGGGCAGCCCAAACTTAAGGTTCTGTGCTCTCATATTTCTGGGTTTCTCGATGAGAGCCAAAGCAGCATCCTGGGGTCAGACTTGAAACCCGTCCAAGAGAGGTGCCCCCCTCAACTTGGCCAGCAAGGACTACAGTTTGGGATTAAAAGAAAGGGAAGATAAGGGTCTCGCCTCCTGCATTCCCAACTACTTCACTTACCCTTCCTCAAGTTGTGGTGGGTCATGTGACTAGCACTCCCTGTTTTCATTATTCAGTACCTACATTGGTAAACTCTGGTATGTTCAAGTTGCTTCTTTGTAGATAGAGGCCTTTGTTTCTAGTGTGTACTTTGAAAAAAAAAATCTATAAAGAACCTTAAAAAGATCATTCAAAAGAACTAAATAATAAGAAAGGAGAATGAAGCCTTCCACCTTAAAAAAAATCTCACAGAATGCAGAAGTAAAGAAAAACGAAAGTCATCAACCAAAACTTTGGAAATAGCGAGAGTTCCTGCACAGTGAAAAACTGTTTCAGTTTTCAGTGAATTTATAGGTTCTTCCTTCATTTAAAAAACTATTTAAAAGTGGAAAATAATGTAGGTAAGTTTAAAACTTTCACAAGAAAACATTATGAGTTTTTATTATAGAATTTTGTCTTGCTAGATTTATTCAGATCTAAATGTTATGAAGATGTTAAAAATAAAATTCTAGTCTTGTAGAATATATGTAATTTATATGTAATCTACAAAACAATGTTAACTCTCCATTCTCATTTTGGCAAGGGGAAAAAAGGAATTATTGCGAGTTAACCAGAAGTTATACTTTTAGTTTGGATTTTTAATTGTCATTACTGAACTATGATATTTGTCACATTTACCATCTTATTTCCATTACAAATACCTTTAATTAAATTAAATGCCTTTAATGTAACCTAGGTCAGTCTAAATAAACATAAAACACCTTAAATTCTTTTGTTATTTTAGAATAATATCTAATATTGTTGTTTATAAGTACAGATAAAGATTTTACATGGTAGATCTAAAATAACATTCCTGGGGAATGCAATTTATTCCAGATTACCAAATATATGGGAAAGTGGCAGAGAGTTTTAAACAGACCTTCAAATTTTCATGAATACCAAGAAGCATTCAATGAAAAATTACATGTTAATGGTATCCTCAAACCAAGAGCATTAAGCAAGTACCTGGACAGATTTTATCTTGAAAACACAGTTTGTTACACACTACCAACACCAGGCGACTTCTCAATTTTAAAAAAGTTTTAACAGTATCACATGTCATTTTCCTTATCCTCAACAGAGACCATAGGTAATGAGTAGATCAGATAACTGTGTCTTCTGTTTATATTGCAAGCCTTGAACAAACTCACTTGTCAGCTTTGACAGGATGCTGGCAAAAGAGCCACTCCTGAGCCACTGCAGACCGTGCTGCACCTGCCCCAACCCTTCAAAAACACCTCGTTGCACTCATGGCACCCACCAGTTTTTCCTCCCACTCCACTCCTGGAGGACTTGCCACCTTCACTGCTGTTTAAGCAAAGGTACAGCATGGAAATTTGGGTTTTGTGGTGGTGGGGATTTTTTTTTCCTTTGATTTGGTTTTGGTTTTGTTCATTGGGTTGTTTTTTTTTTTTTTCCCCTGCAGGCAACAGAGGGCACTGTGCCAAGGGATGCCAGTGTGAGACCTGCTACTTTTCCTGGGGACACACTGTTGGTCGAAGGCGTGAGAAAAAGATTTACTGATGATGGAGTTCATTTAGAAACACTGTTAGATAACGTGACACATGTCAATGGGGAAAATGGATACTGAGTGCTCCCAGGCTGACAGGCTTGGCTGGTCCCACTCTATGCCAGCGAGGGAACTAGCCAAATTTTGAGGATCCAACAGCATATTACGAAGCAAACAATTTCCAAGAGTAATAAATTAGCCTTAAAAAATATATATTCAGTCCCTTCCTGAAAAAGTATTTCCCAATTATAAAATACATCCATTCCTCACAATTCTTCTCCCCCTACCTTTCACAAATTCAATTTTAGTACATTACTAGATGAGTGGCACAGTATCCCTGTTGTTAAAAATTGCATGCAATGGATCACGTTTTGCACACTACATTACACCTTGTGCCATTCTGCTGATTTCAATTGGATTACACATTGTGTAATTCAACGCAAAATTACTTCCAATGACAACCCTTTTATTCCTATGCATACATGGTGATCCATCATGCCCTGCATACGGGGTTTGGCATTTCCATTTCAAAGTCCCTGTTGGAATCAGAAAGCATGGAACCACATACACAGAACCTGAATTATTAGATAAAAACTTTGCCATTCTTTAAGGAAAAAAGGGTACAGTTCTGATTCATATTTCTAGTCCCATCCTTTATGCAAATCACTTTGTCCAACAGAAATCCTTAGTGTTGCAAGCTCCCATCTCCTTCAATTGCAGCACAGACACGAATTTCCCACAGATGTCTATTTTTTCATCTGTTTACTGTCCCTCCAGTGGGTACCTACCGCTTCTTTGGAGTTAACTTAGACCCTTGTTCCGAAAGCTTCAGCCTCCAGTTCTCAGTAAGGACTGAATTCAATTCACTTGCTGATGCTTCTTTCAATTTGATATCCCACACAGCTCTTTCATAAAGTTCCTCTTTCATCTGCATATTTCCACATCAAGGTCCTTTTCTGGTTACACTCTTGAGCAAGAAAGGGCTTATATTGTTCTGCCATAGTTGAAAAACCTTTGGCAGTAACTGTTCCTTAGCAAAGGTTTCTCTCTCTCATTTGAGAGGGAGCAGAGATGCTCTCCTTAACAGTGAGATTTTCCCTGTAGGACTGTTAGGTACATCCAGCCTTGCTCTGCAGCTTGGAGGTGATGCAGCAGAGCACGATGTAGACACTCATTTTTCCCCAGAAGCAGTACAGCCATGTTAATGCCATTCTGTACCTGGGCTAATTAGAAGAATAGTTCCTGGTCTTCAATTGAAAAAGCTTTCTTTCCCTCCTTTTTTTTTCTTTCCTTTCTTTTTTCCCCCCCTCCTCAGATGTTGTTAATCTCTGTGGGCAAATTTATTGGAGCGTGATATGAGATGTTAACAGTGCCTGTTGCAGATAAAATGGTAGAATTAATTAGAGCTTCTGATTTTAGGAGATAATCTAGTTTTGAAAAAGGATTTGTGTATAGAGGATGATGGGGGCGGGGGAATGAATGCTTCTTGTCATTTGGAGCCAACTTTAACTTGAATCATTAATATTTAGGGTCAGACTGCCTCTAGTCTTACAAGGGCACAGGATACAGGAGAACACAACTAGCCTTTCTTCCATCTTCCATGCAAAAACCACAGAGCATCACAGTCTCCAAAGGTGTCTGTCGCAGTGCGACTATGCTAAAAAAAAGCCCCATCCCTGGATTCTGCAGCTTGCAAGTGTAATTGATACCTCTAAAAGATCACAGTCTACTTTGATCTGACATATATTCTCCCTGTATGGTTGGGCTGGAAATTTTACCTGTCTTGTGGCAACGTGACAAGTGCCATTCCACAGGGCTTCTCTCAGTATTAGCTGGACCAAATCTGTATATCGCTGTGCCTGTGGTGGGCACCAAATAGTACAAACCAGTGTAAGCCACTTGCACATTTTCTGATCACAGCAGCTGAGGATGAAATGTATCAAATGCTAAAATAGATTAACATTTGCTTTACAGGTCTACAATAAAATGCTAAGTACAGAGGTAAGTTCGGGGATTGCTTGTGACATACATCATCCATCTGAAGTTGAGCAATTGCTCATGCCTTCTGCTGTCAGAAAGATGGCATAATTCCTGGAGGTTTGGTACTTCTGTCATGACAGTTTGCTGGACAGAGACTTTACCAAGCCAGCCTGAACCTTAGGACACTCTACAAATTGTTTTGGGTTTAAGACCGTCTGGAGAAGAGAGAATAACTGATTTTGGCTCACATTCAGACCAGGTATCTGACAACTGAGAAACTGGTGGACATAGGTTCTTGTCACTGCAGATTTGGGTGATCTAAACCCAAAAATGTTCCTCCCAGGGAAATTCGTCTATTAGACTTCTCACTGATATGGCCAACATGAAAATCTCTGCAAATTCAATATTTGATGAGGGGAAGAAAGGCAGAAGGGTTGGTTGGATTTCACCACAAGGAAACTGAGTACTTTCATAAATAAAAAAAATTTGCACAGTTTGGCAAAGACAAGGCTGCTGCTAGATGAACTTAATTTCACAAGCAATATGTGAAATAGATGAAGGTGAGGGGAGCAATCTGTAAAGAGTCAGCACAGAATCCAGAACAGAAAATAGGGTAGGAAACTACTGCAACCAATTAGCTGGCTGAAAAATCAGGAGATTAATCACAGTAAATAGTCAGCCAGTTCCCCTGGGTCACTATAACATTTAACAACAGTACCAGGTCTTCACCGATGATGGGAAAGCATTCAGCAGGAAGTTACTCAATGGCCTAGTCCCGAACAACAATCTACTTGTTGATGAAATGATGATGAAATTGGAATTGTGTCCATCACAGAAAAGAGGACGGTGAAAGACACAAAATGGCCCAACAAAGAGAGGAATGGATTAGCAGTCAAAGCTTATATTTTTATTTCCATCACAGCTCTGCAAGGTGACAGCAGAGGACTCATGCTCTGCCTCAGTCTCCCCACAAGTGAAGGATGCAGGAACCTTGCACTATGAATCACAAGAATAGTCTCCACTAATGTGGTATGAAAAGTGAAAAAGTCTCTGAACAAACATACCAAAAAGATTTAGTAAGATTCTTGCAAGCAAGCATAAATTCACAAACTCTTATTTTTAGAAGATATTCTTTTATGTGGGGAAAGAGAATGGAAAAGCATAAACATACATGTGAATTAAGGTCTTTGGGGGCAGATGCAGGCAAGTTACGATATCATGGACCTCTCCACTTGCTATTTAATCTGCGAGTAATGCATGTTCTGCAGAGCAAACCCCTGTGCAGACACAGAAAAATTCCAGAAACAAGTTTTAAGGTTGCCTTGAACATGCAGATGACGATTCACACTACTTCCCAATATCCTTAGCACGAAGGTGTGCAAGACATCTCGAAAATAGGTGGTTTTTCTAGAGAACACTTCCCTCCAGCAACTGCTGACAGAGGAACAGTCTGTGACACTGTTGCAAGGTGGTGGAAATGATAGCAACCCCTGTAGCTATTATTTGCTGCCATTAATGACACAGGCGATGGGTGTAAAGATAATAGAAAGGCAATGCCATCTCGGTGCCTTGCCTCCAAGTGCTTAGCCTGAAAATCCAGCCTGATGTTTGTATAGTGTTCTCAACCTGTAATCTGCTAAATCCTGTGATTAAATAATTGTGCTTAAGGTTATAACTGGTTTTAAGTTGTGCAGTTTAACACCAAGCATTAGAACTGACAAATGCCATTCCTCCTTGAGTAAGTAACTGAACCTGAGCCTGGGGGCTGAGAGCTGGAAGAGCACCCAAGAGTCGTGAAGGGGAGGTAATCCCAAAAGGAAGAGTATTTTATTAACCTCTGGGGAAGAAAAGAGGAGAAAAGGGAGAGGGAAAGGGAGTAGCATAGGGCCTAAACCATTTATTTCACACAGGCTGTGCTGTTGTGCTTGTGTGTGGGCAGATCCTCCTAGAGAAATAGCTTCCAGGGTGGGGTGCAAATCTTGCCTCCTGGCAAGGGGGGAAAAAAGGGAGAATTCTGTGCTAAAATATATCTTAGGAACTGCAGAGTGGCTCCTGAGAGCTGAGGGGCAGGAGAGGATGCTGTGGAAGAGTTTCCCTGATGGCAGAGGATTGGGGTAGTTTTCAACACCACACATGATTTTGCTGTGAGTTGAAGTGGCACTAACTATGCAAAGCATCCATGAACGTGGAGCTAGCAAAGGAAGGAAGGCTCGAGGAACTGACCCCTTGGGCTCTCAAGGACCCAGACCTCAAGAGACTGACACATGAATTTATAGATTACCTCTAGACCTAGTCTTCACTGAGGACTGTGAAATATGACCAACTATACATTACTACATTATTGTGATACTGCATTTACCTATGTAGTTGTCTTTTATCTTTCCCTCTTTAATGAAGTGTCACTACACTTGGGAACATGGAAAAATACCTCATGAGGTACTGCAAGTTGTTCCCCAGGTTTCAGTTTTGAAGATGTTTTTATCAACAGCCCTGGATAAATCTGAACTAGTCCTTGTGACTGCCAAACAAGTCTTGAAACAAGTTAAGCTAAGAATAATTTCATGCAAGGTTGGCCCAGATGATCTCTAGAGATCTTTTCCAATCTAGAATTTTTTACGATTATATAAATGGATGATTTTTTTTTTTTTTTAATAGCTGCTTGACTTAGAGGCAGAGCTATGTGAGTAACTGATCTTTTGGTTAACTGGATGAACAGAATGTCAAGAAAGGAGACACAGTGTTGGGAAACAAAATTTTCCTACTCTGAGCAAGCTTTCCTCTCCCATTTACAGAAACACTCAGCAACGTATCAAGGCATTGCATTCCAGGCGAAATGTAACAATATTTTAGTCCTTTCACAAAGATTATATTCAGTTAGGGTTTTTTCAACAAAATGCTACTTAGGATGAAAAATCAAAATGTTTAAAAACGCATTTCAGGCTTTTAAAAAAATGTGTTGTTTTCTTGAGGGAACTATTCATGAATTTCTGAAGAAGCGACTGAAAGCATGGATAGTCTCCAGCGAGCCCAACTTCATTTTTTGCCAGATAGACTATTTCATTAAAAAACAATCAATCCCTTTGTCTGCTTAATCACTATTCTGACAGGCTGCAAAGGAAAGACGAAGAATTCTTGCTCCGTGTGGCGCTGCACAGAGTCACATGAAGGCTAAATGGAAAGCCAAACCTAATTTTGCAAGAAGCCATTAGGAGCCGTGGGCTCTCCAGTCCCGCAAGATTAAAATCTTAATACAACAAGGTCCAACGTTTTAAAAGTGAATGCCTGAAGGTCTGCTCACCAGGCTGCACTTACCCATTTAAATACCTGGGCTGGCACACAAAGGTATTTAGCAAGCATTTTTGCCACTTGTGAGTTTGATGGGAAGCACTGGGTGATCAGGACTGTTCAAAGCCATACCAGTTATTTTGGTACCTTGGAGGTTTCAGCCCTTGGATGCACATTTGCATAATCATGGATGCACACAGTCCACTAGAAGTTAATGAGACCACATAGTCCACTAATTTTTTTTTTAATAAGTATTTAGGGAAAATTTTGAGACTGACTAGGAATTTTTGTTTTTAAGCTAAATCTTGGCCCATGATTACCCTCATATAGTTCTCAAAATGCTCTTAAATTCTTTTTATCACCTTCTTCCTCACTGGATTACTAAGTAAAAATAACCGTAATAAATAAAAATAACATCAAGCAATAATAATAATTCAAAATGAAGTAATTAATATGTTCAAAGATATCAAACCTCTGCAAAAGGAAAACTGACATTAAGTGAAGATGCTTATAGTTTGGATAAAACAAAATAATAAACAGAAATTGCTTCCTGAGGCAGCAATTCTTTGGGGTGCTGCAACAAAATTGAGCTTAAAAGCCAGGTTCACTCCCCTGGACAACCTGAATGAGCAGGACTCTGCTCCAAGAATCTGAGCAACGCTGGCTGAAAAAAAATTAATGAAAGATGAAGCAGAGGCAAGATGCCGATTGACTGAGGGCAAGTGGGAGACCTAAGGACAACAATCAATCATGGATCTGTAAGCTGTTTAAAACCACCCAATGCAAGGGAGCCAGAGAGAGAGCAGCATCTGTGTGCTCAGACTGGCTGCAGTTCCTTCAAAACCCAGCTCAATCCAAATTAGGGGGAAGCACTGCCATGAGCACTGGCTCCCTGCACTCCCTCCCACTGGCAGAGAGCCCTGCACAACCCGCACCCCATCACAGGGAGTCACTTGAGCATGGAGGCGAAGCCTGGGTCTCTAAATATTTAGACAGCCCGTGTTTTTGGCAGCATGTTGGATTTCCTACCCAGGGTTTGCACCGGCGCCTGCTTGGACATGTCGGGATGGGAACGCCCAGCACAGGCCACGGAGGACGCAGGTTGGATGGGGAACACAACCACTGTCGCTGCGTTTGAGGCTAATCAGGTTTGATGTCTCACCTCTTGGTTCAGCATGGGCTTGCAGCCCGAGTTTTTGTTGGTGAGCTGCAAGGGTGCTATCTGGCTTGTCACGTCTAATAACTTTCCCTTCTGAAGGCTGATATGCTGAAAGATCTGTGCTGCTGATGTTAAAAGCTGGATTTTCAATGCCTTCTGTTGCTGCTCTCTCTTCTTTTACTATAGAAAACAAGGAGGTCAGAAGAGCACATTATAGCAAAGTGTATTTCAATGACAAGCAGAAAATTCCTTCTAGTAATTCCTTTGCTGAAAGACTCAAGTGTATCGTCCTCAAATGTCGCCAAAACAGAATTAGGTTAAAATTAACTCTAAAAAAAAAAAAAAAAAAGAATAAATGATTAAAATAATTACAAATTGCACCCTGACAAGCAAGAGCAAAATTTCGCCCACAGCCATTTGTCTGTAATTAGTTAATTAATCCTTACACAAATTATGAGCAATAACTCATCAAGCAAGGCTCACCCATCAGAAATTCAGCCGACTTGGATTTCTTCTGCTTAGTTTGCTTCAGAGCCTTCTGCTGGAACTTCTGGAGGGAAATTGTTAAATGAATAAATTAGCTAAAGAACGAAGATCATCCTTTATGATCCACAACTAACACAGGATTTTAAATATGGGATGGCATTGAAATGTCATTTAATTTAAATCTCTGCTAAAGGGGTCAAACACTAATTGAACAACAGAAGTGGAAGAATTAAATAAAATAGAAGAAAAGTTAAAACAAATGCCAAATGAAGGTCACATTAAAATACTTTGTTTTCCCCCAATTTTAATTAATGCAAAGAAACCTCAACAAATGAAGAACATTATAAGACTTGTCTTTCAGTATGCATTCAACAGCAACTGCTTTATTTCACTTGCAGAACGGCAGTGCTTCATTTAGAAAAGTTTGGTTATGTAGCATATTTGTAAACAGACTTCCCTGACATCTCCCGTTCCTTACATAACCAGTTTATTTGTTCATCACAGAGAGCAGCTAAAAATGAATGAGCTCTACCCTTTCCTACAATGCAATGGAATAAAAATAACACCAAAGCAATTTTAAATGAGGTGTCACAAAAGAGAGATCGTGGTCCAGGGGAGAGAGGAAGCAGGATTCATTACAACAATGAAAAGATCATTTAATATTAGAGAGATGTCAACAACAGTTGCAGTGAAATCAAACAGCAAGAGATCTTGGGGGACCTGAACTCTGACAAGTTCTACAGTAATTCCCATGGGGATGCAAGGCTCAAAAAATACACCATCACATTACCCTAAGGAAGGCCCAAGTGCTGAACACTGTATAATACCTTGAGCAGTGCTAGGGAAGAGTCACACATGGTCTCGTATGTGGCTACAGACTCCTATCACAGATGTTGACAGTCAAAACAGGCAAAGATTACCAAACCAAAGCACTTGGGAGTGTTAATCAAAGCCAAAACCAGACTAAGAAAACAGTTCAGACCCATTTATTTTAGAACGTCACATGGCAGTTTCTAAAAACAGCTTAATTTTTTTCAAGCCAGTTGCTTAAATGTCCAGTGATAAAGACCACTCCTGGCAACATAGCTCTTGGAAACTGTCAATACAAAAGGATTAATTACAAGTATCATTGAAAAATTTAAGTTTTTACAGCATCCACCTTTCCCGTTTGATTGTGGGTGTCAATTTCCAGTAAAAAAACAGGACTTGCAGCAGACACAATCAATAAATCTGTCAAAAATAACTGGACCATACCACTGACAGATTAATATAGATATTAATATCTTCATATTTATACATGTCTATATGCACACACACGTATGTTATTCTGAAAACAATGGACTTCCTCTAAATTAAGACTAATTAAGATTAACACCCTTCTAAAAAACAAATGTGTGAAAATGACCAGCACATTCTGAAAGCTACAATAAATAAATACAGTAAGAGAAATAATTCCTACAAGCCACA
>JAWWEU010000081.1:64487346-64502346 GCA_035583155.1 Acropternis orthonyx | reverse complement strand
GACTAGCAGAGCACTAGCTTAGAAACCTGACAGGATGGTGAAGGGTGGGGACTGTCCTGATGCCAACCTTGCTCCAACCTTGCCAAAGAGCAAAGGGAGGTTGTAGAACTGTTCCTTCACTTCATCATTTTGAAAACCAATTTGCATCAGATCACCAAAAAAAAAAAAGAAAAGCTAAAAAATTTAAACAAAAAACCATAATTTAAGCTCATATGAAGAAATGCCAACAAAAGCAAGGTTTTGAGTGGAAGCAGCCCAGAAGCAGGTAATTTCTACCCCTAGACAGTAACTACTGAGGTGACACAGAGTTCGCCATGCAATACACCTTACCTGAAGACTACAGTACCAAAGCTGTCAGACTCAGGAAGCTTTCTGTGATATGGCATTTATGTGGGTCTTATTTGTGCCTCATTCCCTGTGCTGGGATTTCCATTAGAAGGATGAAAATTGTACTCTACTTTGAGGTTGTAATTAAGCAAACACACTTTACAAATTATATATCATATCAGCAAAAATGCCTCCATTTTACACCAGCCACTTTTGTGTCTCTGTGGGAATAAAATTCATTCATTCAAAATGGCTAGACAGGTTGCCCCTGCATTCACTGAAATCAATGGCAAAACTCAGTCTGACTCTGCAGTTGCAGGACCTGAATCACAATGAATAGCAAGTTTCTTCCTTTGCGAGCTTTTCCCTTATGCATTTACACAAACACACATTCAGATTATTTTGCTGAGCCTGAAAACAAAACAAGACTTTGAACAATTAAAAATATCCCTTCAGAGTCCCTCAGAAGCTCTAGTTGACCTTCTGGGTCAAAAGATGCCCCGTACAAAGTACATGTTTGGCCCCAGTTGAGGAAACCCTCTCTCCCGAGGGCACCAAGCAAAGAAGTGCCTAATTCTCAGTATGCACTTAAATTTCATTGAAATCAATACAATGGACAGTGGACAGGGCCACAAATACTCCACGGAAAAAGGCTGCATTGTCACTCTAGTAGCTCAGTAATGAATGAAGGGCTGAGTTTTTGTCCAGGCTTTGCTGATGCTGAGAGCCTGCTGACCTTTGCCATCACCCCTCGATTTCAGTGCCCTTCTTGGGGTGCCAGGGCCATTGAAGCCATGCCGGGGGCTGTGATTCCAGCAGCTCCCACTCCTCCTACAGCCAGTCCTGCCCAAACAGTCCCTGCACCATAGCCCACGGCTGTCACAAAAAACATGCTCTCTGCTCCATGACACTATGCAATACTGAAAATAAAGCCCCAGCAAGACCACACAGGTAGGCTCAGGTCATGTATCCAGTCATTGCATGTCTCAGAAAACAAACCCAGAGTCCCAATTCCAAAATCTGGGATGGGTTTCCAGGACAAGGTAATATCTGCATTACTTCTCCAGCTGCTAGAACTGTATATTCACTGAATGCAACAGGTAACTAGTTTCAAGCTCAATGGCATGGCATATTCCTTGTTATGACTCAAACAGGAGCCACAAAAAAGAACCACCTGTATGAATCCAAGGCCATAAAAGCTTGAAGGGGCTCCTTTCCTTTTAAAAGTACAATCACAAGAAGCTGCCATCAGAAGGGAACCGATCAAGACATAAGCTGTAAATTCAACATTTTCATCCATGGTCAACATCTGCTCATTAGAGAGGAGGCAAAGATGCAGCCATAAGGACTTTCAAAGACACAATAGTCCCAGGAATCCAAATGTTCATGGAAAGACTTGGAGTTTCATCTTAAAGAATGTGACTGACCAAATAAGGATAGCAAAGATCACAGAATCGCAGAACCAATTAGGTTAGAAAAGACCTCTGAGATCACTAAGATAGATAAACAGGGAGTTCAGAGGAGACATTAATAACATTAGTGCCTAAACAGTGATTTTTTTAGAGTTCGGGAACTTCCTATTACTCAGGTTTTATGGGAATTTTTTTGTTTGTATGCTTGGGGCAGGGGGAGGGGGGGGTCGGCAGGGGACACTGGTGGTTTTTGATTGGTTTTTCTTTTTCAAATGAAGGTGCTAGACATGGCTTTTCCTCTTTTTCTTTATAATACCAAACAGGCAACACATTCAACACCACATTAACTGATGTTGACTGTGGCCTTACTTAACCTCACCAGCCTATTTTCTTTAGCTGGATAACAGCTGAATCATTAGCATTAAACTAGCTTGCAGTCCTGAAAGAGTACAGCAAAAACACAGTATGTGATTTTTCCATCAATCAAAACACAACATAAAAGATATTTGAGATCCCACCAGATACTTTATTTTATACTCAGTTGATGTGTTTTACAGATATTAGGGATGGACTTCACTTATTAAGTAGATTTGTAGTAAAATGGCAAAGCAAAGCAAAACAACTACTTAAAAGTTCTTAAACTGGATACTATCACTTTTTTTTCCCTTTTTTTTCAGCCAATTATGCTTTTTTTTTTTTCCCTACAAGAGGAAAAACTAAGGATGATAGATTAAGTACACATGATACATTAATAACTTTCTGTAGTGAAAGTAACCTATTTTTAATGCATAAATGGAGAAATTGGAGAGATGCACAGAAATAACTGTTTTAGCACCACAACTCTATTAACGGGCTCCCGTCCTGTATCTAGGAGAAATCAAACCAATATGCCTTCCCACTGGAGCATGCTCAAGTGCATCTTTCTCACAGTAGCTGATATTTTATGCTTCTCAGCTATTAGAAATCACAGGGATTGCATGAAGAGCCAGTATACAACAAGGGTCTTGCAAATGTAGCCATAAAATGGTACTGTTTTCACCATTGCTTGCGTGCAATGGGGAAAAAACTGCCCTGTTTGTAACCATGTACCCAACATCTCCTTAAAGTACCCCAAGATGAACAGCCACACTCACTGGCCAAGGAAAGCAATGTCAGGCACAGCTGAGGTGTTGGTGATTGCTGGTGGAGAAATACCAGGTTCATAGCAGGAGCAGCAAAGCAGCAGTCTGTCATCGTGGTGGCTGCCCTCACTCCTTTCTCACCTTCACCTGGTACACCATTTATCACATGCTAAGAAGCAGTGCTGTGGGATCTCTGTGCTACAATATTGGCAGAAACCACTGAGTAAATGATAACCCTAACAACCTACTTGTAATTCCCTTTGTACTCTGTCATAAATACCTGGTAGCCAGCACTGGTCTTTAAGAAGTATTTCTTCAGGGGAAAATTGCACCTCCAGTGCAGAGAATCCATCAGTCACTTAAATTCAGCAGGGCTGACCTTTGAAGCCACAAGTGCCGTGCTTATCCTTCTTTCATCACCAATTTTGGGAGTGGGTCCTTCAAAGTAATCTCAGATACATTCTATACCTTCTCTCTTATTTTTCTTTTTTTTTTTTTTTTTAATTTAAAAAGTAAGGAGCTTACTGCAAATATGTCTTTATAAAGATCATTAACACACTCAAAATTAAGCTCACATTCAATTACCTCATTTGGTAGGTTGTGATGTTCCTACCCTTTCTCTGTGTGTCCAAAAAAATAGATGCGTGATTTTTCTATTGATAAACCTCAGTAGACAGCTAAGCATCACTGAGCTGCCCACTCACCCTCCCTTCCAGTGGAACAGGGGAGAGAATCAGGAGAGTAAAAGTTCAAAAAAATCAGCTACAGACAGTTTAGAATCATTCAATGGTTTGGATTGGAAGGATCCCTAAAGATCGCCCTGTTTCAATCCCCTAGACCAGGTTGCTCGAAGCCGCATCCAACCTGGCCTTCAACACTTCCAGGGATGGGGTATTCACATCTTCTCTGGGCAACCTGTGGCATTGCCTCACCAACCTTACAGTAAAGAATTTCTTCCTAACACCTAATCTAAACCTACTCTCTTTCAGTTTGAAGCTATTCCCCTTTGTCCTGTCACTACGTGCTCTTGCAAATAGTCTACCTCCATCTTTCTCGTAGGCTCCCTTCAGGTGCTAGAAAGTTGCCATTACAACACCCCAAAGCTTTCTCTTTTCCAGGATGACCAATCCCATTGTATTAATCTTTCCTCATAGGAGAGGTGCTCCATCCCTCTAATTATCTTGGTGGGCCTCTTCTGGATTTGCTCCAACAGGTCAATATCATTCCTGTGCTGGGCACTCCGGAGCTGGATGCAGTACTCGAGGTGGAATCTCATGAGTGCAGAATAGAGGGACAAAAATCACTTCTATCAACCAGCTGGCCATGCTTCTTTTTATGCAGCACAAGATACAGTTGGTTTCCTGGGTTGCCAGAATTTATTTTTTTAAAGAAGAGGGGGGGGGGGGGTGGTGGTGTAAAGGGGGATGGGATGGAGGGGAATGAAACCACAAGAAAAAAATTTATGGAAAAGAAAACAATTGCTCACCACCAACCACCTGATGTTCAGCCAGTCCCCAAGCAACTTTCCCCAATTTTCCTCACCCTCAGTTTTATTGCTGGTCATGATGCCATATGTTATGGAATATCCCTCTAGTCAGCTGGGGTCAGTTGTCCCAGCTTCCTCCCCTCTCAACTTCTTGCATAGCCCAGCCCAGTTGTTGACGGGGTGGTGTGAGAAACAGAAGGTTTTGGTGCTGTGTATACACCACTCAGTAATAGATAAAACACCCCTGTGTTATCAACACTCCCACCACAAAACCAAAATATAGCCCCATATAAGTTACTATGACAAAATTTAACCAAAACCAGTACACTACATCATGCTGGTGATTCCTGTGGAAGTTGCAAACACCAAATTTTCGTTTCTGTGCCACCATTCCAATATTCCCATTTCCCACCAAATGGAAAGCACCACAAGAAAACCCTCACCATGCTGTTTCAGAGCGTGGCTTACAGATGATCATCTCCTGATGAAGTCCCAGGGATCATGTTTGAGAGTGCTGAAATTTTTTAGTGATCATCACCTGACAGTCAGTGCTGGGGGAGGAGTGAAACCATATCCAACCTGGACAAAAGGCTTTCCAGCATGGGATGACAAGGTCCCAGTCTTTCTTGCCAGGCTTTTTAGGATTCTGGGGGTGCTTTTTTTTGCACACCTTCCCACTGCAAGGCTTGAAAACAGCTCAGATCAAGATAGTAGCAGGCAACAGGGGCACAGTAAGAAAATCACGCTCCTCATGGTCATTGCCAAGCCTAAATCTCTCTTACCTCCAGTTTTCAACTTGCAAAACAAGCACAATAACATTCCTTGTTACCTCCATGACTATACCAGCCATGGTGAATTTCTACAGACCCTTTTGGATGCAACATCCTGGTACCAGGAACCTCAGCACTGCCACTGTCCTTACTTGTCCCTTCCCACACGTATCCCAGTTCTTAACCAGCAAAAAAAGAAAGGTTCTTTTCACTACAGAAAGTCTTGTAACTTGTAATTCTTAAATAACATGGCCTTCACATTATAGCAGAATGTCTAGAAGTGCTGAGCTGTACATGAAATCCTAAAATAAATATATATATATATATATATATATATATGTGCTTTACAGCCAAACCCAATGAATGATTTTGCTTGTGCAAAAACAACACTGTAAAATCTAAGGAGACACCATATGCAAAAGTAAATAAAAAAATCTAAGGAGAAAATACTTACCATCAGTCAACATTTATGACAACAGCCCCAGCTTATTTTAAAAAGTGTTTCAGAGTTTCCTCCCTAATTTATTTTCAGGGAGTTAGTTCATTTTATGAGTTCATTTTGTATTAGCCATAGATTTTAGCACTTCCTTACGAACTTCCACTATTCGTTTTCTGGTTTTCACTACCCCTACAAAAAAAACACAACACTCAGAAATTAGGGAATCAGTTTAGGGAATGAGCCTACAACTACTGGAGCACTGTTTTCCAAGAAAGTCTCTCTGTAAATAGCACACATGATCTGCTCTAAAAAAAAATCCTGTTTTGCTCTTTGTTAGTCATGGAAGAAAATTTCAAGTATTTGTATGAAAGTGTAATGTTAAAGGGTCTTCTCTCTGAATTAAGCAAGAATATATGCAAGGATACACTGGGAAATACAAGAAAATGCATCTTGTAAAAGATGTACTTGCCACATATATACCACTTCAGGTATCAATACTGTTGCTAATACACCAGTGGAGTTTCCTTCAGTCAAAGAGACAGAAGTAATACCATATGAGCAGTCCCAGAAGGAATACCTCTGGTGGTTCAAAACATATTTCACTTGCCTCTGACATGAGTTTTTGGATTAATGTCATATACGTGTCAGCATGAAACAACACAGGCTGCTTGTTCATACATTCACGTTACTCCTCCTTACATCACTCTGTATGCCAGCTGACATTGACTACACATACCTATCACTATATTCAGCCCAGTGAGTGCATTCCTCTGTCAGGTACTTGTTAATGAGACATAACCATCAAGTACAAATGAAGGGAAACTGAGGCAAGGACATTTATAACTGAGAAAGTGAGACAAAATAGACAGAGACTTAACAGCACTGTTTAGATACTACTAGTTAGAAATGGCAGTTCTATAGAGACATATTTTAACTAATAAGCAAACAGAGTTGCAGCTTGGATTTTAAAACCTAGCTAGCTGATAAGACCCAGACACACACAGTCTGAAGTCAGTAGTGGTTTCCCTTAGATTTCAATCAATAATCGCAAGAAAATCATGCCTGGCATGTTTTAAACAGGGTATCCTCAGCCAGCACAGCTAGGTGTGAAGTTTCTTTTTTCCAGCCAGAAAATTAGTAATTGGAATTCTGACTTCAAGATTTGAAGTCCTGGACCAAATCTCCCTTTGAAATAAATGCTAGCAATGTTTCATTTATTACATGTAAAAAACAGCTACTTCAAGACCTTGAGCAAGCAAAGAATAGTCACACATTACTTCTTCCAAATTCCTGCATTTTGGAACAAACAGTACGTCCAATAGGCCCAAAGCTGGTTTCTAACCAATGGCGTAGCTCTAAAACTGAGACACCCTCTGCATGACTTCCTCTGATAGAGTAGAAGAGTCAGCAGCAATCCCCTGACAGGTTCGCCTTGGTGACGCAGCAGCTTAATAAGTTTCTGCTCTCTGCCCCCTCCTTCTCTCCAGCCATTCATTCCTGTCCCTGGGCTGAAGCTCACTGAAGTCTCATTGGGCTGATATTACTGTAGATCTAAACTAGGTTAAAAATACGTGTCCCCAAAACACCTTCCTTTTTTATTATTTACCTTGAACCACTTCATTGGTCCTGCAAATAGCTGTGCCACCACTGCAAAGGAAAAAGATTATCCTTAAGTGAGTTTTCCCATCAGAGAAAATATATGCTGAGACTAGACCCCCATAACAACGTTAAAGTTTACTGCCAACACCATAAACTAAGAATCTGAAAATATTTGTGTTCCTCCACCAGCAAAACAAAGCGGGAAAACTGATTGACATCGTGAGACCTAGAAGGGAATCTACTACCAATTTCTTATTTGCAATACTTATAGCTAATTACAAGCAAAACAAAAAATAAAATAAAATAAACAGAAAAAAAAATTCACTGACAGAGCATGCAGAAAAACCTTGAGAATTTAGAACCAGGAAGGAGACATATTACCATGTCCAGCAGTCCAGCCTAACTCCAGAAAGGATGCCCACATATAGTGTGTCTTCTCACCTGCTCACTGTCTTGCAGAAGAGCAGGGCAGCCCTGCTCCTTTCTCACCTGCTTGGGTACAACCCGCTGCCCCACAGCAAGTTGTTCCATTTTGGATTGGGACAGTCTGGAAGTTGACAAGCAATGATTTTGCCTTTCCACACAGGGTAATCAAGAGGCTTACAGATCAGGAAAGTTTTTTGAGGTTCTAGTGGCATACTAACACTTTGATAGCCCAACTTGGAATAGCCAGGTTCACCTGAGATGCAGCTACGCTGAGCCAGAAGAAGCAGTTTTCTGACCATCACTTGCTTCGTAGGAAGCATAAGTGACATTTGGATTTCTTGGCTTTTGCCGGCTTGGATCACACCCAATCTAAAAATAGCTTTTACTACTGCATTTTTCACTACTTCAGAAAAGAGTTCAAAGCATGTCATTTAAACTCATTTAAGACACTACAGTCTACAGGGTCATTGATTGCCTAGTTAGGATTTGGTTTAGACAATTGTTAGAATTTAAAAATATGTTACATATTAAGTGGAAGTCATGAAAAGAGAAGGGGGTCTGTAATTTATAGGTCTCAATCCTGAAAAACATTTTTGCAGACACACTAAGTTCACGTGAATTACTTTATTGAATGCAGCAGACTAATGTATAAACTCACTTCCAACTGAGAACATTTGTAGTAAGAGAACGTGTGAAAATTCCTACAGAACTAAAAGACATGACTGCACTTCATTTTTGTCTGATCCCTCATCCTTCCTTCCTCCCTTCCTCAAATACCAAATTAAGGACTTACGGAGCTCATTCTAACATATTTTAAGTTGTTTCAGGTTGGTGTAATTTTACTGACCTGAGAGAACTATTTCTCATTTGGGGAAGATGAAAGCAGTTTCAGATACTTACTTGCTGATCAGTCACACTCTGAAAATTAAAAGCATTTAAGCGAACAGAAGATAGCTCAAATACTAGGGTCTTTTCCACCTGGAATTTAAACATGACTTTTTTCCTACCCTAAAAAGCAGAGGGTTTTGTCATGCCAATACTAACAGCAGATTTAATACAGCATTAAATAGTGTACTGCTATAACATGAGATCATACACTCTTTCTTGTCACCTTAATTCATTCCTGTTCATTTACTGACCTTATTTAACAGAATCAAAAACATTATAATTAACAGATGAAAAATTCTTATCAGTGGCCATTTGCTACTGCTTTTACTTCAAGTGAAACCTCTGCTGGCCTGGTTTACCACATACTCACAATGGGAGTCACAGACTGCTCAGTGGAGCAGTATTTACTTCCAGCTATTAACGAGTAGCAACTTCTTAGATCAGACCGCTTTTGTCACTGCAGATGGTCCCACCACAGCCTACGTGGTGCTGTGCAGAAGTCAAATAAGGCATGAAGCCCACTGGAATCAATGAGAGGACTACTATTGGGTCTGAAAAATGTGATGGTTACTTGGGAAGACAAATGCCATCATTCCAAATGTCCCCTCGCTTCCAACTTTACATACTGAGTGTGATGTCATATTGTATGGAATACCCCTTTGGTCAGTTGGGGTCAGCTGTCCTAGCTGTGTCTCCTCCCACCTTCCCATTAATCCCGAGTCTCCTTGACAATATGGCAGTACAAAAAGCAGAAAAGGCCTTGGCTCTGTGCAAATGCCTCTCAGCAACAACAAAATCATCTCTATATTATCATCACTGTGTTCAGCACAAACCCAAAACATAGCCCTGTACTATCCACTGTGAAGAAAATTAACTCTACCCCAGCAAAAACCAGCACATAAGGAAAACCAAGTATTAAAGCTTGCCTTTAACTTTGAGAGCTTTTTTTTTCTCTTATATTAAACCATGACAACTTATCCGAGACAGCAATAAAGATCATACTAGTACTGGCTCTCAGCATACTATAAACTTCCTAGCACTTTATCTTGTCCTAAATACACTGTTTAATGGCAATAAACCAGACCTATCTATGGTATTTGCCTAGAGAGTCTGAAGTCCTTATTTTTGCATAGAAGGAAAGTGTGTCAGGCATTTAAAGTGGTGCTTTTATGAAGCTAACAATGATGCTTCACTGTATTGACTACTTTTTCCCACCAGATATTTGCAACAACAGTACAGAAAAACAACAGGACAGATCAGAACTAAGTCTTCTTGGTCATCCCATCAGCAAAAAACAACACATATAATACTTTTCAAAAGAGTTGTTTTGTCCTCTTATGAGTATTATAACAACCTCATAGTCTCTAATGAGTTCAAAGATGGGTTCACCTTAACAAAAATACGGATCTGGATTCGCTACCTCATGTATCCCATAACAAAGTGTATACAGACATTTAGTGTGTTAAAAGCACTAATGTTGTGTTCTTCTTCTCCTCCCTCCCCCAAGGAGAATAATCACAGGCAGGAGGTATGTTTCAGAAACCAAGGTATTCTACTTGGACCAAATTAATTTCTTGGCTTTGATTCAGGTTCAGTGCATAATCTTGGACATGTTCCCAACCTTAACTGCTAAGATTGCTAGACAGCATGGACATATAAGCTGGGAAAGTCTGAGTCAAGCTATTCAGAACACTGGGGACATGTTTCAAACCTTTAGAGCCTGTCATGCCTGAATCAGAGATTGTATTTTGAAATAGCCACTGGGAATGCATCCTTGCACCGAAACCATTCCCTGGAAGAGAACCTGCTTTGACAGTGCAGGAAAACATGCAGGAAAGAAAAGGAGAGCTCTGCCCCAGCACAATCAACCTGGCACAGGAGCTGAGTTGTCCCGCACACTGCCATCGTTGCACCTGCGCACAGCTGCTGGAGTCATTGGTTTCCTGTGCTGGGGGAAAGGCATTTTCAGAAATGAAATTGGGGGTGAGAAGGGAAGCAACCTCAAGAGCATCAGCAAGATAAAACCTTTTCTTCAGTTACAATGAAGAGAGAGCCTGTTTGGCATCCTTCAAAAAAAAAAAATCTCAACCTCTAAGCCGCCATCTGGGTGCAAGCTGACCAGGAACACACAATCCCCCTTCTCGTGAAACATGCAAGGTAATTACATGAGTCTCCATGTGAAGTTTACACTTCATACCATATTCATCAACTAAAAAACAGCTTCCTTTGGCACACAGGCAACAGGGACAAGCTGGTTTCACATCAGGGTGTCAAAGGATTTGCTTCAGGTTGGACCATGGACATTCAGCCTCGACGCTGACAAGATGCCTCGAGAGCAGCTTCCTTCACACCATTTGCAAATCGTGCTACTGAATACACTGAATACTTCCCAGCACTGAGCCCAGGGGCACAGTTTGCATCTCAACATGCCCAAGTGAGGAAAATCTACTGCAGTGTCCTAGACCAACAGCACTACAGGTACAGAAAGTTACTAAACACAAGCAGCTGCTTTATATAACGTAAGGATACTTGAAAGGAACAGCAAAGGAAATTGAGAAATCACATGTAGGTGTGAAAGATGTTGCACGATCATGGATATAAAGAAGGAGGCCATATGAAACTCAGTCACACAGGGCTTTGTATCAGCTGTAAATTTGCCTGTTCTTACACAAAGCAGTTGTAGGTGACAGAAGGAAAACCAGTAGATGTTAAAAGGGATCGGGTGCCAGGTCTTCACCCTCCATAGGCTGTTACCCACACTTCTCAGTAGAGCTACATCACCCCATACTCATAGAGGTTAACTCTCTGATTTGTGGGGAAAACTTCCTGACTTTTTTTTTTTTTAATGCAGTTTCTCCTAGCAATTATTACATTTAAGAAGAGAGTGTACTTCAAACCCCAAACATCACAGGCTGCTGGTAGTGATAGTCCCACATTCAAAGCCACACCACCACATTGAGTCAAACATCTGTTTGCATTTCAAAGAATTATAGAATGGCTTGGGTTTGAAGGGACCTTAAAGTTCCAAACTCCCTGCAATGGGCAGGGACACCTTCCACTAGATCAGGTGGCTCAAAGCCCTGTCCAACCTGGCCTTGAACACTCTCAGCAATGGGGCATCCACAGCTTCTCTGGGCGACCTGTTCCAGCATCTCATCTCAATCTCAGTAAAGAATTTCTTTCCAGTATCTAATCTAAACCCACTTTCTTTCAGTTTAAAGCCATTGCCTCTTGTCCTATCACGATAACCGTTAGTAAAATGTCCCTTCCAACTCTCTTGTGGGCCTCCTCAGGAACTGCAAGGCTACCCTAGTGTCTCCCTGGTGCTTTCTCTTCTCCAGGCTGAACAACTCCAATACTATCAGCCTGTCTTCATAGGAGCACATTGATCCTCTTCATGGCTCTCATCTGGACTCACTCCAACAAGTCCCTGCTTATACTGTGGGGCCTGGAACTGGACACAGTAACCAGGTTTGGTGTCATGAGAGCAGAGCAGAGGGGCAAAATCACCTCCCTTGACCTGCTGGTCACACGTCTTTTGATTCAGCCCAGGACACCATTGGTCTTCTGGACTGTGAAAACACATTGTTGGGTCATGTTTGAGCATCTTGTCAACACTCATACATCCTTCTCTTGAGACCTGCTCTCATTCTCCATCCAGCCTGTATTTGTTCTTGGGACTGTCCTGACACAGGTGCAGGACCTTGTACGCAGCCTTGTTGAACTTCATGAGGTTTGCACAGGGCCATGCCTCAAGCTTCTCAAGTCAAGATCCCTCTAGATGGCATCCCTGCCCTCCAGTGTGTTGTCCACACCACACAGTTTGGTGCCATGGGCAAACTTGCTGAGTACCCTCAATCCCACTCCACGACACCAACACAAATGTTTAACAGTGTTGGTTCCAACACCGACCCCTGAGGAATGCCACTTGTCACCTGCAGATGTTGTGGAATTAAACACTTTGCTCCTACTTGTTTCTGTTCCTATGTAACAGTATTTCAATTCAGAGACTAACAACACAGCATGATGTGTGTTTACACAGTTATATTTAAACACTTTTATATACAAAAGTTAACTAAAGCCAAAGTGAAAATGAATGATAAAGATCTTTCTCTTTCCTTTGTATTGCTGCCATTAATACTGTAAGTTGTTTCTTAAATACTAGCCAAAAAATTGACTCATTTGGGAACTAGTCAAACCTGTGCTCCTGGCTTTCCAGTAAAAATTGTCACACATTAGAAGACTCAAATCTTCTCAGATCCTCTTGCCATCTCTTGTCCATAATTATCCCAGATTAATGCCTGTGCCTTCTTTGTTCTGCTACAGCCTTTGCTGGCAGTTCTGGAGAAAAAAAAAAGTATTTTGCTGTACCACATGTTGAGAAATGCATGCGAGCAACCATTCTTCTCATTTAAATTACCACAGAGGAGTCACATCATGCCATTTTCTCTGGATCCTTTGTGCAATGTCAGGTAAGGCAGGATGTGACTCAGCCATGACTCGGTTCAGAAGTAGGGCTCTGAAATCTTCTGGTTTCAGTTGACTTTGGGAATTCTTGGGACTGACGGACAAAGGAAAGTGAACCAAGAAAAATTTAATAGCTGCTCTAAACCTTGTCCTACATAATGCCTCCATGTGTCCCCCCCTCAGAAGGCATTGATCCCCTGGTCCTCTGAGGAGTAAAGGGGAAGAGGCAAACTGATTTTCTCTTTGTTTCTATTCCCTTATTTCCCAGTTCCACAGAAGCAATCTCCCGTTCCTCCAGCTCCAGGCTGTTTAGCATTAGAAAGCGGTAGGTCTGTCACAGCACCTAGAACAACTCTTCACAGAGGGGGCATCACATCTCCCCTTTCCCTTCTAGCAAAGGTAGCTTCTCATGGACCATGAGTTTCCACCTTTGCTTTGAGACAAACTCTCATTTTAGCTTGCCTAAGGAAACTCTAGAATTCCTAAGCTCAGAGATACACACAAGCACACGCTAAAGTCTCACCGAGGCCATTGAAGGCTACATCACATATATTTGTAAGGCTACTATAAAACCATAAGATACACATGTTCATATAACTTTAGCTTAGAAAGTCACTTTTTCCTATTAGTTGGGTGGTATCACAGCCTGTCTTACACAGTGTGGTGGAGGTGAATGAATTTCATAGCATTGAACTGATTCTAGCATGACTTGAATATGGATACCAGATACAGCCACATTTTAAAACCCTGCTATTCCTGGAAAGAAAGAGCATATGCCTTTATCAATTCCACTAGTCCAAACTAATCTTTTTGAGGAATACTTGGCATTAAGAGAAAGTCTTTATATCCAGAATAAGCGAGGTGATTCGTTTCTATTCCGTACATTGTTTTAGCTCCCTGGGTCCCTCACACTAGTTTTTCCTAGACTGACACGACTCACAAATGGCTCTTCAAATACAGTTCTCTCATACAGACCTACACGCACAAGCAGACCCCCTAGATGATGTAACAGTTCAAAGAGGGGACACAATCATCAGAGAGGAGAGAAATATTTGAAGAGTTGGAAGCAGATAACCTTTTAGGACTGTTCCCACAATTTTGGCAGGTAAATGTGTCTGATATGAACACTCCAGTCATGCACAGAGGGATGACACATTTGTGTGTGGGCAGAGGATGAAATTGGGTGTGGACTGCGTGCCTCTGCAATGGGTACAGTGATAGGTCTAACTCAGCACCAGAGGCACTGAGTCATCTGTTCAGAGCTTAGAGTTCCTCATCATTTTCCCTTTATCACATGGAAAAATCCTGACTGGATTGCCTGCAAATTTATCCTTGCTGGATGGGGCCCAATCTGAGAGAAAGACCAACACACAGAGGGGTTTAAACACACTTGGAAACACTCCCCAAAGTCCACTGATTCATGTAAAAGGGGATTATAATACCCTCACAATAACACCAAGCACTCAGAACAGTTATTTTGCCTCTTTCATCCTTTTATAGAATGAGCATAGGGGAAAATAAACAGGCTTGTAAGTATCTTAAGTGACACTTGAAGAATTGAACTCAGAGGCAATTGGAAAAACCCAAACATCTAACCTAGCGTATGGAAGTGTGTAGAAGGAAAGCAGTATCTAATTTTGGGCAATAATCACTACAATCACCTTAGATGCCGACAGTGAGTAAATATCTCTATATTCTGAAATCATGCCCAGCATCAGTATCATATTGTCTTTTGTTTACCTTTTGAACACAAATTGGTAAGTTAACTACATGCCAACATACCCAATGGCATGATGACAGACAAGTTCTCCCTTATTCTCAAAGCAGAAACACAACTACAGCCAGTCTTAACAGCCTGATCCAAGGAAAACCTCAGGAAATCTTATGAAGTGACAATATTGCAGAATAACAGCACAAACAAGATGCTGCTGTTGCTTTACTTCTTGTACCCTCTCATAAGAGTATGGCATAAACCCGGTACATATAAATAGGGAGGAAGAAAAAACATGTTGTTACTCAATAATTTCCAGATGAAGGTCCTGACCACTTCACGCATGCTGTCAAG